>CM038707.1:44736680-44854180 GCA_021613375.1 Megaleporinus macrocephalus | reverse complement strand
TATAGACTGTTCTGTGTAGAACACTATATAGACTGTACTGTGTAAAACACTATATAGACTGTTCTGTGTAGAACACTATATAGACTGTTCTGTGTAGAACACTATATAGACTGTACTGTGTAGAACACTATATAGACTGTTCTGTGTAAAACACTATATAGACTGTACTGTGTAGTACACTATATAGACTGTTCTGTGTAGAACACTATATAGACTGTTCTGTGTAGAACACTATATAGACTGTACTGTGTAAAACACTATATAGACTGTTCTGTGTAGAACACTATATAGACTGTTCTGTGTAGAAAACTATATAGACTGTACTGTGTAGAACACTATATAGACTGTTCTGTGTAGAACACTATACTGACTGTTCTGTGTAGATCACTATATTGACTGTTCTGTGTAGAACACTATATAGACTGTTCTGTGTAGAACACTATATGGACTGTTCTGTGTAGAACACTTTATAGACTGTACTGTGTAGAACACTATATAGACTGTTCTGTGTAGAAAACTATATAGACTGTACTGTGTAGACACTATATAGACTGTTCTGTGTAGAACACTATATAGACTGTTCTGTGTAGAACACTATATAGACTGTACTGTGTAGAACACTTTATAGACTGTACTGTGTAAAACACTATATAGACTGTTCTGTGTACACACTATATAGACTGTTCTGTGTAGAACACTATATAGACTGTTCTGTGTAGAACACTATATAGACTGTTCTGAGTAGAACACTTTATAGACTGTACTGTGTAAAACACTATATAGACTGTTCTGTGTACACACTATATAGACTGTTCTGTGTAGAACACTATATAGACTGTTCTGTGTAGAACACTATATAGACTGTACTGTGTAAAACACTATATAGACTGTTCTGTGTAGAACACCATATAGACTGTACTGTGTAGAACACTATATTGACTGTTCTGTGTAGATCACTATATTGACTGTTCTGTGTAGAACACTATATAGACTGTTCTGTGTAGAACACTATATGGACTGTTCTTTGTAGAACACTATATGGACTGTACTGTGTAGAACACTATATAGACTGTTCTGTGTAGAAAACTATATAGACTGTACTGTGTAGACACTATATAGACTGTTCTGTGTAGAACACTATATAGACTGTTCTGTGTAGAACACTATATAGACTGTTCTGTGTAGACACTATATAGACTGTTCTGTGTGGAACACTATATAGACTGTACTGTGTAAAACACTATATAGACTGTACTGTGTAGAACACTTTATAGACTGTACTGTGTAAAACACTATATAGACTGTTCTGTGTACACACTATATAGACTGTTCTGTGTAGAACACTATATAGACTGTTCTGTGTAGAACACTATATAGACTGTTCTGTGTAGAACACTATATAGACTGTTCTGTGTAGACACTATATAGACTGTTCTGTGTAGAACACTATATAGACTGTTCTGTGTAGAACACTATATAGACTGTACTGTGTAAAACACTATATAGACTGTACTGTGTAGAACACTATATAGACTGTACTGTGTAGAACACTTTATAGACTGTACTGTGTAAAACACTATATAGACTGTTCTGTGTACACACTATATAGACTGTTCTGTGTAGAACACCATATAGACTGTTCTGTGTAGAAAACTATATTGACTGTTCTGTGTAGAACACTATATAGACTGTTCTGTGTAGAACACTATATAGACTGTACTGTGTAGAACACTATATAGACTGTTCTGTTTAGAACACTATATAGACTGTTCTGTTTAGAACACTATATAGATACTGTATAATTGCTATAAATTATATCAAAAGTTCTCCCAAACCTATCAGTGCCATCACTGGTCAGCAGCCACTCACCTTCACACTTGAGGCCTTGCCGTACGAGCCCCCACAGCATCTCCCCACAGTCGTCACAGAAGGCCGGAGCTTTGTAGGAGTGGACGTACAGAGCATGAGGACGGATCTGGAAGTCCTCAACTGTGGCCTGAGCTGCAGGACAGACACAAATAAGCAGTGTAAAACAAGCGGTCCACACTTCACTTGTTTGTTGATCAATCCAGTTTCGAAGCAGCTCACTTCCAATTCTGGCTGGGGGATATACACTGCATGGCCAAAAAAAGCTGAGACCCTGTTCCAGAGCGATGGTAGCATCGGGGTAAGAAGGGACGAGCATGAGGTGGTGCCTCTGGAGGCAGTGTTATGATCTGGAGGGGCTTTAGTTGGCCAGGTTGAGGCAGAGTAATGTTATGTGATAATTTTTTGCCACACCCACCTTGAATTCAAATTATTCACAAACGTCTTTCTCACAAAACAGCGTCACAGACATCAGACTGTGTATTCATAACCAGCTTATGTGATAACTCTCAGAGAGGGAGCTTTTAGAGGTGGACGTCTGGTTCCATTCACCACCACTGTAAACAGTTCTGAACAGACCATTTCACTCCAAATCACTGTGAATGAATGAATTTTAAAGCCTTTATAATCTGAATCAGTCTCTTTTCTATGTGTCCGACAAGATAGGAGTGTCTAATAGAGTGGACAGTGAGCAGTGCTGTGTCTGATTCACTCACACCAGCACAACACACACTAACACATGAGCACCACATCAGTGTCACTGCAGCGCTGAGAATGGCCCAACACCCACATAGTACCTGCTCTCTGGTGGTCCTGTGGGGGTCCTGATCATTAAAGAACAGAGTAATAAAGTATACAGAGAATCAGATGAACTACAGTCTGTAAGTGTAGCTCCTGTATGGTCAGTGGAGCTGATACAGTGTGTAGATACAAGAAGGTAATGAGTGCATATCTATCTATCTATCTATCTATCTATCTATCTATCTATCTATCTATCTATCTATCTATCTATCTATCTATCTATCTATCTATCTATCTATCTATCTATCTATCTATCTATCTATCTATCTATCTATCTATCTATCTATCTATCTAT
Source organism: Megaleporinus macrocephalus (assembly GCA_021613375.1). Classification (NCBI taxonomy): domain Eukaryota; kingdom Metazoa; phylum Chordata; class Actinopteri; order Characiformes; family Anostomidae; genus Megaleporinus; species Megaleporinus macrocephalus. Next base: position 44,851,218 of record CM038707.1, on the reverse strand, counting down.
CTATCTATCGCTGTTCAATGAAAAACGAGCATCTCCAAAATTCCAATAGAAGTCAATAGAACCAGAATTTTTACCAAGCTATTTTAGAGCACTTCTATTGGTGCACTTGTCATGAAATCTTCACACAATGTAAACAACCATTGGCGTGTTCAAGTAATGTGGAAAACTTAAAATCGACAAAAATGAAGATACATGCTTTTCATTGGACAGCGACTATATATATATATATATATATATATATATATATATATATATATATATATATATATATATATATATATATATATATATATATGAGATGGAAGGATTGATTGGCTATGTATCGGTATCGGAGATTTTTAATCAAAATATGTGATCGTTGATCGCCCGATATTTTCTCCAACAAACGAGCCTAATTTCTGTATTTCCAGCTAGAGTTTTGTTGAAACCCCCTCCGGCCAGCTCCCTGCAATTCCTATCTGAACCACTAGGTGGAAACACATACCCTTTCATTTTCCACAAACTGACTGAACCAAGACAAAGACATTTAACTACTAATCTGATACAGCACTGCACACAGCTGAATACAGTGAGTATCAGTAAACAGCAGAGCTAGCACACACAGCTAACACAAAACAAACAATCCAGAACACCATACAGACCAGATCTGACCGGTACAAAAAGAACAGCAGCAGCAACTCAATATTCTACATTTAATGATTACAGTTTTAGTTTAAAATAACAGAGTCTGAGTTTAATGACTGCATTTATTTAATTCGTTTTTTTAGTTTTAAATTAAGGGTCTAAATGTAATGATTGCAGTATTTGGGGATATTTCTTTGATTTACTTTGTTTATTTACTGTTAATTTAGTTTAAAATATTATACTTTTTTGTATGAGCTTGTTAAAAATGGTAATAAACCAGTTTAGACCATGTTTCATGACTTGCTTGCGCTAATAACTACATGTAGCCCTGCAGTGGTATACAGCCCCGCCCTCTATCGGTATCAGCTATCGGCCGATCGTGCTGAAAGGTGATCGGCCTCAAAAACGGTGACCGGTCCATCTCTAATATATATATATATATATATATATATATATGTTATTGTCACTACATATATATATAGACCATCTCTAATCAAAACAAAAGCGTGACAAGTGTCAAACTCTATCATCAAACAAAGTGTGAGAACAGCATGAGAGGAAACAAAAAACAGGAAACGCAAGGCAGCAGCTACAAAGCACACTCTCCATCCTGCACCACATTCACGTATTTCCACACAAGAACGTTCATTACCAGTCGCTCCTCTAATGACTTCAAACGCACTTACACTTTTTACTTTACAAGAAACATCGTAGGCCTCACCGGCCCCTTTAGTGCCTCAAGAGAAGAAAACAGCTTCAATTTAGCTCTAAGAACATAGGGACCACTGTGATAGCAGAGAAATTGCCCCTAAAAGCCTCTAAAGGAGGGGTTAATAGTTATAATAATGCCTTTCTTCCAGCTCTCCGCTGGTCCGCAGGCTTTACTTCTCCTCACACAAACAAGTCATGGCGTTTTTTTTAAAGCACCCTGAGCGACACTGAGCGACAGCCAAGCAGTCGCTGCTTCTACGTGAGTCATGGTATTAATAGCGAGTGGACAGATTTGTGTGCCCGCTGTGTTGACTGAGTGCATGACACGCTGTCGACCGGCCTGAGGGACAGTTTTGGGGCCAAAGGGACTATATGAGCTGGACACCATACACTGAATATCAACCACATGCCACACAGCATTGCTCACAACATCAATCAGCACCATCATTCAGCTTCTATCTGGACACGACCTGGTCATTCGAGTCTTAGCTATTCCGAGTTTCACTTTAAGAAACTTTCCTGCTGGTCACACCATCACAAAACAAATACTTTAACATTAGAAAGAGTGAGTGTGGAGTGTAAATGTAGTGTAAATGTAGTGTAAATGTAGGAGTTAGTGTTTAGTGTAAATGTAGGGGTTTAGTGTAAATGTAGGTGTTAGTGTTTAGTGTAAATGTAGAGGTTTAGTGTTTAGTGTAAATGTAGGGGTTTAGTGTAAATGTAGGGGTTTAGTGTAAATGTAGAGGTTAGTGTTTAGTGTAAATGTAGGGGTTAGGGTTTAGTGTAAATGTAGGGGTTTAGTGTAAATGTAGAGGTTAGTGTTTAGTGTAAATGTAGGGGTTAGGGTTTAGTGTAAATGTAGGGGTTTAGTGTAAATGTAGAGGTTAGTGTTTAGTGTAAATGTAAAGGTTTAGTGTTTAGTGTAAATGTAGGGGTTTAGTGTTTAGTGTAAATGTAGGGGTTAGTGTTTAGTGTAAATGTAGGGGTTTAGTGTTTAGTGTAAATGTAGGAGTTAGAGTTTAGTGTAAATGTAGGGTTTAGGGTTTAGTGTAAATGTAGGAGTTTAGTGTTTAGTGTAAATGTAGGGGTTAGGGTTTAGTGTAAATGTAGGAGTTAGTGTTTAGTGTAAATGTAGGAGTTAGTGCTTAGTGTAAATGTAGGGGTTTAGTGTTTAGTGTAAATGTAGGGGTTTAGTGTTTAGTGTAATTGTAGGGGTTAGGGTTTAGTGTAAATGTAGGAGTTAGTGTTTAGTGTAAATGTAGAGGTTTAGTGTTTAGTGTAAATGTAGGGGTTTAGTGTTTAGTGTAAATGTAGAGGTTAGTGTTTAGTGTAAATGTAGGGGTTTAGTGTAAATGTAGGAGTTAGTGTTTAGTGTAAATGTAGGAGTTAGTGCTTAGTGTAAATGTAGGGGTTTAGTGTTTAGTGTAAATGTAGGGGTTTAGTGTTTAGTGTAATTGTAGGGGTTAGGGTTTAGTGTAAATGTAGGAGTTAGTGTTTAGTGTAAATGTAGAGGTTTAGTGTTTAGTGTAAATGTAGGGGTTTAGTGTTTAGTGTAAATGTAGAGGTTAGTGTTTAGTGTAAATGTAGGGGTTAGGGTTTAGTGTAAATGAAGGGGTTTAGTGTAAATGTAGGGGTTTAGTGTAAATGTAGAGGTTAGTGTTTAGTGTAAATGTAAAGGTTTAGTGTTTAGTGTAAATGTAGGGGTTTAGTGTTTAGTGTAAATGTAGGGGTTAGTGTTTAGTGTAAATGTAGGGGTTTAGTGTTTAGTGTAAATGTAGGGGTTAGGGTTTAGTGTAAATGTAGGAGTTAGTGTTTAGTGTAAATGTAGAGGTTTAGTGTTTAGTGTAAATGTAGGGGTTTAGTGTTTAGTGTAAATGTAGGGGTTAGTGTTTAGTGTAAATGTAGGGGTTAGGGTTTAGTGTAAATGTAGGGGTTAGGGTTTAGTGTAAATGTAGGAGTTAGTGTTTAGTGTAAATGTAGGGGTTTAGTGTTTAGTGTAAATGTAGGGGTTTAGTGTTTAGTGTAAATGTAGGAGTTTAGTGTTTAGTGTAAATGTAGGGGTTAGTGTTTAGTGTAAATGTAGGGGTTTAGTGTTTAGTGTAAATGTAGGGGTTTAGTGTTTAGTGTAAATGTAGGGGTTAGTGTTTAGTGTAAATGTAGGGGTTTAGTGTTTAGTGTAAATGTAGGGGTTTAGTGTTTAGTGTAAATGTAGGGGTTTAGTGTTTAGTGTAAATGTAGGGGTTAGTGTTTAGTGTAAATGTAGGGGTTTAGTGTTTAGTGTAAATGTAGGGGTTTAGTGTTTAGTGTGAATGTAGGGGTTAGGGTTTAGTGTAAATGTAGGGGTTTAGTGTTTAGTGTAAGTGTAGGGGTTAGGGTTTAGTGTAAATGTAGGGGTTAGTGTTTAGTGTAAGTGTAGGGGTTAGTGTTTAGTGTAAATGTAGGAGTTAGTGTTTAGTGTAAATGTAGAGGTTAGGGTTTAGTGTAAATGTAGGGGTTAGTGTTTAGTGTAAATGTAGGAGTTAATGTTTAGTGTAAATGTAGGGGTTAGGGTTTAGTGTAAATGTAGGAGTTAGTGTTTAGTGTAAATGTAGAGGTTAGTGTTTAGTGTAAATGTAGGAGTTAGTGTTTAGTGTAAATGTAGGGGTTAGTGTTTAGTGTAAATGTAGGAGTTAATGTTTAGTGTAAATGTAGGGATTAGGGTTTAGTGTAAATGTAGGAGTTAGTGTTTAGTGTAAATGTAGAAGTTCGTGTTTAGTGTAAATGTAGGAGTTAGTGTTTAGTGTAAATGTAGGGGTTAGGGTTTAGTGTAAATGTAGGAGTTAGTGTTTAGTGTAAATGTAGGAGTTAGTGTTTAGTGTAAATGTAGAGGTTAGTGTTTAGTGTAAATGTAGGAGTTAGTGTTTAGTGTAAATGTAGGGGTTAGTGTTTAGTGTAAATGTAGGGGTTTAGTGTTTAGTGTAAATGTAGGGGTTTAGTGTTTAGTGTAAATGTAGGAGTTAGTGTTTAGTGTAAATGTAGGGGTTTAGTGTTTAGTGTAAATGTAGGGGTTTAGTGTTTAGTGTAAATGTAGGGTTTAGTGTTTAGTGTAAATGTAGGGGTTTAGTGTTTAGTGTAAATGTAGGGGTTTAGTGTTTAGTGTAAATGTAGGGGTTAGTGTTTAGTGTAAATGTAGGGGTTTAGTGTTTAGTGTAAATGTAGGGGTTTAGTGTTTAGTGTAAATGTAGGGGTTAGGGTTTAGTGTAAATGTAGGGGTTTAGTGTTTAGTGTAAGTGTAGGGGTTAGGGTTTAGTGTAAATGTAGGGGTTAGTGTTTAGTGTAAGTGTAGGGGTTAGTGTTTAGTGTAAATGTAGGAGTTAGTGTTTAGTGTAAATGTAGAGGTTAGGGTTTAGTGTAAATGTAGGGGTTAGTGTTTAGTGTAAATGTAGGAGTTAATGTTTAGTGTAAATGTAGGGGTTAGGGTTTAGTGTAAATGTAGGAGTTAGTGTTTAGTGTAAATGTAGAGGTTAGTGTTTAGTGTAAATGTAGGAGTTAGTGTTTAGTGTAAATGTAGGGGTTAGTGTTTAGTGTAAATGTAGGAGTTAATGTTTAGTGTAAATGTAGGGATTAGGCTTTAGTGTAAATGTTGGAGTTAGTGTTTAGTGTAAATGTAGAAGTTCGTGTTTAGTGTAAATGTAGGAGTTAGTGTTTAGTGTAAATGTAGGGGTTAGGGTTTAGTGTAAATGTAGGAGTTAGTGTTTAGTGTAAATGTAGAGGTTAGGGTTTAGTGTAAATGTAGGGGTTAGTGTTTAGTGTAAATGTAGGAGTTAATGTTTAGTGTAAATGTAGGGGTTAGTGTTTAGTGTAAATGTAGGAGTTAGTGTTTAGTGTAAATGTAAGGGTTAGTGTTTAGTGTGAATGTAGGGGTTAGTGTTTAGTGTAAATGTAGGGGTTAGTGTTTAGTGTAAATGTAGGAGTTAATGTTTAGTGTAAATGTAGGGATTAGGGTTTAGTGTAAATGTAGGAGTTAGTGTTTAGTGTAAATGTAGAGGTTAGTGTTTAGTGTAAATGTAGGAGTTAGTGTTTAGTGTAAATGTAGGGGTTAGGGTTTAGTGTAAATGTAGGAGTTAGTGTTTAGTGTAAATGTAGGAGTTAGTGTTTAGTGTAAATGTAGAGGTTAGTGTTTAGTGTAAATGTAGGAGTTAGTGTTTAGTGTAAATGTAGGAGTTAATGTTTAGTGTAAATGTAGGGGTTTAGTGTTTAGTGTAAATGTAGGAGTTAGTGTTTAGTGTAAATGTAGGGGTTTAGTGTTTAGTGTAAATGTAGGGGTTTAGTGTTTAGTGTAAATGTAGGGGTTAGTGTCTAGTGTAAATGTAGGGGTTTAGTGTTTAGTGTAAATGTAGGGGTTTAGTGTTTAGTGTAAATGTAGGGGTTAGTGTTTAGTGTAAATGTAGGGGTTTAGTGTTTAGTGTAAATGTAGGGGTTTAGTGTTTAGTGTAAATGTAGGGGTTAGGGTTTAGTGTAAATGTAGGGGTTTAGTGTTTAGTGTAAGTGTAGGGGTTAGGGTTTAGTGTAAATGTAGGGGTTAGTGTTTAGTGTAAGTGTAGGGGTTAGTGTTTAGTGTAAATGTAGGAGTTAGTGTTTAGTGTAAATGTAGAGGTTAGGGTTTAGTGTAAATGTAGGGGTTAGTGTTTAGTGTAAATGTAGGAGTTAATGTTTAGTGTAAATGTAGGGGTTAGGGTTTAGTGTAAATGTAGGAGTTAGTGTTTAGTGTAAATGTAGAGGTTAGTGTTTAGTGTAAATGTAGGAGTTAGTGTTTAGTGTAAATGTAGGGGTTAGTGTTTAGTGTAAATGTAGGAGTTAATGTTTAGTGTAAATGTAGGGATTAGGGTTTAGTGTAAATGTTGGAGTTAGTGTTTAGTGTAAATGTAGAAGTTCGTGTTTAGTGTAAATGTAGGAGTTAGTGTTTAGTGTAAATGTAGGGGTTAGGGTTTAGTGTAAATGTAGGAGTTAGTGTTTAGTGTAAATGTAGGAGTTAGTGTTTAGTGTAAATGTAGAGGTTAGTGTTTAGTGTAAATGTAGGAGTTAGTGTTTAGTGTAAATGTAGGGGTTAGTGTTTAGTGTAAATGTAGGGGTTTAGTGTTTAGTGTAAATGTAGGGGTTTAGTGTTTAGTGTAAATGTAGGAGTTAGTGTTTAGTGTAAATGTAGGGGTTTAGTGTTTAGTGTAAATGTAGGGGTTTAGTGTTTAGTGTAAATGTAGGGGTTAGTGTTTAGTGTAAATGTAGGAGTTAGTGTTTAGTGTAAATGTAGGGGTTTAGTGTTTAGTGTAAATGTAGGAGTTAGTGTTTAGTGTAAATGTAGGGGCTTAGTGTTTAGTGTAAATGTAGGAGTTAGTGTTTAGTGTAAATGTAGGAGTTAGTGTTTAGTGTAAATGTAGGGGTTTAGTGTTTAGTGTAAATGTAGGAGTTAGTGTTTAGTGTAAATGTAGGGGCTTAGTGTTTAGTGTAAATGTAGGAGTTAGTGTTTAGTGTAAATGTAGGGGTTTAGTGTTTAGTGTAAATGTAGGGGTTTAGTGTTTAGTGTAAATGTAGGGGTTAGTGTTTAGTGTAAATGTAGGAGTTAGTGTTTAGTGTAAATGTAGGGGTTTAGTGTTTAGTGTAAATGTAGAGGTTAGGGTTTAGTGTAAATGTAGGAGTTAGAGTTTAGTGTAAATGTAGGAGTTAGTGTTTAGTGTAAATGTAGGGGTTTAGTGTTTAGTGTAAATGTAGGGGTTTAGTGTTTAGTGTAAATGTAGGAGTTAGTGTTTAGTGTAAATGTAGGAGTTAGAGTTTAGTGTAAATGTAGGAGTTAGTGTTTAGTGTAAATGTAGGGGTTTAGTGTTTAGTGTAAATGTAGGAGTTAGTGTTTAGTGTAAATGTAGGAGTTCAGTGTTTAGTGTGAATGTTTGAACATCAGTAATGTGTTTAAAAGCTTCATTCAAAATACTGAAAGCAAAAGTACTGAACGTTTGACCACACTGTTGTACTGAAACAGCACTGAACTTTCACTACACTGTGCAGCACTACTGGACACATTAAAGCACAACAGCAGCTCTCTCTCTCTCTCTCTCTCTCTCTCTCTCTCTCTCACTCTCTCTCTCTCTCTCTCTCACTGTAATCAATAAACTAACACTGAGACTCTTCAGACTCAAAACAGCTCCATGGAAACGGAATTCCCGAAGCGTCTGCGCGGAGGAATGCGCTCAGAGGAGGGGAATTCTTCGGAAGAACATCAGAGGTGTGCAGAAATGGGGAAAAGAGAAACCGCACGCTGGTCAGTACGAAAAGCACGACACCACAACCCCTGCCATGTCAGCACAGGTCAGCGTCAAACTCTGAAGGATAAGAGTGACCTGTTCCTGATGTTCACTCCTGTGTAGACAGTGACACACTTTCACTTTTAAACTCTGATAACATACAGAACAGACATTAAATCCTGATGTTGATCAAAACGTACCATTTAAACAAGAGCATTTCAGTTCCTCACCATCTAAACCACACCAGCTACAGCTCAGTGTTAAACAGACACCTGTCCAGACAAACAGCGACGCTGTGCAACAGATTCTCATGATGTGCAAATCCTTTAAAGGGAACCCCGGCTGGTAACACTTGTAAGCCTTAATATATTGTAAAGACTCTAAATTGTTAAGACGTGTTGTAAAAAAATCATAAAAGTATCAGATTTATTTATAAATTAATCAATTTTATTCTAAATATTTAACATACGGATGCAGCCATTATTTCTGACATGCAAGGCCTGCTGGGTAGATGACGTCAAGTGGTTGCAGAGTGCTAAACTTGACTGTGGTGTGAAGGAGTGAGTGTTAGTTACTAACCTAGCTTAAAGGAAACCATGTACATTGTGTTGTTGATGTTGTTTCAGTGAAAGGCAGTGTGAAGACTGATATTAGTCTAAACAGCTTCACAAACATAAACAAGGAGAATAGTTAGTGAAGCAGCGTGTGGACCAACACAGCTACCCAAAGACCCCCGCTCTGCTCTCCTCACTTCAGTCTGGATGAGTTTGAGTCGTTTCCATGACAACACTGGGGAGCCATCCTTGTTTACTTTGTGTTAGAACTTCCGGTGCGCCTGCGAATACGTTGATACTGATTACAAGCAAAACGACAACAAACATATAACATGTTCAGTTAGAGGGAGTCAGTAATTGGAGGAAGAGGAGAACTTGGTTTGAACAACAGGGTTACGAACACAGCACATAAAGATCAGAGTGTTGGGGGGCCGCCTTCCAAAGAAGACCACCTGCGTCTCTGACTGAAGCTCTAAATTTAAAACATCCACCCAAACCTCCGTATGTCTGCTCTTACCATTCTGTGGAGGAGAACCAGCACCAGAGCTTCCTTATCCAGAGAAACGTCTCTCTTATGAAGCTCCGAGGAAGCAGACGTGTCGGTGCTGGTGAGTCTATCAGTTCAGTAACTGTTTTCTGATCAGTGTCCACCGCGCTAGGCTCTCTGGACTGTAACTAACACCCACGCAGAGTGGCTTGGGCAGCTGGCTGGACTTGGGTTTAACCGGCTTTCAGAAATATAAACTCACCGTCTGTGTGTAGGAGGACACGCCCACCTTCCCACTGTGCAGGTACTGATACGCTTCAGTACTTTTATAGTTTTTCATTACTGAACCGTCTACACCTTATGAGAGTACAGAGTAATTAAACATGTCTCCATAAGTAACCTCAGACCACCTTCTCATATCACCCACCCACTGTGTTATTAACCTCAGACCACCTTCTCATATCACCCACCCACTGTGTTATTAACCTCAGACCACCTTCTCATATCACCCACCCACTGTGTTATTAACCTCAGACCACCTTCTCATATCACCCACCCACTGTGTTATTAACCTCAGACCACCTTCTCATATCACCCACCCACTGAGTTATTAACCTCAGACCACCTTCTCATATCACCCACCCACTGAGTTACTAACCTCGTAGGAGACATTAATGTCCCATTAGAACTTCTTACTGTCTCTCTGACCTCCTCCCATGTAACTGTATTCATTTTGGTTAACTGAGCAGAAGTTCTAACACAAAGGCGGAAGAATCACATGCTTGAAAGTGGGTGTGGCCAAATACAGGGACTAAATGATTCATTTTCACTTACTGGCTGAACAGTTCTAATGGTTTCAGCTTGGGGTCCTTCACATGCGGCAGCAGCACGTTCCACTGCACCAATAACACGGGGCTGCCCGCGGATGTGATATCGGTCGATGCCGATATATTAAAATATGGCAAATATCGGCCAGATATATCGGCCGATCTCTACTTTAAACACTTAACTTTAGTAAAAATGGTGCAAAGACAACAAACCATACGTTGAAACTGAGCACAAATTTAAATTTAATGCCAGCAACATGTTTTAAAACAGCTGATACAGGTTAACGTTCAGCACTGCGTTGATGAGCTCTTCTTCTAGCAGCGCTCTGTAAGCGTTTGGGAATGTCTGGGAGGAGATGATTGCTGCAGTTCTGAAAGTGAAGTGTTTACATTCTTGCCTGAAATCAGGTTTCAGCTGCTCGGCAGTTCAGGGTCTCCTTTGTTGTATATGTTTTACTTTCATAATGAGCCAAATGTATGAGTGGGTGAGCAGGGGTCTAGACTGCAGGCAGGTTAGTTCAGTTCCCGGACTCTTTATTACGCAGCCATGCTGCTGTAATACAAGCAGAAAGTGGTTTAACAATGACTGTAATGCTGTAACAAACAAGACCTTCTTCAAAAAGACATAGTCTGGACGCAGCATGTGTCGCTCCAAAACCCGTATATACCGCTCAGAATTAACGGAGCATCACAAATGCGCAGGTCACTAATGTCATGAGCACTAATGCTGCCCACTTACCATCACCAATGCTGGCTTTTCACTTAAAACAAGCCGTGTGGTCTAGGGGTGTAAGAAATTATCAAAATATTGAATATCGGGATATTATGTTTAGTGATACTGTATCAATTCTCTAAAACACAGTATTAATACACAGATTTCTGGCAGACAGTGAATCATTGTGTGTTGTGTTTAAACCTCTGACCACTAGATGGCAGTGTTGTAATCCACTTTCAGCTCCACTCCAACATTAACAAGTAGCACAAGGGCGCAATGCTTGTGAAGCTCGGCTCGCTGGGATCACTGAGCCATTTTAAACTTTTAGTTTCTAGTCACCATCAGAAAGCCTGTGATTGTTTTAAATGAGTTTATCTTTCTATTAGGATTTTAATTTTTATCTTATTTGTTTATTTTGATGTATTTTATGTTTATTTTATTTTATTTTATTTTTTTTAACGTGATTGTTATTATTTTTATTAGTATTTTAATGTGTAATTATCTTATTTGTTTATTTGTATATATTTTATGTTTATTTTATATTCTTTTATTACATTTTTCTAAAAAGATTTAACATTATATTTTATGCATCTATATTAAATGTTTATTTAAAATTTGTATTTTTATTTATTATTATTATTTTTTGCTCATTTTGCTTTCAATCCCTTAAAATGTAAATGCTCAGCTGCATTGAAAATTGAGAGATAAAATAAAGGTTGATTGATTGATTGATTTTGTAAACATTGGCAAACCTGTTCATACAGTGGTGTGTTTTAAAAGAAGTATTTTAAAAATCACATTATGTCACTTTGCTTGCAATATCACAATATATTGCATTATATTGAATCGTGACCGTCTTCATGCATACTGTATCACCAGGATCTTACCAATACACAGCCCTAGTGTGGTCCTGGTTCTCTTTAACCAGGTGACATGGCGCCTATAGTTTCTATAAAGAATTACACATTTTGATTGGCCGACCCACAGGACACATTTCCATTTCACCTCAGTCCGTCTTAAATAAGTCAGGCCCAGAGAAGTCGGCGGCGCTGATTCTGGATATGTTTACATCTGGTTTCTTCTTTACATGAGTTTAACTTGCATCGGTGTGATGGTGTTGGGAAGTGTTTCTGAGTCCATGCAGTGATTTCACTACTATCCAGTACTGGATAATGCCCAATCATGCTACTGACCTGTTACCAGTTATCTTAGCTATAAGATGTTCCACCTAGTTGTTTTGAGCATTTAGCAGAACTTTAGCAGAACCTTTGAACCTAAAATGGTTCTAAAAAGCACCAAAAAGGGTTCTGCTCCTGTTACAAGGTCAAGCTTGTAACAAACAATAGAAGAACCATTTGTGCTGCTACATGCACAGTGGAGTCACATTATTAAGACCACCAGCTAATTTCCAGAGTAACTACTATGTGCAGCACAGACAGCAGCTAGATGGACTGGGAGACTCAATAAGGTCCTGGTAGGAGCCATGCTGACTGCAGTGCGTCCCACAGCTGCTGGAGGGAGCGTGGAGGAGGATCCATAGAGCCAACACCACCATCCAGGTGGTCCCACAAATGCTCAATTGGGTCCAGGGTAGTACTTGGAAATGTTGGTCAGCTCCTCTAATCAATGTGGGATCTTTCTAGCATGTGATGTGTCGCACTTACTGGAAGATCAACCAGAATGTATGGTGTATGTGATCTGCAAGGATGGCTTCAACCCAAATCAGTTGAGTGTCTTCAACATGGATGAGTGGCTCCAGAGAAAGCCATGAAAACATTCCCCCAGAGCATATTGTTGACACCTACTCGCTGCTGCCATCGAAAGTAGGGATAATGTGACTTGGCTGTGTAGAACCATATACAACACATCCTCCAGCAGCCTGAAGAACCATTTAAAGCACGCTATGTTCTTTAAGTGTTCATGGTTCTATATAGAACCACTGTCTTCACTTGGAAAACCACCTGTTTTAGACGGAAAGACAACTCAGACAACAGATGTAGCCATCTGGATTTATCTACTGAGCCTCTTTAGCCTAATGAGGTTTATTCTTTCAGCAGTGAATAATAAATACAGTAGATACTCAGTAATACAGTCATATTAATAATAGCTGATAACTGAGATGCGCTGTAACGTCATCTAAATCAGTTTTCTTTTCTATTTGAACCTAATCACATCCACGCGCCCGGACCGAACTAAGCTGTTTGATGTTTTAGGCTATCAGTTACGTGAGCACTTACCAAAACGCCTGCACTGGTAACCTAGAACATACAAATGTAGAGCAAACGGGACTCGAAAGCCTGGCTCTGTATTGTTTTCGTGTTTTTGGTTTGTTTTTTTTTTTCACTCCCGACTTCCAGGAAGAGCTCAGATGCGTATTAGATATGTGGGAAGAACACATACAGTCTAAACTAAAGCCTGTGTTTAACATTCACTGAACAACAGCAGGCTGTCCGCCAGGGTCACAGTGATTCACCAGCTAACACTCAGCACAGCGCACGGCTCAACAACAACAACGCCTATCTGTTATTGCCATCCGTCTGAGAGTGAGCCGAAGCTGCTGGCACCGAGGCTGAAGGCCAGCGGCCGGGAGGCACCAGGGGAGGTTGAAGGAGAACAGAGCAGGAGACACCACACTGCTGTGCGTCGGCACCAGGAGAGAAACAGCAGACTCAGAGTCAGAGTCAGAGTCAGAGTCAGTCTCTCTAGTATTATACACAATACACACGTACAGTTTAACTAGACTACACTGAACTATACTACAGTTTTGGTGGTGTAGTGGTCAGTATGGTGGTGTAGGGGTTAGTATGGTGGTGTAGTGGTTAGTATGGTGGTGTAGTGGTCAGTATGGTGGTGTAGTGGTTAGTATGGTGGTGTAGTGGTCAGTATGGTGGTGTAGTGGTCAGTATGGTGGTGTAGTGGTTAGTACGGTGGTGTAGTGGTTAGTATGGTGGTGTAGTGGTTAGTATGGTGGTGTAGTGGTTAGTATGGTGGTGTAGTGGTTAGTACGGTGGTGTAGTGGTCAGTATGGTGGTGTAGGGGTTAGTATGGTGGTGTAGTGGTTAGTATGGTGGTGTAGTGGTCAGTATGGTGGTGTAGTGGTTAGTACGGTGGTGTAGTGGTCAGTATGGTGGTGTAGTGGTTAGTATGGTGGTGTAGTGGTCAGTATGGTGGTGTAGTGGTTAGTATGGTGGTGTAGTGGTTAGTATGATGGTGTAGTGGTTAGTATGATGGTGTAGTGGTTAGTATGGTGGTGTAGTGGTTAGTACGGTGGTGTAGTGGTTAGTATGGTGGTGTAGTGGTTAGTATGGTGGTGTAGTGGTTAGTACGGTGGTGTAGTGGTTAGTATGGTGGTGTAGTGGTTAGTATGGTGGTGTAGTGGTTAGTACAGTGGTGTAGTGGTTAGTATGGTGGTGTAGTGGTTAGTATGGTGGTGTAGTGGTTAGTATGGTGGTGTAGTGGTTAGTACGGTGGTATAGTGGTCAGTACGGTGGTGTAGTGGTTAGTATTGTGGTGTAGTGGTTAGTATGGTGGTGTAGTGGTTAGTATGGTGGTGTAGTGGTTAGTATGGTGGTGTAGTGGTCAGTATGGTGGTGTAGTGGTTAGTATGGTGGTGTAGTGGTTAGTACGGTGGTGTAGTGGTTAGTAAGGTGGTGTAGTGGTTAGTACGGTGGTGTAGTGGTTAGTATGGTGGTGTAGTGGTTAGTACGGTGGTGTAGTGGTTAGTAAGGTGGTGTAGTGGTTAGTACGGTGGTGTAGTGGTTAGTATGGTGGTGTAGTGGTCAGTATGGTGGTGTAGTGGTCAGTATGGTGGTGTAGTGGTTAGTATGGTGGTGTAGTGGTTAGTATGGTAGTGTAGTGGTTAGTGTGGTGGTGTAGTGGTCAGTATGGTGGTGTAGTGGTTAGTATGGTGGTGTAGTGGTTAGTATGGTGGTGTAGTGGTTAGTATGGTGGTGTAGTGGTTAGTACGGTGGTGTAGTGGTTAGTATGGTGGTGTAGTGGTCAGTATGGTGGTGTAGTGGTCAGTATGGTGGTGTAGTGGTTAGTATGGTGGTGTAGTGGTTAGTATGGTGGTGTAGTGGTCAGTATGGTGGTGTAGTGGTTAGTATGGTGGTGTAGTGGTTAGTATGGTGGTGTAGTGGTCAGTATGGTGGTGTAGTGGTTAGTATGGTGGTGTAGTGGTCAGTATGGTGGTGTAGTGGTCAGTATGGTGGTGTAGTGGTTAGTACGGTGGTGTAGTGGTCAGTATGGTGGTGTAGTGGTTAGTATGGTGGTGTAGTGGTTAGTATGGTGGTGTAGTGGTTAGTAAGGTGGTGTAGTGGTTAGTATAGTGGTGTAGTGGTTAGTACGGTGGTGTAGTGGTTAGTATGGTGGTGTAGTGGTTAGTATGGTGGTGTAGTGGTTAGTATGGTGGTGTAGTGGTCAGTATGGTGGTGTAGTGGTTAGTATGGTGGTGTAGTGGTCAGTATGGTGGTGTAGTGGTTAGTATGGTGGTGTAGTGGTTAGTACGGTGGTGTAGTGGTTAGTATGGTGGTGTAGTGGTTAGTATGGTGGTGTAGTGGTTAGTATGGTGGTGTAGTGGTTAGTATGGTGGTGTAGTGGTCAGTATGGTGGTGTAGTGGTTAGTATGGTGGTGTAGTGGTCAGTATGGTGGTGTAGTGGTTAGTATGGTGGTGTAGTGGTTAGTATGGTGGTGTAGTGGTCAGTACGGTGGTGTAGTGGTTAGTATGGTGGTGTAGTGGTTAGTATGGTGGTGTAGTGGTCAGCACTGTCTCCTCACAGTAAGATGATCTGGGTTGGATTCCCGGTCCGGGTGGTTCTGTGTGGAGTGTGTATGTTCTCTCTGTGTTTGAGTGGGTTCCTCCAGGTACTCTGGTTTCCTCCCACAATCCAAACACATGCATGTTAGGTTGACCGCTCACTCTAAACTGCCTGTAGGTGTTAGTGTGTGCGTGAGTGTGTGTTGGCCATGCGATGGGCCATGGGTCCGTGGTGTACCCCGTACCTCGCAGGGGGCGCTGGAGCCAATTCCAGCGTCATTGGGTGAAGGCGGGTCGAGATCATGTACACATATCATTCCTGGAACGGATGGGATCTTCCAGCAAGACAATGCTTCGCGTCACACAGCTAGACATGTCGCACATTGGTTGGAAGAGCTGACCAAGACTTCCAAGTACTACCCTGGACACCCAGTTGGGACCCAACTGGATGGTGGTGTTGGCTCTATGGATCCTCCTCCAGCAGCTGACTCCTAATGCCTGATGCATGACTCCTGATGCCAGCTGGTAACAACTGCGGACCTGTTTATAGTGTACACCGCCTTTGCCTGATGAGGATGGGATTGGGGGGTGCATGCACCTATACTTGGAGTACATCATGTGGGCGGGGCTCTATTCAAACTGAACGAACTTGAAGTTAGATCTGCAGAGCATGTGCGTATATAAGAGCTGCATCATATCATTACACAGAGACGGAAGAGCTTCTATAACCCTGTTCACTCACAGAGCTACATATATATCATCGATGTCCAAAGAAAACCATGTATATCATTTTTGTCGATTCTCAGTTTTCTACATCATTCGAACGAAGCAGCTGCTGTTTACATTATGTGGAAATGTTATGATGAATGGACCAATAGAAAGACAAATCTTGTTCCATTGACTTGCATTAAAAGTAAAAAAGGTTTTATTTGAACAGTGACAATATATATATATTATATATATATATATATATATATAATATATATATATATATATATATATATATATAATATATATATATATATATATATATGCTAGACAGCTGTACATCCAGGTGGCCAACTTTGGGCTTTTGGTCCTAAAGAGTTAAAACCACTGGTTTATATCTGACGAGCTTTCACACGCCAGCTCTAGAAGAGGTGCCAAACATCTACAGCCCATAACGGGACTGAGAGAGAGTTAGAGAGAGAGAGAGAGAGAGAGAGAGAGAGAACGAGAGGAGGGAGAGAAAAGAGAGAGAATGAGAAAGAAAGAAAGCAGGAGAGGGGAGAGAGAAAAAGTGAAAGAAGGAAAGAGAGAGAAGTAGAGAGAGAGAGGAGAGAGAGAGTGAGAAAGAAGGGGAGAGAAAAAGAGAAAGAAGGGGAGAGAGAGAAGAGAGAGCAAGAAAGAAGAGAGAGAGGAGAGAAAAAGAGAGAAAGGAAGAAAAGAGAGAGAGAGAGAGAGAGAGAGAGAGAGAGAGAGAGAGAGAGAGAAAGAAAGCAGGAGAGGGGAGAGAGAAAAAGAAAGAAGGAAAGAGAGAGAAGTAGAGAGATAGCGAGAAAGAAGGAGAGAGAAAGAAGGAAAGAGAGAAAAGGAGAGAGAGAGGAGAGAGAGAGTGAGAAAGAAGGGGAGAGAAAAAGAGAAAGAAGGGGAGAGAGAGAAGAGAGAGCAAGAAAAGAGAGAGGAGAGAAAAAGAGAGAAAAAGAAGAAAAGTGAGAGAAGAAGAGAGAGAGAAGAGAGGGGGAGAGAGAGCAAGAAAGAAGGGGAGAGAGAGAGAAGGAAAGAGAGAGAAGGAAAGAGAGAGGGGGGAGAGAGTGATAAAGAAGGGCAGATAGAAAGAAAGAAGGAAAGTGAGAGAGAAAGAAAGAAGGAAAGTGAGAGAGAAGGAATAAGAGAGAGAGGGGAGAGAGAGAGTGATAAAGAAGGGAAGAGATAAAGAAAAGAGAGAGAAATAAAACTGGTGATAAGCCCGACGCGCTGCATGCATGAACTGAAATGGAGCTGGAGCTCTGCACCAGAAGGAGGCTGCATGCGGAGGAAGTGGTGTTTGCGTCTCTGCAGAGCTGTCTCTGTGCGGAGAGCTTCGTATCTGGAGTCTATGAATATGAAAGCCGCAGCTGCTCAGGTGTTGGTTGAGTTTCACATTACGCCGTCAACAGGCGACCACACCAGAGCCGAGCAGGAGGAAACCAGCTCCTCACCAGCAGCTTCAGGTGCGCGGGAGCTGTTACAGCGCAGCAGACAGAACCCGCCCTTCTTTTACTTCATCTCCACTCAAAACAGCCGGTAAACTCCCAAAAACACAGAAATTCAATATTCAACATTAAAACTCTGTATAAAACTACAATACTTCACTGTTAAACTAAACATCCAGCTGAGTTAAATACATAAATACAACAAAACACTGCTTAACAACTGCTGATCAGATCTATCTGAGAACTGGGTGGGTGTGGCTAATGAGCTGTTTGATTGACAGCTCTCTGTCCAGCATACCTAGCTGGCTCCGCCTCCTAAAACAGAAACAGCATCGTTATCCAGCTTTTATTTGAAGCTAACCAGACGGAGAAGGTCAAACGGACAGATAAGCAAACGGACGAGGTGGCGCGTGAACAGGTGAAGGAACGATGGGCCTCGTTCACAAAGACATTTCGTTTTAAAGCCCACTTTTGTTTTCAAATCTTTTCTTATTGTTCTTATATGAGAACTTCTTCTCCATCATTACGCAAGTGGATTATTTTATATCTCCTCGTGAGAAACGAAGAACTCGTACTCGAAGTAAATAAATAAAGGGTCTCTGACTTTTGCACGACACTGTATGTTCATTTACCCTGCTGCGCCTTCTCTGAAGCCAGGCTGTTTGAAAGTCTTGAATAAAACATGGAAAAAACATTTTGGTGTGTACATCACCGCTGTCCATCACATATAATGCAAGTCAATGGAATGTTTTTCAAGCTATATATATATATATATATATATATATATATATATATATATATATATATATATATATATATATATATATATATATATTGAGAACATCATTATATTTAAAAAGCTTTCCCAACAGGAACACTTTTTTATGTTTAACTAGTATTAATAGAGTAAGTAGTGCTTTTCCATATGTGTGTTTGTTTAACCCTTTCCAAGCTTCTCCTTCTATAAACAACCCAGTATTATTATCAGTTCTCATCTAATACCTGCTTTGACTGCTCAGTACTTCATTAAGCTAAATCAAGATTTGCTGCTGAAGAAACTGAATCCACTGTTTACACTGGCTTACTGCACTACAGTACTCACTCATACACACTGTGAGACTTTTCTATTGTTTATATTCTGTATTCTATTTTTATTTTATATTTTTATTTCCTATATCAGTTCTATGTTTGTTGCAACTTGCCTGTTTGCCTTACCTTGTGCAGTTGTGGAACAGCTAGTGGATGCCTTGAATTTCCCTCTGGGTGAAAAGTATCTATATATCTCTCTATTGTTCTATCTATCTATCCATCTCTCTGTATGTCTGTCTTTCTATCTGTATGTCTGCCCATCTGTTTGTTCATCTATCCATCCATCCGTACATCCGTCCGTCCCTTCATCCATCTATCTATCTATCCATCCATCCATCTATCTACCTGTCTGTCTGTCTATTTGTGTGTCTTTCCGTTCATCTGTCTGTCTATCTATCATACAACGTCTGGGGCGTCCAGGAGAAATCTGGAACTACACTTTGTTCTTCAAACTGGAGCTCAAGATCTGATCTACTTCTTTACAATAAGATATTCATGTTACTTTGTATTGTATGTCTGATTATTTACATCTGTTCTAATCAGATCTGCTGCTCAGTGACTCAGACTTTACATATGTATGTATGTAACTGGAAGGTGACCAACGTAACAACCACAGACGGAACCACTTCAGAAACCCCAGAAGCTAAACTCACCTGAGAGCACCACCTCTATTAGATCTCCCTCGTGGATGTCTTCGGCTGATGTCAGCCGCTGCAGGATGTTGTCTGAGTTGATGTCATGGCGGAAGAGCAGGATCTTGTCGTACATCCCAAAGAATCCACATTCTGGAAACTGAAATGGGAAACAGATAAAAGAGTGATTGTGTTAATTATATTATTTTTTAAATTTGCAGTAGGTGTTTGGTTAGTTTGGAGAAATTCAACCCTTCAGAACAAAACAGACCAACAGATTAAGCAATCTGTATCAAATACTTTAGATTAATTTAACAGGAATTATGGCTTCATCAGTTTCTCTTCATTTGATGCCTCCATCTTTCAAAGTTCTGAGCCATTTCTTTGTTTGTGGTAGGGGTGGGCGATATGGCCCTACAATAATATCACGATATTTCATGGGATTTTTGCGATATCGATACTCTTGATGATATGACAGAACATTGAATTAAAAAAAATATTTCAAGAATACACTACTGCAACAAAATAAAATGAAATTTTATTATTGCATACAATATGATATGGCACACCCCTAACTGAGATATTAAAAAATACAAACATTTTCATCAGATTGTATCAGAAGTCAATGATCCAGAATGTCACGATACTAAATAATGCTCTCCAAATATCTCCATATATCCAGAACTGAAGTAAAGTGAATGATACTGGAGATAAAATCTGTCTCTTGGGAATAAGAGAAGTGTGAATATTTCTTTTTCTAAAAACAGTAAAAGTAGTACCTGATGTGATAATTAGTGATGGGTGATATGGTACGATATTTCAGGGTATAATATCGTTCACCATATTCAAAAATGTTGGTGATATTATTGTGCACGATACCCAATTAAATATCCATCCATCTCCTTAGGCTTTATACCGCTAGTTGGGGTCACGTTGGGGTGGAGCCAATCCCAGCATCATCAAAAGAACGGCGGGGTACACCATGGACAGGTCGCCATGGATATGGCCAACACACCCTCACATCTACGGGCAGTTTAGAGTGAGTGATCAACCTAACATGCATGTGTTTGGACTGTGGTAGGAAACCGGAGTACCCGGAGGAACCCACTCAAGCACAGAGAGAACATACACACTCCACACATAACCGGACTGGAAATCCATAATAAGCAGTATTTAATCTGTTCCAGCATTTTAATGAAGTGTGTAATAGCTACAGCATTTACACTGGACATCTGGACATCAGGGGACAAAACTGATCATCACAAATGTAATTACACTCACGTTATAACCAACGTGTAATAACACAAGGGAAAACATGCTGTTATAACTATCAAGATACCCTTACTTAACTACAGGAGGCTAAAGGAAGTTGATACACATAAGCAGCACTGCTGTAATCCATCAGTAACAGTGGCTACATCACTAGTAGTTACCTGTGTTGTTCATGTGTAACTACACAGTTATTAGAGAGACTCAATACAAAAAGTGGAACCAGTTAGACCAATCAGAAACAACAAAGCGGCTAAGTTTTGTATATGTGACATCCCAACCACCGCAACCGGTGGTCTGACGCACTTAGTGCTAAAGTTTTATATCAGAAAATAACTCCACTTAGATTTTAACATTGGTAGAACATTTGCAGATATGTATCCCAATCGTTTGACCTCAGGGTGTAAAGGCAAGCACATGCATCAGGTAGGGCTGGGCGATACGGGAAAAAATCTTATCACGATAATTTTTTTAACATAAGTTGATATCGATATTTATCACGATACAAATCAAATCACTATTGCCTTTTTACTTTAAGTGAGAAGTGAAGATATCAAAATGTAAAAATTTTGTTAAATTGCTTTTATCCTCTGATTCAGAAGATAGATATATGTACTACAGAACATTACACAACTGTACACGCTCATACACACACACACACACACATATATATATATATATATATGGGGCAGTATTAGTATGAACAGTATTCACACACAGACACTGTGTTAAGCAAGCTGTTGCTGGCTGTTTAAGTTGGGTCTGAGGAAAGGACTCTGTTTATGTTCACTCATAGCGGTGAGTCGACTCTCTGTCGGTTCAAATGGGGAGTTAGTTTAGCGATTCTGTTTTTGATAAAAAATAAAGTTTCCCTCCTCGAGATTTTTGGTTATAAAGTCAACTTTTCTGACTACTGCTAACGCAACGCAACTGGGCAAAAGTAACAAGGCCTCTCGTCTCATTACGTTCCGAGCTAGCCTAAAAGCTGCATTTGATAAGATATTTATAGTGTTATGTATGACTCCATAGAGAAGCACTGTATCCCTCCGCCTCATGGGCTTGACAGAACTTCCATCTGTTAGTGTCCTCTCACTATCGTACACTGCTTCCCTGCAGACGGTTGGCTCACTGCCGTTCCTCTGCATCAGCCAGCCAGACCTCATCTCTTCATCCAGTAGTGCTTGTGGCTTTTCAGAAGTTCCTCCTATCTTCATATTACACCATCCGAGGAGGTTTCTTTATCTTCAAACCGGGAAAAGTCTTGCTCTGGACACTATTACAGCACCTCCAGTGGAGACAAGTTGGCAAGAGATGCAGCACATTACTCATTTTACTGGGAATGTCCCAACGTTCTTTCTTCCTTCCCCTGAAAAGTTCCTTTCTTTCTGATGTACAACCACACGCTCAGTGAGTTTCTCGCCTGGCTCGTATCATTCGGCTCTTTCTGCACATGTTGCGTGAGCAGCTGAGAGAGTGTACGCTGGAAACTCAAGCCTTTGGCAGCCCCTCATTAGCAGGCCAGCCATTCACCCGTCCTCGGTCATCAATAATGCCTGAAGCCCGGCCACCGACGCTCTGCAATCAGCAGGGCCTAACGGGCCACTCAACCACAAACCGTTCCACCGGCTAGCGTCGAACCTCAGGATCCAGAGTTTAGTCTCCTTTTCCTGTTTTAACTGTTAGTGCTGTTTGCTGACTACAATACCCAGCATGCATTACACAAGAATCCCTCTCAAGGCTAAAATAGAGGCTAATCAATACAGCCGTCATATAATACATGTATATCCAAAATTAGAACTTTACAGGAGAGGCCAAAAACCTTCTTCACTTTCAATGCAAGTCAATGGAACCAGAAAAGTTTTGGAGCATTTCTTTTGGTCCATTCATCATGAAATTCTCAGACAATGTAAAAGACAGTTGTCTCAATCAAACAGTGCAGAAAATAAAATTGACAAAAATTTAGATTTTTTCTTTCTTCAGAGCTGATATCCATCCAACGTCATCCAACGTCTAAGCTCGGCACCGGGCAGTCTCTCAGCACCCCAACAGTGTAGCACTATGCTGGAGATCAACACCACAGGCAGCTAAAACAACACAATCGCTTACCGATATAACTCAATGCATTACCTTAAACAAGGTTAACAGCTGAACAACTGCACCCTGTTCAGCACAATGCACGGTTCTGTCCACCAGGCTGGAGCGTTAGCAGACATGCTATACGCCACGCTCTGCGGAGCGATCTAAATAATTCACAGCCTCACGACTGACAAAGCTCACTAAGTGCTGCGGTTAATACGCGGCCTAATAACGGAACCCTTTAGCATCGACTCCATCGACTAATTGAAATGAAATGATGTCTGTTAACCGCTGAAAACGAGACCAAGCAATTAGTGGACCAGCCTTTCTGGAATTACAGCTAATACGCCAACGTCCAAAACCTTTAACTTCACTACACCTATACGTTCATAGCGCTGATGAATCTGCAGCTTTTGGGAATCGTGCATCATTTATTTATGTCTGTGGAAACTGGACGAATCGGACGCAGTTTAGCAGCAGCAGCGTTAAATATGTAAGCCGTGCTGGTTCGGTGACCGGAGTGAGATCAGTATTTCATTACCCTCGGCAGCAAAACACACTTGTTGAAGACATTAAGAGAGAAGCTCAAATACGGGGCATCAAAAACTCCACACAGCTGAATACAGTAGATGAAGCAGACAGGACGGGACAAGCCATCGATTATCCTGCAGCTGCCAGAACGTATCTGTGACTAAATCCAGGTCAAGCTCTGGACGCCCTGCTGCTGCGTAAGCCCTTAGATTTGGATTACAAAAGGCAGAAAGAAACTCTAATATCATTTACAGAGCTGTAAATAAAATTATTATATTATATATAGAAGATTTAGCACTATGCTCAACTCAATATATGTAATTTCCTTTAAAGGGAACCCCGGCTGGTGACACTTGTAAGCCTTAATATGTTGTAATTAGGGATGCACCGATACCACTTTTTCCTTACCGATACCGATACCAGCTTTCAGGTATCTGCCGATACCGAGTACCGATACTGATACCAACTCGGACTTAAATGCTCGATATATGGCTATAAATCCACTTTTTATACGTTGTTTTTTTTATGTCTTATCCTGAATAAGATCTAATAACCTTGAAGGAACACCATTTACTGGTAACTGCACATTAAAAAGTTTCAGAGCAGAAATTTAAATTGGCACAATGCAGAAACACGTGCAGCCATTTAGTCAATATGTTTCTATACGTTTATATATTTTTAGTATCTAAAAAATTTGAAATCACCAGGGGGGTCCATCAGTGGTGCTTAGCCTTTAAATCCACATATGGTCGCAGTCCAAAGGAAAACAATAGCTTCAAATTAGTAACTTTACCTGAGAGAACAAAAACCGTCTTCACTTTCAATGCAAGTCAATGGAACCAGATTTTTTTCCAAGCTATTTTGGAGCATTTCTATTGGTCCACTCATCATAAAACTCTTATACAGATATAAAGAGCAGCTGATGTGTTCAAATGTTGTAGAAAAATTTAAATCAACACGCATAATAAGCCAAATAGATGATCAGATGGGGCAGGTGGGCTCAAGGTGGGGCAATTGTGGGCTGGAGGTTGGGGAAGGTTGTCGGTTCGATCCACTGGACCAATATTACATGACTTAGATGCTCTTGAGCAAGGCACCTAACCCTCAACTGCTCCCCGGGTGCTGTGGATAGGGCTGCTCTCTGCTCTGGGCAAATGTGCTTACTGCCCCCTAGTGTGTGTGTGTTCACCAGTGTGTATGTATGTGGGTGTTTCACTGCATGGATGGGTTAAATGTGGAGGACAAATGCGAGCAGCAGTTCAGAGTCTGCTTTGTTTAGTTTAGCTTTAGAGCTAAAGGGCTAATGCAGTTAGTGTCTAACGGAGGCTCATCAGAGCATGAACGGCTAAATCATCACACGCTTGCCAGAAATCTCAAACGTCCTCAGGCGGTTTCTGATCCCGTACAGTACAGAAGAAGAGGGAGCTCCCAAGAGGAGATAAGAAGGAGGTTGAACTGGTTCTTGTGTCTGATGTCACGTTGTTGCGAGGGGAACTGCAGATGGAGGGCAGAAAGTGATGTTCTAACCTGGAAACACCATCAGAAGCTCACAAAGCGCCTGCGGTTTCAAACGTATAGGGTTGCCCAAAACTGAACTATCTGAGAAACTGAGAACCGAGAAAATGACTGAACAGCAGCAGAAACGGCTCGAAAAACCTCAGGACTGAGCTGAACGCAGCTTCCTGTCCAACTGATTCTTGTGCGAATCTTTCCATTCCACCTTAAATGGTACGCTGTGGTGTCTGCTGCAGCTTTTAACGTGGAATAGAAAACCAGGGGACAAGTAGCTGACTCCAGCTTAGCTCGATCACGAGGAGCCGAGTACTAGATTTACACAGTCCAGCAACGGCTACACTCAGCACCATCACTAATATCACTAATGCTATCACCACTTACACTAAAATCACCACTAAAATCACCACTTAAATCACCACTTACACTAAAATCACCACTTACACTAAAATCACCACTAAAATCACCACTTAAATCACCACTTACACTAAAATCACCACTTACACTAAAATCACCACTAAAATCACCACTTAAATCACCACTTACACTAAAATCACCACTTACACTAAAATCACCACTAAAATCACCACTTAAATCACCACTTGCACTAAAATCACCACTTACACTAAAATTACCACTTACACTAAAATCACCACTTACACTAAAATCACCACTAAAATCACCACTGACACTAAAATCACCACCTAAATCACCACTTACACTAAAATCGCCACCTAAATCACCACTTACACTAAAATCACCACTTACACTAAAATCACCACCTAAATCACCACTTACACTTAAATCACCACTTACACTAAAATCACCACCTAAATCACCACTGACACTAAAATTACCACTTAAATCACCACTTACACTAAAATCACCACTTACACTAAAATCACCACCTAAATCACCACTGACACTAAAATCACCACCTAAATCACCACTGACACTAAAATTACTGCTCATATTACCACTAACACTAAAATCACCACTAAATCGCCACTGACACTAAAATTACTGCTCATATCACCCACTAGCACTAAAATCACCACTAAATCGGCAATAACATAAAAACATTTTAAAAAATCACCATGTAAATAACCACTAACACTAAAATCCCCATTTAAATCACTACTGACACTAAAATCACCACTGACACTAAAATCACCATTAACACATATCACTGTTAACACTCAAATCACCACTAACCCTTAAATGACAGTCAATAGTTACACAAAACACAGAAGAATGTAAATAACCTGATCTCTCTGACTGGTTTCGTATGATCTGCGTCTTTACCAGTGTTTAACTGGAGCTGGTAGGCTGACGTACCGACGCTGAGCAAACAGCTGTTAGTTAATGTTGAGTGACACCACAGAGCTGAATGTTGATTTCTAGACTAATCCACAAAACAAAAGAGGAAACAAATAACTGCCCTAATGACCTAAATACCACCGGACATCACAGCGTTCAGCACTCAGCTTTCCTTCAGCTGCAAAACTTGTTCAGTTAGTTACACATTATTATTAATACCCAGAGTGACCACCGTGTGCAGCATGGACAGCGACTAGACGGACTGGGAGACTCAATACAGGTATCTGGAGTCATGATGACTGCAGTGCATCCCACAGCTGCTGGAGGGAGCGTGAAGGAGGACCCTCAGAGCCAATACCACCATCCAGGTGGTCCCCCAGATGCCCAATAGGGTTAATGGGGTCTTGATCAGCGTTTCCAACCAACGTGGGACATTTCTAGTCTTGCTGGAAGATCCCATCCGCCCCAGAGAAGACAATCAGCATGTATGGTGTACATGATCAGCAAGGATGGATTCAGACCCAAGTTGGTTGAGAGTGTCTTCTCCACATGGATGGGTGAATCCAAAGAATGCCACGTAAACATTCCCCAGAGCATAACGCTGGTACTTACACACAGCGACCGTCGCAACTAGAGAGTGGTCATAATAATATGACTCGACTGGTCAGCTTAGTTAATTAACAATTCAGTCAATACAACCTACATAATGTCGCTGTCTAAAGAAAAACGTGCATATTTTCATGTTTCTATATCATTTAAACTCGACAGCTGCCGCTTATATTGTGTGAAAATTTCAGGATAAACGGACCAATAGAAATGCTCTAAAATAGGCTGGAAAAAAATCTGGTTCCATTGACTTACACTGAAAATAAAAATGTGCACAGCAACGAGTGTAAACATGTGCTTAAGCTTTCAAATAGCTTCTTCTTCTGTATCTTCTATACTACACTACTAGGGCTGTGTATTGGCGATACGATACATATCGTGATACAGTGGTCCAATTCAATATATCACGATATACTGCGATACTGCAAGTGATATACTAGGATTTTTCAAATGACAAAGAAAATAACAATAAGCAGTGCAGAGGTATGTTTTTTTTTATTGGTACTCTGTACACATGCTCCCAAACATTAAGCATTACAGTAAGAGAAGTGCACACTATAGACAGCCCTCCATTTAATAAAAATCAGTAGAAGAATGAAATATTGATACTGAATACTGATGTAATCATATTCCATTCCTCTATTAATTTCAAATCCTACCATTAAAGCACACCACTATATAAACAGGTTTACCAATGCTTAGAATAGCACTGCGCCCTTGTGCTGCTTGTTAATGTTGGAGTGGAGCTGAAAAAAATTAATTACAACGATCAATACTGTGTTTTTGAGTTTAGTATCACGAAACATAATATCTCAATAGAGGTGTCCCATATCGTATCGTACACAATAATATTGCCAACATTTTTGAATATGGTGAACAATATTACACCATGAAATATCGTGTCATATCACCCATCACTAATTATCACATAAGGTACTACTTTTACTGTTTTTAACTAAAGAAAAATTCATACTTTTCTAATTTCCCATTATATATCTACTAGAGACAGATTTTATCTCCAGTATCATTCACTTTACTTCAGTCCTGGATATATGGAGATATCTGGAGTGCATTATTTAGTATCGTGATATTCTGGATCATTGACTTCTGTTACAATCTGATGAATTCTTGTATTTTTTAATATCTCAGTTAGGGGTGTGCCATATCATATCGTATGCAATAATAATATTTAATTGTTATTTTGTTGCAGTAGTGTATTCTTAAAATATATTTTTTTAAATTCAATGTTTTGTCATATCATCAAGAGTATTGTTATTGCAAAAATACCATAAAATATCGTGATATTATTGTAGGGCCATATCGCCCACCCCTATATCCCGATATTCAATATTTTCTTACACCTCTATACGCTACGCAATGTGGCATGACACGTCCGGGGAGAAGTGATAGACTCACACTCTCTGAAGTTTAGGGTGAGCTCTCTGTCCATCAGGTCAGCACAAGGCTTGGCAAGGCTAGCCAGTGGTAATTAATGAGGTCTCCAATGACGTTCAACAAGATGTGATTGACCTTCAGGAAGTATGTGCAAGTCTTCACCCGCCTGGTAGCACTGTGTGACTGAGGGTTGAGCTTTCAGCTTTCTTACAGATCTTCTGTGATGCAACATAACTGTATAAACTAGAGATGGACTGATCAGCATTTTTGAGGCTGATTCTAATCGCCGATCACCTTTCAACACGATCGGCCGATAGCCGATACCGATACCGATCGAGGGCGGGGCTATATGCCACGGTAGGGCTATATGCAATTATTAGCTCAAGCAAGTCATGAAACATAGTCTAAACTGGTTTATTACCATTTTTAACAAACTCATGTGAAACAGCATAATATTTTAAATAAAATTAACAGTAAATAAACAAAGAAAATCAAACAAATATCACCAAAACTGCAATTATTACATTTTAACTAAAATTTTAAACTAAAAAAGATAATTAAATAAATACAATAAAAACTGCAGTCATTAAACTCAGACTCTGTTATTTTAAACTAAATCTGTAATCATTAAATGTAGAATATTGAATTGTAGCTGCTGTTCTGTTCGTACCGGTCAGATCTGGTCTGTATGGTGTTCTGGGTTGTTTGTTTTGTGTTAGCTGTGTGTGTAGCTCTGCTGTTTACTGATACTCGCTGTATTCAGTCGTGTGCAGTGCTGTATCAGATTATTAGTGTTAAATGTTTTTGTTTTAAACTTAAAAACGTCCTGGATGAGTCTGAGTCACATACGGTAAACACTGCCAGACGGACGACATGACATGTTTTCTATCAGTGCATGCGTTTCTCGTGAGGCCGCTGCTTTAGTCAGTCTGTGGAAAATGAAATGATATGTATTTCCACCTAGTGGTTCAGATAGGAATTGCAGGGAGCTGGCTGGAGGTCTCTTCCTGGATGAAATGCTAGCTGGAAATACAGAAATTAGGCTTATATGTTTAACGCCATCGATCGGCTCTCAGGATCGGCTCTAAACTGGAGAAATATCGGCCGATCACTGATCACATATTTTGATTAAAATCGGCCGATACTGATACATAGCCGATCGATCCCTCCATCTCTTGTATAAACGGTGTAAAATCCATATACAGTGACTTCAGTGCTCAAACACCAGCAGCTGGAACGGTCGACCGAGAACTTGAGTGACCCTGAACTGCAGCTCTTCAAAACTAAAGCTGTGACTGTTTTTATCTATGCTTCCTTTTCATACATAACAGCTCATACAGCGTGAAAAACCACACACGCTTCAGAAGCCAGGCATGCCTCGCCTGACTGCTCATATTTTGGGGAAGTAAAGACGTTACTACAGACATATTATCTGCCCTACGGCTCCTTATCTACAGAACAGCAGTC
Source organism: Megaleporinus macrocephalus (assembly GCA_021613375.1). Taxonomy (NCBI): domain Eukaryota; kingdom Metazoa; phylum Chordata; class Actinopteri; order Characiformes; family Anostomidae; genus Megaleporinus; species Megaleporinus macrocephalus. The sequence continues at coordinate 44,822,200 of CM038707.1, read as the reverse complement.
AGCCTCACTGCCACCAGCTTCGAGATGTGACCGTTTACAAGGTCCAAACTGACCAGTGGTCTTCAGCGCTCAGCAGCCGGGGCTGGGACGGGACTCGCGTCTGACCAGCCTCCCTAAATGACTCTTCCCGGCGGGGCAGTGATTCATCGTGCCACCCAGAGCACACAGGAAGAAGCTTCTGCAATGTTTTTTTTTTTGGGTTGAGATTGGGGGTGCACTGCAGCCTGTGCATGTGTATGTATGCATGGTTGCTGGAAATGCTGCAGATGCTAAGCTAACCAAATTTTCCAGCAGCAAAGAAATGAAAGTGCTTCAAATGTAGAAAAAAGAAACGTATGTGAGTCATCGCGCTGATCCCCGAGCATGATCTAACAGTCACAAGCTGCCGTTATGACAAAAGCAGGTTGTTAAATATAGTATTATAGTACATTATTATTCTAGGATGCAATATGATATAATATTATTATTCTATAATCCAGTACTACACTCATTTTCTGTAATGCATTATATTACATTATTCTGTGATGCAATATTATTTATTATTCTATAATTCATTGTGCATAACTGTCTATTTTATAATGCATTATATATTTTTTTTCTATGATGCATTATAAATAACTGTCAATTCTATAATGCAATATTACATAACATGTATGTATTATTATATACCATTATTATTCTATAATGCATTATTACTTATTATCCTATAATTATGCATAATTGTCAATTCTACAGTGCATTATGATAATAATTTTTGCATAATTGTAAATTCTATGATGTATTATTATTTTCATATTGTTATATAATACATTATGCAATTTCGTTATCATTCTATAACCCAATATTCTATAATTAATATTCTATAATTCTATAATGCATCATGCATAATTGTCAATTCTGTACTGCGTTATGATATTACATGAGTAATCTATAATGCATTATTATGTTATTATTCTATAATGCATTATGCATAACTGTCACGTCTATAATGCATTACATAATTAACATTGTATAATGCATTTTCATTACAAAGAATGCAATTAATTATGTAACTGCATTTAAAGGGTAATTCCATCTATTTTTTTATTGCACCGGTAACTGAATGGTTGGTTATTTATACAGAAACGTACTGAGCACTACATCCTTACAGTGGTGCTGATGGGAACCAGGGATCCTGATGTCTACAACACAAATAAAGCCACTTTGTATCATATATGATGTACATTTTAAAATAATATGGGAAAAAATAACTTTATTTGGGGACTATTTAGTCTTAGAACATCCTTAGAACATATCACTCCACCATGAATGGACTTGAATGAGTTGATCAAAATACAATTTAGGCCAAAACTTAATCAGAGGAAGTCGGTCCAGACTGTTTACATCCCAACCATTTAATTATGCAGAAGTTTTGAATAACGGGTGGAGTTCCCCTTTACATAACGACATAATATAAATGTAGTGTATAGCACGTTGACAGTAATGTGTTTAGGTGTCTGAGGGTTAAAGGTTGCTACAGTGTACACAGTCTACTGACGGCGCGCGGGGCTAAACGCAGCTGTGAATACAGACGAATAGGAAATGAAGGGCTAGAAAGTGATTGAGCTCGTTCGGTGGCTCCTCGCAAATCTGTCACCTCACTCAAGTGCTCAGGAAAACACAACAGGAAGTACGGCTGACCGGATCTCTGGTCGCCATGACGCCAGACTCAGGGAAGGGGGAGGTCCAGTATGAAGATCCAAGATACACAGTCACGGTAGCTCTCTCTTCTGGAAGAAGCAGTGACGTTTGTGGGGACGGATCTGGTCCCGGTTTCCTCAGATACCAGTGACCACTGACTGTGACCGCTTCCTTATGGGGAACATTAGTACTCTTAAATAATAGAATAATAAAATAATAAAATAATAATAAATAAAAGAATAAATAAAAATAATTATAATAATAATTAATAAATAATTAAACATAATAATTAATTAATAGAAATAATAATAATAATAATAATAATAATAATAATATAATACACAGTATTTATGCTATGTTGTATTGTTTTTATGATTATTTACATCTATTCTAATGATATCTGATGTTCCTGCTGGTGAAAATACAGACATTTGCACAGTAGTGTAGGAACAAGGGATGAATAAACAACCAGTAGAGGAGTACTGGTCAGTGTGCCTAGAGTGAGCACATGCAGTTTGGTGGCTGTGGGTTAAATGAAACCATAACATTTGGGTGAATTTGAAAATGAATGGGACTCTATAGGGGAAAAAAGAGGGATGGAAAAAAAATGACAAACAGACGAGTGCGGGTCAAACCAGCACTGCAGTCGTGGTCGGGGGTCCGCCCTGAGTCAGTGTATGCGAAACGGTGTCTGTCGGTCAAGCAGAAGTTCAGTAGATTGGAGTTCACTGTTCTGTCCTATTCATTCTCTATGGGTGGAAAAATAATCAGGAATAAATCTATAGATTTCTGGAATCTGCATCCGATCAGAGATGTGTATACAAGCCAGAATCACACAATCAGACGAGTTAGAACGGAGTTGATGTCTCACAAACATCTGGCAGATGTTAGATCTGGCAGAGAGCACACAACTAATAACCATATAGTTGCGCAACCGTAATAAAAAGTGAAAGCAAATTCTGAGAAGCCGCTGAAACAACACGGGAGCTGTGTTTGTGGTTGAGTTTAGGCTTGTGTCGGAGAGGCAAGCGAGTCACAGTACCTGCACTGCCTCGGATTAGCCTACACCGCTGCTGCGAAGCCTCGGTCGGGATCTGCTGACCTGATTCATCTCTGGTACATAGTTCCTTCTTGTATCAGCCACATTCAGCTTTAATTACTATATACCCACACCAACAGACCACCAACCTAGAAAAATTCTCATTCTCAATGCATCCTGTGGTGAACAATAACGTCCTGCAGCTGATATGCTTAGTCCTGTATATGCCTCCGAATTACAAGGCCATGGACTGGACCAGCTAGACCAAAGCTGATAAAGGCTGAACCTGCTGATGCCACTTAACTACCACCTTTGATGAAGCTTGCTGGTTTGTGTGGGGTATTTTGGTGAGGCTGCTAGTCAGTACCACTAACTTGAATCCTTACTAGCCTCCCAGTTCAAAGAACCCAGTGACACTGATACCTATCTCGGATGAGCATGTGTGCTATTAAACTGGGCTTCACAGCTCGCTTGCAATGCAACCCGCAGCCAACTTGTGTAACAACAGTATTTCATGGAAAGCCCATAATAATCAGTGATATTCCGGCTGAAACTCTTCTCCAGTTACTGGTTTTATGTAGACACTACCGCTCAAAAGTTTAGGATCACTTAAGAATTCAATTTCATGCAATTTTCATGCAATTCACAAACAATATTGTCCATTTCACAATGAATGTAAGTGTATCAGATGATTTTTAAAGAATAAAAATGTTTGTAATAAAGTCTATTTTTGTATAGAGGCTTATTTTACATATAGTCCTATTATCAGTAATTCTCAGTCCTCTGTCTAAATCTCCTGGTACGACCACCAATCCAAGTTAAGGATGTTATTGGACTAATTGGTTGTTAGGACAGTCTTGCTCAATTGTGATGCACAGCTGAAAAACATTCTACTAATAAGTGAGTATAAAAGGGAACAACATTCTAGGTTAGTTTAGTATCTGAAGCATCATATATATATATATATATAGCACTGTGTCCAATTACTGTCCACTCTGTTACATACTCCTACGTTCTTGGTAGGATACTCCTACGTTCTGTTGCTGCATATATATACACACAGCAGCTTCTCTTACTTGGTCATTTGTCTCATATTGCAAGCGGTTGCTTCCGTATGTCACGCCCTCAGCAGCAACTTGCACTAACATTAACTCAGACTGGAAGTGGCTACACAGCGGCAGCCGAGTGATCACTGAAAGAAACCTGACTCAGTCAGCTTAGTGTGGCTTAGTGTGTTTTATGCCATTATATGTGGTATATATCTGTTGGAGTTGTGAGTTGTTAAAACCAGTAACACATCAGACACAGCAGTGTCACTGGAGTGTATATATATATATATATATATATATATATATATATATATATATATATATATATATATATATATAGCCTTTAAAATGATTAGCTGTATGGGCATGTTATAGAATATGAACTAATGACAGCAACTCAGCTTCACACTGGATAAACATAATACATTTTAATGAACCCCATTAATCACTTAGATTTATTAAATATATGGTTTATGGGCTCGTTAAGAATAAAGCCACTGTTTGTATAGTAGAGGTATATAGTGTAGAGAGAGTATATATAGTGTCAGTAAATGAACACATGACTGTAATAACGATAACGCAGTTTCATCACCACCACAGGTTTGTAGCGGTTCTGAGAGAGAAGCCCTCACAGCAAAATAACCTCAACACTGCTGATTCTGTTTCCACTGAACCTGCTGACCACTTAGTCGTGTGTGCAGAACTTGAAAAAGAACCTTTTCAAGTCACTGCGCCTCTAATAGAACTCGCTTTCATTAAGAAACCAAACCTGCTAGAAACACAGCATTAGATTATTAGTACATGCTGTTCAGCACACAGAGTAACAGGATGTGTGTGTTCATGTTCTGCACTAAGCAGTTCACACACACACACACACAAACTCTTAGTCAGCTTATTGTGTATGTATTATAATACGCATTTTATCAGCCTGGACGCATTTTATCAGCCTACCCAATTTTTATTAATTGTTCTATGTTAATAGTAATAATATTAGATATATATGGAATATGGAATTATTCCTGGAGCAGAATAAAACATCTGGTTGTGTTTAAAGAATGTTTATAGTGTTATGGTTAGAAATGAGCTCATTTGCTCTGATGCAGGTTTACATACTTTGAACATTCTGACCAGCAGCTTCATGAGGAGCCACATGAGCTGCTTCTCTAACAGGACTGAAGAAGATAGTGTACATGCTGAGATCTTATTACATTAACACCAATAGACCAATAAAAATGCTCCCAAACAGCTTAGATATATATATATATACATAAAGTGTGAAAATGTAAACAATTTGTAAAAAAAAAAAAAAAAAAAAATATAAATATATATATATATATATATATATATATATATATATATATATATATATATATATATATATATATATATTATTATTTTTTTTTTAATGATAAGCTCAGCAAATAAATTAAAATGTATTTATTTATATATACATCAGTTTATTTTCTTTATAAATTACTTATTTATTTTTGCTGGCTTTTTATGGTAAATCTAACAAAATGATATAACAAAACTATATGCTGACTGAAGACGCAGTTTTGAGAGGTTTTATAGGTCTTACATACATTGTAAATTTTTTTTTTAAATACAGTAAAATGTATTTAGTGACCAACATTACTATGTATATGACATAAAATCATATAATAATATATATATATATATATATATATATATATTTAGTTGGGTTTGTCTAAACATTTAGTTAATGCACTTAACTACTACAGTAGGTGCTAATTTTATAACACAGTCATTCATTTGCTTAGCTTTAAATAATTCTTTTGCCAAAAATAAAACATTAAATATGCATATATACACGTCATAACTTCTTTATTTATTTATTTATTTATTTATTTATTTTTATATTGCTAATCAGTACCTCTTTATGGTTAATCTAACCAAATTATTTAACACAGTCACATGACGGCTGAAAGCATGTGTTCATGCAACACATTACACTTACAGAAAATACACTTCACTGTACACTCTCACTGCCGAGACCAAAGCAGTGGGCTTCAGTGGGCCAGCAGACTTGTTTTTAGGTAGGAGCAGAATCCACACACACTGAAGAGCTTATTCTTAGCACCTTTTTCAGGAACTATAGAACTATAACAGAAGATATGGGTGAATTAGCAGCTTTTGTACAACCGTGTACATGAAGATCTTCATTCCAGAGCGCTGTGCATCCATTTCAACAGTCTTATTTGTATATTGTCGCTGTCCAATAAAAAATTTGGGGTTTTTTGGGTCGATTTTGTGTTTTCTACCTCATTTGAACGTGAAAATAGCTGTTCTCCTTGTGTAAAAATTTCATGATGAATGAACCAATAGATTTGCTCCAAAACAGCTTGGAAAAAAATTTGGTTCCATTGACTTACATTGAAAGTAAAGTATGTTTTTGTCCTCTCCTGTAAAGTTTACATTTTGGAGACACTTGTTTTTCATTGGACAGTGACGATATATATTGAAAAGATTAGCGGTGAGCGTACGAGGAGGTCCACAGCTCTCCAGCATCTGAAAAAAAAATGATATTGAAAGCTACAGAAATCAAAAGTGAAATCAGCCGGTGATGATTCCCGGAACGGTTCAGCGGGTTCTGCAACATTCCCACCTGCAGCACTGACGGCGCGGAGGACTTGTCCTGGGCTCGTGTCTCTGCAGGCCATTAAGCCCGCTCTCAGAGCGTCATTATCCTCTCGGTTAATGGACGAGCAGCAGGTGTAGCGGGAGGCGCGGCCGGCTTTTTCACTCTCCACAATGATCTGAAATCTCCATTTCGGCATGTTTTCCAAACGGAGGCGGCTGCGAGTCGGCCGATTTGAAGACGACGCCATTTAAAAAATTACAATTACTGGAAAACACTTCGCCCGCTCGGCAGAGAGCTTAATCACTTAAAAGCCCGGAGGATCAAACGCGGCCCGAAGATGGGAATTGTATAACGGTGTCCTCTCGTCTGACCCGGGATAATCCCTGGTCCAGGGACGACCCTCGCTAATCTAACCACCAGCCACAGCTGCTGCCACAGCCTTAGCAGAACTGATCTCAGATCAGCAGGAACGTGCAAAACCTGGGTAATCCTGGCAGGACGGGCTGCGTGTTTCCGGAGCGTTCCGACACACTTTCATAGAAAGTGCTTCTCTGGCTGAACCAGGTCTCCAGGCTGGACCATCTCGCTAACCTGGCAATCACAGGTACCATTCAGAAAGAACCAACCTGTTCACTACCTGTGATCACACAAGAACCTGACCTCCACATTTAAACATCAGGGCCGTGAAACACCCACATACACACACACTAGTGAACACACACTAGGGGGTAGTGAGCACACCTGTCCAGAGTGGTGGGCAGCCCTATCCACAGTACCTGGGGAGCAGCTAGGGGTTGGGTGTCCTGTTGGTTTAGAGCAGGGGTATTTAATTAGAGTCAGTAAGGTCCAGTTAGAGGAGATCTCCTCAGGTTGGTCCAGACCATCATCATTTCTAACGTGTGTTCTGATTCAGTGGTGTATCCTGTTTACTGAAGTAGTCTAGTATCAGCATCTCATACCATCAGCTACTGAAACACCAACACATCCCACATACCGTTCAGTATATTTCAGTATATTTACTGTTTAAATACTGAACTGAATTAAATATTTATAAACTAATAATAAATGTTTTTACGCACTTCAATAAAAACAAGAGCTCTATTAAAAACACTCTTTATTCTCCGACTCGCTTTATTCTACAATTAGCTTTATTCTACAATTAGCTTTATTCTACAATTAGCTTTATTCTACAATTAGCTTTATTCTACAATTAGCTTTATTCTACAATTAGCTTTATTCTACAATTAGCTTTATTCTACAATTAGCTTTATTCTACAATTAGCTTTATTCTACAATTAGCTTTATTCTACAATTAGCTTTATTCTACAATTAGCTTTATTCTCTGACTCGCTTTATTCTTCAACTCGCTTTATTCTCTAACTTACTTTATTCTCTGACTCGCTTTATTCTCTAACTTACTTTATTCTCTAACTTACTTTATTCTCTGACTCGCTTTATTCTTCAACTCGCTTTATTCTCTAACTTACTTTATTCTCTGACTCGCTTTATTCTCTAACTTACTTTATTCTCTAACTTACTTTATTCTCTGACTCGCTTTATTCTCTAACTTACTTTATTCTCTAACTTACTTTATTCTCTGACTCGCTTTATTCTTCAACTCGCTTTATTCTCTAACTTACTTTATTCTCTGACTCGCTTTATTCTCTAACTTACTTTATTCTCTGACTCGCTTTATTCTCTAACTTACTTTATTCTCTGACTTGCTTTATTCTCTAACTTACTTTATTCTCTGACTCGCTTTATTCTCTAACTTGCTTTATTCTCTGACTCGCTTTATTTTCTGACTTGCTTTATTCTCTAACTTACTTTATTCTCTGACTCGCTTTAATCTTCGACTCGCTTTATTCTCCGACTCGCTTTATTCTTCAACTCGCTTTATTCTCTAACTTACTTTATTCTCTGACTTGCTTTATTCTCTGACTCGCTTTATTCTCTGACTTGCTTTATTCTCTAACTTGCTTTATTCTCTGACTCGCTTTATTCTCTGACTTGCTTTATTCTCTGACTCGCTTTATTCTCTAACTTGCTTTATTCTCTGACTCGCTTTATTCTCTGACTCGCTTTATTCTCTGACTTGCTTTATTCTCTGACTCGCTTTATTCTCCCACTCGCTTTATTCTTCAACTCACTTTATTCTTCAACTCACTTTATTCTTCAACTCGCTTTATTCTCTAACTTACTTTATTCTCTGACTCGCTTTACTCTCTAACTTACTTTATTCTCTGACTCGCTTTAATCTTCGACTCGCTTTATTCTCCGACTCGCTTTATTCTCTGACTCGCTTTATTCTCCGACTCGCTTTATTCTTCAACTCGCTTTATTCTTCAACTCGCTTTATTCTCTAACTTGCTTTATTCTCTAACTTGCTTTATTCTCTGACTCACTTTATTCTCTGACTCGCTTTATTCTCTAACTTACTTTATTCTCTGACTCGCTTTATTCTTTAACTCACTTTATTTTCTGACTCGCTTTAATCTTCGACTCGCTTTATTCTCCGACTCGCTTTATTCTCCGACTCGCTTTATTCTTCGACTCGCTTTATTCTTCAACTCGCTTTATTCTCTAACTTGCTTTATTCTCTAACTTGCTTTATTCTCTGACTCACTTTATTCTCTGACTCGCTTTATTCTCTAACTTACTTTATTCTCTGACTCGCTTTATTCTTTAACTCACTTTATTCTCTGACTCGCTTTATTCTCTAACTTACTTTATTCTCTGACTCGCTTTATTCTCTGACTCGCTTTATTCTCTGACTCGCTTTATTCTCTAACTTACTTTATTCTCTGACTCGCTTTATTCTCTGATTCGCTTTATTCTCTGACTCGCTTTATTCTCTGACTCGCTTTATTCTCTAACTTACTTTATTCTCTGACTCACTTTATTCTCCAACTTACTTTATTCTCAGACTCGCTTTGTTCTCTGACTCGCTTTATTCTCTGATTCGCTTTATTCTCCGACTCGCTTTATTCTCCGACTCGCTTTATTCTTCAACTCGCTTTATTCTTCAACTCGCTTTATTCTCTGACTCGCTTTATTCTTTAACTCACTTTATTCTCTGACTCGCTTTATTCTTTAACTCACTTTATTCTCTGACTCGCTTTATTCTCTAACTTGCTTTATTCTCTAACTTGCTTTATTCTCTGACTCACTTTATTCTCTGACTCGCTTTATTCTCTAACTTACTTTATTCTCTGACTCGCTTTATTCTTTAACTCACTTTATTCTCTGACTCGCTTTATTCTCTAACTTACTTTATTCTCTGACTCGCTTTATTCTCTAACTTACTTTATTCTCTGACTCGCTTTATTCTCTGACTCACTTTATTCTCTGACTCGCTTTATTCTCTGACTTCTGCATCTCCCTTCATATCTTAACTGTGTGCGCACCACACTCCTGAATCTGCACAGATCTGATTGGCTGAGGAGCCTTTGGAGATCTTACGACTCACACGACCGTACAGACAAGAAAAGCTCCGCCTCTTAAAATAAACACAGTCAGAATTAAATAATTCTCAGTAGATCATCGCTGTGGGTCCGTATTGGACAATTGCGCTCTCCCTACCACTAGTCTGGGGGATCAAACCGGCAACCGTATGTTCACAAAACCAGATCCTTAACCTTTAGCCCACAACTGCCCCCAGGGTCAGGGTCCGAGTCACCTGCTGGAAGGTCTTCACAACATTTTAGTTTTTATCCTGTATCCTGTGAAAGTTTTCTGATGAACAGACCAATCGAAATGCTCCAACATCACTTCTAATAAAACCTCTTTCCGTTCACCTACACTGGAGGTTAAGACCATGCTTCTCCTTGTTTTTCTCTGGACGGTGAAGGTGAGGTGGTCTTCCCGGGGCTTATCGCTGGCTGATAAGCAGCTGTACACGGATTTGTGAAGCATCTGTTTGTTTAATTTCCAGGCATGGCGAGCGTGTTGGAGCACCTGCTAGGATAATCGAGTTCTTCTATCTATTCCAGGCCAGCGCTGCTCACCATCCGCTGTAAACACAGAAGCTGTGATCATGAAACATCTTCAAGATGTCCGAACCCTAAGCAGCTGGATACGGTCGCTGTCCAAAGAAAACCAAGATCTCCAAACTAGTACCTTCAGAGGAGAACCCAAAAACTCTCTTCACTTTCACTAAGTCACTGTAAGGAGGTTTAATTAGACCTTTTTTTTTTAGAACTTTCAACTTTTAAGTCTAGACTGAAAACATACTTGTTTAGTAGCTTTTGGTGATTCATCTTCTCCTTTTAGATAAGGGCAGAAGATCTGGGGGTTCTTGGACACAGAGGTTTATGGTAAACTGAGATGTTGGTGCTGTTGTTCCACCACTTCACGCGATCACACAGGTTTGTTGACGGTGGAGTGGGGGGATCCCAGTGTCTCAGGGTGGTCTCATGTCTATGTTACCTTCTGGTTCTCTCCTTTTAGTTTAGGCTGTTATAGTTAGATCTGCCGGAGTCACCAACCACACTCTAAAATTCTGAAAATTCATATTCTCTACAGTCTTACTCCTGAGCCCAACTAACTCTCTCTCTTCACTCTTCCTGAGGTAATGACTGTCCTCCTGTCTGTTGAGCACTGTTGGAGGACTGACCATCAGGGCCTCCTCCTCACCATCACCAGCCAGCTCTCCTGGTCCATCTGTGTCTACTGCTACACCCTCAGTTACATCACTGTACACCATCCAGATGTACCAGCACTGAGATAGGATGGGACTGTTTCAGCTCACGCCCACTTTACATAAAGACTCAGTCATAGACTGCCTCAGTCAGAGACTGCCTCAGTCAGAGACTGTCTCAGTCAGAGACTGCCTTAGTCAGAGACTGCCTCAGTCAGAGACTGCCTCAGTCAGAGACTGCCTTAGTCAGAGACTGCCTCAGACAGAGATGCCTCTACCTGTGCAGCTTCTAAAGCCAGATTTCAAACAGAGACTCTTTTCTTTGATATTTAGTTTATTAAACTGTAAATACTGTTTGATCAGAGGAGGATGGGTCTCCCTTTGTGAGTCTTGGTTCCTCCCAAGGTTTCTTCCTCCAGCCTGAGGGAGGTGTTCTTGCCACTGTCACCTCTGGCTCGCTCACTGGGGGATATATATGTTGTAACTGTCTGTTTTTAATTTTCTGTAAAGCTGCTTTGAGACAACATCGTTGTAAAAAGCGCTACACAAATAAACTTGACTTGATTAGAAGTGATTTTGGAAACTTTCACAGGAGGTAAAGAGCAGCCACCGAGTTCAAATGAAGTAAATTTAGCTCTTATGAAAATCTAAGCTCCTAATGTTCTTCATATCTGGGCTGCATTCTAACACTCATTTTTATGCTCGTATGTATGACTGGGCGATAAAACAATAACGTTAATTATTGCGAAATATCGTTTCCTTGATAGAAATATAACACGTAGTCGATAGAAAGTCGATAGAATTAAGTTCTGTTCATGTTTTGAGAGACAACACAAACAGCCAATGAGAATAACGCCACTCCAAACCAATCAGGTGGCTGAACTAGAGTTCCAGCCATTTCATGTTTGGTTGAAGCTCACAGTACAGAGTGTAGGTGTAGCGGCAGCTTAACCCATGTTCTAGTAATAAGTTACTGCAGGCGTCACAGTCGAGCAGAGAGAATAAAATAAGAGAAAATAACAGAAAACGTTAAACTAGTAAAGAAACATGATACACGTGTTAATAATCTATAAATAATCTATAAGATAAGATAAACAGGTAAACAGATGCTGTCCTGCTGCTGTGTTGATGAAGCTCTACGGGATGTTTGATCTTCAAGGTCTCGTGTATAGCAGTTGTACTGTTGTGATCATCTCCACTGTGCAGAGCTGACAGAGCACCACACTGTTGTGTTTCTGTGTAAAACACTCCCACAACTTTAGATGTAGTGAGAGATTGTTTGTAGCTGCAGCTCGCGCTCCGGATAAATCCATGCTTCAGTAGATGCAGCCATCTTTGCGACGCATGGACGCACGTTATGCTAATTGATGTAATTTCATAGTTGATGAAGATAAATATGTTTATTGTAGAAGTTCGAGTGAGAACACTGAGACAAAGTTGACTTTATAACCAAAAATCCCAAGTAGGAAACTTTATTTTCTACTGAAAACAAAATCAACTCACTGCTATGAGTTCTTTCCTCAGCCCGAACTTAAAGGGCCAGCAACAGCCTACTTAACACAGTGTCTGTGTGTGAATACTGTTCTTGAGTGTTCAGTAGCATCTGATTATAGTTGCTACTGTGATTTCAATTGTAAATATTTTTCATTAATTATGTTTCACAATAGTTTTTTGGGCCAAGAAGCCCAGAATATCCAAAATTTGTGGCTTGAGCTCTAAATCTATTGTGACCCACTGCCACTAAGCTGTGGTTGCGATGTCACAACACATGGAGGTTTGGTTTAAATGATCTACAAGATGGTCCAACAGAAATACTCCAAAATAGCTTGGAGGAAAATTCGGTTCCATGGACTTTCCATTGAAAGTAAAGACTTTTTGCCATTTTGGGGATACCTGTTTTTCAAGTACCTCCAAAATGTAGAAAGACGCAGCAGTCTGCTCGTCTTCAATCTACCCAAGTTTACTCGAGTCACTACACTGCTGGCGCTCGCTTTGCTGGCTTTCTTTAAACCTCTGATGCCTTCAAAGCCAAGACTGGACCAGCTCCTCCTTACAGCGGTGGTCAAAAGTCGATCTGTACCTCAAACCCTTCAAGCTTCAGGTACAGCTCGGCTGGACCCTGCATGGGAGAAGAGGAACAAGACTGTTCTCTGTCCTGGAGCACAGCTGGTAGAAGGAACTTCCACTGACTGGACTCTCTCATGGTCTTCAAACGCAGACTGAAGACCACCATCTCTTTCTAAAGCATGTATTTGCACTAATCTAAGGAGTATTGAAATTAAATTGTATTATCTAGGTATGCAGCTGGCTGGGTATTGGTAGGTATTACCCTCACACTGTATGTGATCTTGTATTTATTCTTATGTCTCGAGCTCGAGGGTACTTTGAACTTGTAATGTAAACATAATTATTAAGGTATGACTTAAACATACACAATGCTAGCACGCTGCTATAAGCTTCCATGACTTGTTAGCTACATTATCCTCAAAGCTGAAGAGCACCGCCGTGTTATCACTCAGGAAACCCAGGAGGACAGCCTCACCTGATCTTTGGCCTGAGTTGCCATGGCAGTGCCGTAGCCTGACAACAGCATTACAGCCCACACGCACATACAGGGGGGCTAGTGGAGGTAAACGCTGCTGGGCAGAAAACAGCCCCCGTTTCTGGTCCTTGATAATGATCAACAAGCTGTTCGGCTGGGGTTTAAAAACGAAGGGGTCATTAAATCCATTAACAGCTGACTAAGGCTCTAGTGACGGTCACGAGAGCGCTCGAGGCATTCAAACCCGGCTAATGGATAGAGGGCAGAGAGCCGCGTGGACTCGAGAGCTGCTTCGCACAAAACGCTGAATATGAATGTGCTTCCTATGTTCCAGCACGCTGGGGAAAAACCATCTCGGTCATTTGTTTGACTTTTTCATAGTAATGCGAAAAACGTCCAAGGCCGGCGCAATTATACACGCCAGGACCCCCACGAACGCAAGACCTGCAGATACCAACCGAGTCTGTAAGCGTGTTTCTGCTGAAGTCATGAAGTCGGTGGACCTTCTACTTTAATAGACAAAAACATTTAAAACACACATTTAACACACACTAGGGGGCAGTGAAACACTTACTGGTGAACACACACACTTGGGGACAGTGAAACACCCACAAAGACACAGACACTAGTGAACACACACAATAGTACACACACAATTACTGTAGCTTTAACCATTTTTACGTACCACAGCAGCTCTTACTGTATATTTAACAGCACAGGATATTCAGTAGGGGTGTAAGAAAATATCGAAGTATTGAATATCGGGATATTATGTTTGGTGATACTGTATCGGTGATTAAAAACACAGTATCGATACAGATTCCTGGCAGACTCTGTGCTTTAGAGGAATATGTGGACGACATGAGGTGAAGATATAAAGCACAATTCCCATAAACACACTCAAGCTGTCTTTTTTCCTCCTTTAATGTTTTTATTCTCTCATGATTTGATATTTTTCCTCACGTGCAAGAGAAATATTTGCGCTCGAGTTTTCAGAGGGGGTGGGTTTGACAGTTTGGGGGCGGGACATGGGCCGAACGCTATTGGCTGATGGCACCTGCAATGGTGTCCTCCTCTGTAGCGGTAGTGCTAGCTTCGGCTTCCATCGTGACTCAGCATACTAGCTAGCGGTGGTAGCCTTAGTGATTGATAGCTAGCTGTTTCTCCAGCCAGCGTCACCACAGTGGGCGGAAACGATCATACAGTTAAGCCCCGCCCACTTAGAGGGAAGATATGATTGGTCAGTTTTACTGTCATATGAAATTGGTATGGAGTTGAATTATAACTGCCTGGACCCTGTACATGAACAGCGGGACCACCAATCACCAACATTCTGCAGAGGCATCACAGTCCTTATAGGGGGAGACACAGACTCACAGGCTTCCACTTAACCCCTCACTCTCCAACACATATTGAATAGACACGTTTGAATCATTTATTTGTCTATATTTTTATAATTGTTTAGATGTTGATTTTCAAACTGTAGTAGATAAAAAAAAAAAAAAAAAAATATATATATATATATATATATATATATATATATATATATATATATATATATATATATATATTTATATATATATATATATATATATATATATATATATATATATATATATGTGTGTGTGTGTGTGTGTGTGTGTGTGTGTTATATTTTAGGGCGTAGAGGACCATGACAGTTCCCCACTGGTGTCCATGTTACACAGATGAACACCACAACCTACATCCAGCAGTAACTGCAGTGGACCTAAGTGGGAGGAGACCACACGCCACTCTCTAAAACATAAACATACACGCATAAAACCTCCAGCTGTGCTCCATCAGCAGAGAGTGCACAGTCAAGTGCACATATACCCACGCAGGATTCCGAACAGCGGCCTTCCGAGGTTATGTTTACTGCTTTTCCACAGCGAGCGCCAAAACAACATTCTCCTGGTCTGAAAGCCCGAACGCCCCTCCAAATAAAGAGCCGTTCAATTCTACACACCACTCCACACTGCTACTGAAGTATCTGTGGAGAACAATAGCAACTCTTCAGGTGACAGCACTGACGAAGCAGCATCACGAAGAAGAACGTATATCACTATGTGTTCTTTTAGCTGGACGAGGAGCCAAGACCCCCTCTTCAGAAGAGCTAGAGGGAGAGCCCAACAGCTAACCAGTACAACACTGGGTGCTGGTGGAGACTCCTCATCTTCTGTGGCTGAATCAATATATACATATTCACAGACCAGCCATGACATTAAACCACCTCCTTATATCTACACACACTGTCCACTGTATCAGCTCCACTGACCATACAGGACCTCCACTAACAGACAGTAGTTCATCTGATTCTCTGTATACTTTATTACTCTGTTCTTTAATGATCAGGACCACCACAGGACCACCACAGAGTAGGTATTATTAGTGAGATGGGTCATTCTCAGCACTGCAGTGACACTGACGTGGTGGTGGGAATCGTCCACCAACCAAAACTATCCACAAAACAGTGTCCTGTGGGCGGCGTCCTGTGTCCACTGATGAAGAACTAGAGAACACAAACTGTGCAGCAGCAGATGAGCTACTGAACACACAGCTGCCCCTGCTCTCAGACCAGCTTCCTGTTCATCTACAAGGTGGACCAGCAAGTAGTAGGAGTGTCTAGTAGAGTGAACAGTGAGTGGACACAGTATACAGTAACTATATGACCTGTTCAATAGAAGTGCATTACATATGAGTGTACTTATACAGTATATATACACTACAGCTCAAAAGTTTGGGATCACAGTGAGATGTTCTTGTTTTCAATGGAGTATCTTCTTCCTTAACACAACAATGGACTGACGGGTCTCTAAAGAAAGTTGGTTCTTTCTGGTCATTGTGAGTCGGTCAGCAAGCCATCAACTGCTGATCTTCAGATACTAAACTAACCTAGAATGTTGTTCTCTTTTATACTCACTTATTAGTAGAATGTTTTTCAGCTGTGCATCACAATTGAGCAAGAGTGTCCTAACAACCATTTAGTCCAATAACATCCTTAACTTGGATTGGTGGTCGTACCAGGAGATTTAGACAGAGGACTGAGAATTGCTGATAATAGGACTGCATGCAAAATAAGCCTCTATACAAAAATAGACTTTAATACAAACATTTTTATTCTTTAAAATTCATCTGATACACTTACATTCATTGGACAAATGGACAATATTGTTTGTGAATTGCTTGAAAATTGCATGAAATGAAATTCTCTCTCTATATAGAGCAGTTGTTTGTGTATACAGAGTGTACAGATGTGCATTCCTGGGCTGTTACTCTGTTGTTGTGTGGAGCGACGGAGTCCCCGTGTTTAGGGTGTAGTTTGTTTCCTGTCAGGTGTGAGATGAGAAGTTCAGTGTGAGCTGATCTCAGAGCAGCGGAAGTGGTGCTGTGTCGGGTCTCCCTCACCCCCTCTGCAGCGCTAGGCGTGTGAGTGAGAGGAAAAAAACAGGAAGCTGATCTGAGAGCAGGGCAGCTGTGTGTTGAGCTCTTCTTCTATAAAGAGCAGGGCTCTTAAATAAACATGTAACGTACAAGCTCATCAAAGAACTCGAACACCAATAAGCCTGTTCTGTCCACGTTCCTGGCTTCGGAATCTGATCAGGACGGGCAGTCGAGCACAGAGACAGAGAATTCACTGATATTTCTAAATGATGATGATGATGTATTACTGAAGAAGCTGCATGTTTAGGTGGCGCTGCACTAGAATGTCTGCACGGTATTCAGTGTACTGCTTTTGTAGCACTGTAGAAAGAGATGCTCTACTGCTCTGTAATACAAGTGGGGCTCGTAGGTTTGTAGCTGTATGTGGGTTTTTGGGCTTTGATAGAAGTATAAGCGGTTTTTGGAGAACACAAAATTATGATTTTTCTAACCAGCACTGAAACTGTTATTTCAGTTGTGATTATGTTTTCTAGATAGAAGAACCTGGTACTCGGGCCAAGAAGAACAGAATATGCATTTATGTCTTCTGTCTGAAAGCCTGAATCCAGAACGCAGTAGACCAGACCGTCGGTTAGTTATAATTTCTTACAATAACAATATTATACTGTCACATTGTTCATCTCTATGTGGGTGTTTGGTTACATTTGTTAGACCTAAATCACAAACTCCATGTTTTTAAACCCTAAGAAAAGTATGTTAACAGTATAGGCTGATACTATAACAGGTGGTCTGTATAGTGTATAGTGTGGTTGGTATAGTTTATAGTGTAAAGTGTATAGTGTGGTTGGTATAGTGTAGAGGGTTATAGTGTATAGTGTGGTTGGTATAGTTTATAGTGTAAAGTGTATAGTGTGGTTGGTATAGTGTAGAGGGTTATAGTGTATAGTGTGGTTGGTATAGTGTATAGTGTAAAGTGTATAGTGTGGTTGGTATAGTGTAGTGGGTTATAGTATATAGTGTGGTTGGTATAGTGTAGTGGGTTATAGTGTATAGTGTGGTTGGTATAGTGTAGTGGGTTATAGTGTATAGTGTGGTTGGTATAGTGTAGTTGGTTATAGTGTATAGTGTGGTTGGTATAGTGTAGTGGGTTATAGTGTATAGTGTGGTTGGTATAGTGTAGTTGGTTATAGTGTATAGTGTGGTTGGTATAGTGTAGTGGGTTATAGTGTATAGTGTAGTGGGATATGTTGTATAGTGTGGTTGGTATAATGTAGTGGGTTATAGTGTATAGTGTAGTGGGTTATAGTGTATAGTGTGGTTGGTATAGTGTAGTTGGTTATAGTGTATAGTGTGGTTGGTATAGTGTAGAGGGTTATAGTGTATAGTGTGGTTGGTATAGTGTAGTGGGTTATAGTGTATAGTGTGGTTGGTATAGTGTATAGTGTTTAGTGTATAGTGTGGTTGGTATAGTGTAGTGGGTTATAGTGTATAGTGTGGTTGGTATAGTGTAGTGGGTTATAGTGTATAGTGTGGTTGGTATAGTGTAGTGGGTTATAGTGTATAGTGTGGTTGGTATAGTGTAGTGGGTTATAGTGTATAGTGTGGTTGGTATAGTGTAGTGGGTTATAGTGTATAGTGTGGTTGGTATAGTGTAGTTGGTTATAGTGTATAGTGTGGTTGGTATAGTGTAGTTGGTTACAGTGTATAGTGTGGTTGGTATATTGTAGTGGGTTATAGTGTATAGTGTTTAGTGTATAGTGTGGTTGGTATAGTGTGGTGGGTTATAGCGTATAGTGTAAAGTGTATAGTGTACCTGTAGGTAAACTGTAACACTACCTTCACCTACCTGTGTACAGGTAAACAGTAGGTTGCTCTAGATATGGGTATCTGCCAAATGTGATTAATGTAAATGTAAACTAATCTGCAGCTCTCGCCATTTGAAAACTGAATTGCGATATTGACCCGACGGTATATCTCCCATCCCCGGTTTGCGTCAGTGCAGTGGTTCTCTAGGGTGCAGTTCGGTATTTTACTCATTAAGATTGTGTTAGAGATAAAGCTGTTGACATGTTGCACGTTCAGGAGAAACTAACTACAATAAACTCGTTTTTTTAGGCACGGCTCTGCAGGTTATGAAGTGAGAGTGCTTTACTAGCTGTTGTTAAGGTCTGTATGATGTTCTTTCGCTGTGAACACGAGTTAGTTTCACTTTTACAGTGTTATTAGTTCACAGCTGCTGTGATCAGCGTTTTATAACACTGCTGTGTTAGAAAGCTGAGCGAACGATCACACTGTGACATGTACAATGTGAGGCTCGGGATAGTGAACATTACTCTCTGTTCATTTTACACCCTCAGACAGACTCCCTCACATGTACCCTCGCACTGATGCTGCAGCATAATTAAAAATTATAAGAAGTTCAGACATCCTCCCTGTGCTCCCTGTGCTCCCTGCGCTCCCTGTGCCCTGGCAGGATCTCCAGACGGACCTACACCTATTAAACAGCAAGACCTAGACCAATCAGAACTCATGTCTGAAGAAAGGAGAACACTACAGTCCAGCATAAGAATCTTATTCCATATGTGAAACATGGTGGTGGTAGTATGAAGGTTTAGGTCTGTTTTGCTGCATCTGGGTACAGGCCTGTATAAACTATGTTGTTCTGCTGGTACAGTTCAAATTATAGCTGTCTCATTATTTTGATTACAGACTTAGATTTAAATAAATTTTATAATGTTTCTAGCTAGAATGCAGCGTGCAACACACATTAACAGAGACACCACAGAGATATAAATAGGGATTTTTACACTTCACTATACTAATTGACATAGCAGGGTGCTGCACCACTTACTGCAGACTAAGCAACTACAGCTCTCTCTCACAGCGGCTAATGTTAATGTACATGATGCGCACAAAGGATTGCAAGGGAAATTCACTGCTCTCCAAAAAGAACAAGAACAAAAACAAGACAGAAAACTACCAGAGAAATGCTTTGTGCATGGATCTGACCAATCAGAACTCATGTTTGGAGAAAGGAGAACACCACAGTCCAGCATAAGAATCTTATTCCATATGTGAAACATGGTGGTGGTAGTATCACAGTCTGTTTTGCTGCATCTGGGTACAGGCCTGTATAAACTATGCTGTTCTGCTGATACAGTTCAAATGATAGCTGTCTGTAATTTTGATTAGAGACTTAGATTTAGATAAATTTTATAATGTTTCTAGCTAGAATGCAGCGTGCAGCACACATCAACAGAGATGCCACAGAGATATAAATAGAGATTTTTATCCTTCACTACATTTATTAAAATAGCAGGGTGCTGCACCAGTTACTGCAGACTAAGCAACTACAGCTCTCTCTCACAGCGGCTAATATTAACGTACATGATGCGCAAGAATGATGTAAGAATGATGCGCACAAAGGATTGCAAGAAAATTCACTGCTCTCCGAAAAGAACAATGCTGCCTGTCTGGCAGGCTTCTGAACAAACGGTGAAGCTGAAAGACCCCAATTCTATATTATACTATTATTTTATTTTATTTATTCTGACATCGCTGCTATGGTCAATATCACTAAGTCACTTTAAATAGATAACCGGCCTACGCAAAAGTTTCTACATATGTCCTCCTGTATATCTTATGTATATATCCTGTGTATGTTTTGTATATTCGTATATATATTTCAGTTATTACTAAATGTATATATTCAAGCTTATTTTTACTTCAATATTGTCTACTTATTGTATGTTTGCACTGTTTTACTACATATATATAATGCTGCCCTGCTGAAGAGTTTTTATTATCTGAGCCTCACCCCAAACATTTCAATGGATGTTATGTCCTGACATGATGTGCAAACGACAAATAAACTTGAAACTTGAACTTGAACAATTTGCCACCAGAACAAGACAGAAAACTACCAGAGAAATGCTTTGTGCATAGATCTGACCAATCAGAACTCATGTCTGAAGAAAGGAGAACACCACAGTCCAGCATAAGAATCTTATCCCATATGTGAAACATGGTGGTGGTAGTATCACGATTTGGGTCTGTTTTGCTGCATCTGGGTACAGGCCTGTATAAACTATGTTGTTCTGCTGATACAGTTCAAATGATAGCTGTCTGTTATTTTGATTACAGACTTAGATTTAAATAAATTTTATAATGTTTCTAGCTAGAATGCAGCGTGCAGCACACATCAACAGAGACACCACAGAGATATAAATAGAGATTTTTACACTTCACTACACTGATTAACATAGCAGGGTGCTGCACCAGACTAAGCAACTACAGCTCTCTCTCACAGTGGCTAATGTTAATCTACATAAGTCTAACTTCAGAAGAACATTGAGAATGGTGCATATAAAGGATTGCAAGGGAAACTCAGTCATCTCCAAAAAATGTAGCTGCTTATCTGCAATTTGACAAAAGTTCACCAAAACAAAACAGAAAACTACTGTAGAAATGTTTCTGCATTCCAGAACAAGAATCTTATCCCATATGTGAAACATGGTGGTGGTAGTATCGTGATTTGAGCCTGGCGTCTTTAACGTGATAATAAATTCTGAATGACACCAGCAAATTCTAAGAGAACATATCAGCATGCCTGTTCGTCAACTGAACGTGGGAACGGCAGTTAAAGAAGAATAGAGCTATTGTTTTGGAAGGGCTCAGTCAAAGTCCTGACCGTAGACCTATAGAAACAGGTTAATATAGAACCCGAAGTGAGCAGTTCACGTGAATAACCCCACCAATATCCCAGAGTTTAAGCTGTCCAGTACTAAATTTCCTCCAAGCCAGTGTGTAGGACTGATCAACAGCTACTGGAAATGTTGAGCCCCAGTTATTGCTGTACGGAAAGCATACCTTGCATACCATTTCCACTTACTTATATGTGAAATATTTCTATAATAAATAAATGTATAAATATAATATCTTTCTTTTGTTTAATTTGGTTCTTTTTATCTACTTTTAGGACCTACATGAAAATCTATATATTTTTAATTATATTTATTCAAAAATACAAACTTTCAAACACCACTGCATGTAAAAAATACTTGATATCAGCCCACATTTCCATATTGAAGCAACTTTAAAATGATAAGTTGTATAGACCTACTGAAAAGACACCTGAAGAAAGCGCTAATGTGGGAATAAAGCCAAACCCACCCACTATATCCCCCTCCTGTGATCCCCAGCAAGAATCAGCACTTCAGCTTCTCATGTGTTTAAACCACCTTTAGACTAAAAGACTTTCAGTAGTCTGGAAAACGAACCAGTCAGATCCTAATTTAGGCAAAGCCTGCTCTTCAAACACGAGCTTTGATGAATGTAAAGATATCTGAAGATAAATCTTCTAAAAATATGTGCAGCCTTTCAAATTTCAAAAGAACGAATGAATATGAACGTATGAATGAATAAAACACCAAAAACATCAAGAATCACCCACAACTTACAAAACCTACATCACCTACTCAGACAAGCATCCCTGAGAGCTGCTTCTACAGTAAACCCAAAACCCATACGCTCCAGCGATACATAGATAAGCTTCAGACAGAGCAGTAATGCAGAGTCTTATGGTCCAATACAAAAATGGCATATAAACATTTATAAACATTTATATGCAACAAAATACATTCATTTTAAATATAGAATGTTTTAATTTATATCATTAATGTAAACAAAATAAAAGTGAGGATGGTCCACATAAAACATTTTATATACAAATGACCTAATTATACATGTAGCAAATGCTATATAAAGTATAGCTGTTCTGTCTAAATATCTTACATATATAGAATCCACTGTTTATTATATATTCACATATGTATAATCTATTTAAATATACACCACAACATATAAAAAGTATGGATATTGTGTTTTACACATTTGTAACCTTAAAACCTTCTATATATATTGCTAATTACTCAAATATATAACATTATCATTTATCTATTTAAATATAATATAAAACTATCAATGTTCTGTTTAAAACATCTTCCTAAATATGAAATGTACTGCTCAATTCTCAAATATGTAACATTAATATGTATTAATTTAAATATGCAACTAAACAAGTATTTCCAAAATAGAAAATTTTGAAAAATGAAAATTTTACATAATATAAAGAATGATATAAAATAATTACAATAACAATGGACAAAAATTAAGATACATGTTTTTCTTTGGACAATGACGATGCACAACATAATGATGTTGTATTAAAATCTGTGATATAGTTAAATATATAAAATGTATCCATATAGACAACAAAATATGTTACATTTATTGCCGTTCTTTTGAAAAATCTTAAAAAATCTAGCTATACATTTAAAGAACTAACATTTTTAAAAGTGCACTATATTTAAATATTTAAATATATGCATCTACTACTTATCATCTATTTAAATATCTAGGTACTGTATTTATCTGTATTTATGTATACAAAAAAATTATATATATATATATATATATATATATATATATATATAAATGTATATATATAAATGTTATATATTGAAATATCTTAAATAAATAACACCTATTATTTGTTACCAAATATTTATAGTCTTTAGTTTAATTTAATTTAAATATGTAACCAATTAGGCTTTAACAAAACTTGGATATATACCATCAGTTATTTCTTCATTATATATTTTAATATGCAAAATACATTTGCAAGTTTGCATTTTCAGTTTAAGATATTTTATATAATACGTACAAGCTATATATGTATATATGCAACAAAGTCTATTAAAAGTATGGCAGTAAAATCTGTTACTTATATACACTGTTAGATATATACAATTTATTTGTATATGAAACAAAATGTTATGTATTTATTACTGTTCTTTTTCAAACACCTTAAAATATGTATCCATATATTTTTTATAAGTCCTCTGTTCAAATATACTGGATATATAACTTCTATTATTTGTCACCATTTCTAATAACACATTATTTATTTAAATATATAACAAAATAGAATATAAAAAAGCTTGGCTGTTATTTTAAAATGTCCTAACTACGTAAGATCTATCACCTGATAAAATGTTCAGCAGAGCTATTAAAACTACGAGCGCACAGCAGAAGATATTATCATCTCTTGCAGGACTTCTAGAAGCACACTGAGTTCCTGCTCGCAGCTTTCTCTCAAGATAATATTGTTTCAGAAAGTCCGACAAAGCAGCCTTTATCACAGCGGCAGAACAAACGTGCTCTCTACTCTCAGCAGCAGACACACAAAGAAAGTTCAAGTCATGAGCCAGTGAAACACAACGAGCCTGTAAATGTCACGCAGGGCTGCTGAGAGCGACAGCTTCTGTCCATAAGCTCTCTGTCTCTTTCTCTCCGACGTCTGAGAACTACTGCTTCAGCGCATCAGCACCCAACACAGCGCTAAGCTAACCAACACACAAGAGACAGTCAGCAGTTCACAGACAGAGGATCTTCTCATACTTCACTAAAGATTAGTTCAAGCCTCAACATTACTGAAACCCTGAAGAAGAAACCCAGAAGAAATAAAACCCTGAGGTTTGTTAAGCAGGTGGTGCACTGGGGAGCACTAGGGACCACTGTAGCCTCACAGCAAGAAGGGTCTGGGTTTGATTCCCCAGACAGGTAACCAGAGTGTGTGGAGTCCATAGACTTACAGTCAGGCCAACTGGATATGCTACACTGTCCCCTAAGTATGTGTATGTGATGGACTGGTGGCCTGTCCAGGGTGCTTCCTGCCTTCTGCCCAATGACTGCTGGGATAGAGTGTTTGTAAACATGTCTAAACATTTAAAAAACATTTACCCTCAAACTAAGCTGCAAGAACAGCCTTTTTAAAAATTGTCATGGTTGTGACATCACAAGCCAGTACGACAATGTTTCATGTTTTCTGAGTTTCCTGTGGAAAAGTGTTCTTTCAGTCAATCAACCAATCAACCTTTGTTTGAACTTGGAGTTGATGCATAGGATATGGATTGAAAAGCAAAGCAGAAATGTATATAAGACAAGATATAAAACAAATAATAGTTAAATCCAAGAATAAAAATCTAATTTAGGCAAAAAACAACAGTAACTAAAAATAATAAGAATAAATAAAAGTAAAGTAAATGTTCAGAATCCATAAGTAAGAAGATAATATACAGGAAATACTAAAAATAATAACAGTTAATAAAAGTTTAGACCTATATAAGAACTAAAAATACTAAGAAAAAATAAGTTCAGATGCAGTTTAATAACCAATTCTGACTACTGATAAACTTATTCACACTGTCAAACACCCTCATTATTCTTTCAATGATCATTCAGTTCAGACTTCACTTAATCCGCTTGTGTCGACAAATCAACCTTTGTTTGAACTTGGAGTTGATGCATAGGATATGAATTGAAAAACAAAGCAGAAATGTATATAAGACAAGATATAAAACAAATAATAGTTA
Source organism: Megaleporinus macrocephalus (assembly GCA_021613375.1). Classification (NCBI taxonomy): domain Eukaryota; kingdom Metazoa; phylum Chordata; class Actinopteri; order Characiformes; family Anostomidae; genus Megaleporinus; species Megaleporinus macrocephalus. Next base: position 44,796,812 of record CM038707.1, on the reverse strand, counting down.
AATCCAAGAATAAAAATCTAATAAAAGTAAATAAAAGTAACAAGAATAAAAGTAAAGTAAATGTTCTGAATCCATAAGTAAGAAAATACTGAAAATAATAACAGCAAATAAAAGTGCAGAACTATAAAGGAAATAACTAAAAATACTAAAAAAAATACAGATACAGTTTAATAATACTGACTACTGATAAACTCATTTACACCATCAAACATCCTCGTTATTCTTATAATATTCATTCAGTTCAGTACTCAGTTTAAAAATCACTACTGACTCCTGATAAATTAATTTACACCATCAAACATCCTAACAATTCTTTTAATGTTCATTCAGCTCAGTACTCAGTTTAATAATCACTACTGACTACTGATAAACTCATTTACACCATCAAACATCCTCATTATTCTTTTAATGTTCATTCAGTTCAGTACTCGGTTTAATAATCACTACTGACTACTGATAAACTAATTTACACCATCAAACATCCTCAGTATTCTTTTAATGTTCATTCAGTTCAGTACTCGGTTTAATAATCACTACTGACTACTGATAAACTAATTTACACCATCAAACATCCTCATTCTTCTTTTAATGTTCATTCAGTTAAGTACTCAGTTTAAAAATCACTACTGACTCCTGATAAATTCATTTACACCATCAAACATCCTAACTATTCTTTTAATGTTCATTCAGCTCAGTACTCAGTTTAATAATCACTACTGACTACTGATAAACTCATTTACACCATCAAACATCCTCATTATTCTTTTAATGTTCATTCAGTTCAGTACTCGGTTTAATAATCACTACTGACTACTGATAAACTAATTTACACCATCAAACATCCTCAGTATTCTTTTAATGTTCATTCAGTTCAGTACTCGGTTTAATAATCACTACTGACTACTGATAAACTAATTTACACCATCAAACATCCTCATTCTTCTTTTAATGTTCATTCAGCTCAGTACTCAGTTTAATAATCACTACTGACTACTGATAAATTCATTTACACCATCAAACATCCTCATTATTCTTTTAATGTTCATTCAGTTGAGTACTCAGTTTAATAATCACTACTGACTACTGATAAATTCATTTACACCATCAAACATCCTCATTATTCTTTTAATGTTCATTCAGTTTAGTACTAAGTTTAATAATCACTACTGACTACTGATAGTCATTTACACCATCAAACATCCTCGTTCTTCTTTTAATGCTCATTCAGTTTAGTACTCAGTTTAATAATCACTACTGACTACTGATAAACTCATTTACACCATCAAACATCCTCATTATTCTTTTAATGTTAATTCAGTTTAGTACTCAGTTTAATAATCACTACTGACTACTGATAAACTAATTTACATCATCAAACATCCTCATTCTTCTTTTAATGTTCATTCAGTTCAGTACTCAGTTTAATAATCACTACTGACTACTGATAAACTCATTTACACCATCAAACATCCTCATTATTCTTTTAATGTTCATTCAGTTTAGTACTCAGTTTAATAATCACTACTGACTACTGATAAACTAATTTACACCATCAAACATCCTCATTCTTCTTTTAATGTTCATTCAGTTCAGTACTCAGTTTAATAATCACTACTGACTACTGATAAACTCATTTACACCATCAAACATCCTCATTATTCTTTTAATGTTCATTCAGTTGAGTACTCAGTTTAATAATCACTACTGACTACTGATAGTCATTTACACCATCAAACATCCTCATTATTCTTTTAATGTTCATTCAGTTTAGTACTCAGTTTAATAATCACTACTGACTACTGATAGTCATTTACACCATCAAACATCCTCATTATTCTTTTAATATTCATTCAGTTCAGTACTCAGTTTAATAATCACTACTGACTACTGATAAACTCATTTACACCATCAAACATCCTCATTATTCTTTTAATGTTCATTCAGTTGAGTACTCAGTTTAATAATCACTACTGACTCCTGATAAACTCATTTACACCATCAAACATCCTAACTATTCTTTTAATGTTCATTCAGCTCAGTACTCAGTTTAATAATCACTACTGACTACTGATAGTCATTTACACCATCAAACATCCTCATTATTCTTTTAATGCTCATTCAGTTTAGTACTCAGTTTAATAATCACTACTGACTACTGATAAACTCATTTACACCATCAAACATCATCATTATTCTTTTAATGTTCATTCAGTTGAGTACTCAGTTTAATAATCACTACTGACTACTGATAGTCATTTACACCATCAAACATCCTCATTCTTCTTTTAATGTTCATTCAGTTTAGTACTCAGTTTAATAATCACTACTGACTACTGATAGTCATTTACACCATCAAACATCCTCATTATTCTTTTAATATTCATTCAGTTCAGTACTCAGTTTAATAATCACTACTGACTACTGATAAACTCATTTACACCATCAAACATCCTCATTATTCTTTTAATGTTCATTCAGTTCAGTACTCAGTTTAATAATCACTACTGACTACTGATAGTCATTTACACCATCAAACATCCTCATTATTCTTTTAATGTTCATTCAGTTCAGTACTCAGTTTAATAATCACTACTGACTACTGATAAACTCATTTACACCATCAAACATCCTCATTATTCTTTTAATGTTCATTCAGTTCAGTACTCAGTTTAATAATCACTACTGACTACTGATAGTCATTTACACCATCAAACAATGATGGCGCTTATTCCACTTGTTTTAAGATATTTTAATGAAAAGTTGTGTAAACTTAAACAGCTCACGTCTACAGCAAATAACACAATATGGACTCCACCATGTTTAACTCATTTTATAATAATTATTACTGTTGTTGTTTTATTGTTTTTATTTTTCATTTTGTTTTAATTATTTGGGGGGTTTTTTCAATTGTATTTTTTTATGATTTCCCTAAATTCTTTTTAAACTTTTCTTTTTTATATTTTATTATTTTTACTATTTTTATAATTGCATTGTGTTTTATTATTTGTATTGATTTAATTCTTTTAGTTGTTTTATTACTTTTGTTTTGTTTATTTTGGTTGTTTTATTATTTCACTGTCTCATTATTCTTACTGTACTTTCTTATTTTTAGTATCTCTTTATTATTCTAATTGATTTATTATTATTCATTAACTCATTTTTTATTATTGTATTATTTACTGAATGTTTTACATTATCATGTATCAACAAAAAAATCTAGTACAATGGCTTTCTTATAAATATCTTTTTTTTTAATTTATTAATAAATGAATAAAAAAAAAACACAATGGCTTGACATCCAATCAGCTACTGGTAACCACACAGTTTAAAGATCAGCCTATAAACCAGTACACTGACCTTTAGACTGGTCTAAATCTGTCTTTCTGACAGTACATCCAGCTGTCCAGTGTTCTAGATAGACTGATGCTACCTCACTGTAACGTCATTTATCACAATAATAACACACGACCACATGACCCACCCCTACCTGAACCACGCCGGAGCTCAGCAACGGCTTTCTGTTTATTCATGCACTTCTATCTTCATGTTTTCCAGTAACGGCACATAAACATCCTTGACCTTGGGATTTTCCCCTGGATGTGTCATTTATTGGCATTGGTGTTGTCATTAACTAAAGAGAACATTAACTGGAGGAAGTGCGAGAGTCAATAGGAGCCGAAGGAGCTGAACCAGAACGCGAACGGTCAGATGTGAATCATCTGCTGAATGAAACCTGGGCTTAGCCCATTCTCCTGTAATGACGAACTCTCATTGTTAAAGCACGGAGGGTCGGCAGGAACGCTGGGACAGTAATGCCAGCGATTAAAACCAGCTCCAGTGTGTAAATGATGAGTGTGCACTTGCTGTGACAGAGAAGAAGAGGAAGATATTCTAATCCAGAGCCTGAACCTGACCTGTGAACGTGCCTGAACCTGAGCGTGCTTACTCACTGAATAACACTAAATGATTTCCTCCAAAACAATGAATCTGAGGCTGCTGGCTTTGGGAATTTCCCAACTTAATGTATGCACTAGGTGAGTATTGCGTACTCCTCGGTACTGTTTCAAACATTTGGTGAAACCTATAATGAGGGTACTATAAAACTCAACTGTACACAAACACATTGAATAGCCATGTGCCAATAAACGATATTATCGTGTAGCACGATCGTTTAAAATCATAATGATATCACACCAATTATCGTCAAGTGCTTTCCTAACTAATAACCTGCAAACATAAATGTTTATGTGGGATATATGACGATGATGGATATATGACGAAGATAAAACTGGACAGTCGCGGGATAGATGTTACGCAACCAACATTCTGAAATATTCTATATATTTCTGTTTTATATAAGTTCTATACAAGTTTAAGGCCTCTGAGCTGATAGTTTAAAAGCCTTTGTCTTATGACTAAGTGTATGTTCACCAGTAAGAACCCCAGATATCATTAAAACAGATGTAAATAATCATACATAAGTAGATCATTTCTTGTAAGCCAGTTTGAAGAACCTGCTCTATTAATTAAAACCGGGACATTTTCAGACAACTGGGATGTCTGATCACCCTCTAATGAGAGGACACCAACAAAAGCTCTGAGAGACAGCAGTCCACGCTGTTAAAGTCAAAGCAGGTTCTCTGAAGCAGGCACCTGAGCCAAGAGAACCTGCCTGTTGCCTCCTTGTGGCCCACAGCAAGGCCAGCTGGGGAGAACATGAAGGGTGGTCACCTAGTCATGCAACTAGATGCTAGTAGCTGCTCTCGTCAGCACCTGGCACGGAAGACGATGAGAAGAATGCACCAGCAAAGTTTACCTGTTTACAAGTTTCGAGTGAGCAGTAAGTACTTCGATAACATAAATAAACGGTGTCTGTATTTAAACTTAGGACAGTTTACATTCCACTTCTATCTAGTAGCCATCAAACATGCTGTAGAGCTGCTCTAGTCGCAGTAGCTCAGCATGCTGTAGATACAACACCCCACAGGTTCGTTCCTGCTCACTGATTCATGTTTAGTGTTCAGAAAGGGGGCGGATACAATTTGCATAAACACGAATCTGCATAGATATTCACGTTCTTAGTGAGCGGTGAGGTTTAGGGAGGCTCCTGTTCCAATTTTGAGAGCTTCTTGGCTGTAACAATAACACATAAAACTACGTAACCATGTAGTATACAATACAGGTTTCGGTGGGGGGGGATGTAGGAGGGCTACTTTAATGAGTTTATTTTATGGAAATTATGTGACCCCCAGCTAACATATCAATGTCGGCCCCACATGGGCTAAAGATCTTCCTATTGTGTTCCCTTTAGGCAACCAAGTTAGGTCCACAAGGATTTGTGTGTGTTTTTGCCCATGTGTGCCTCTAATGGGGTCGATCTGGGCTGCGAACAATCAAACATCCGCCCCACAGTTAAAACAGAAATAACTGTAACCCTGCAGGGACCACAAATGTAGCCTAACTGGGCCCCACGACAGTGACTCAAATGGTGCCCACACATGTATCTTAATTAGGTCTCATAACAATAACCCAGCTGGGCACCCAGCGGTAGCCAAACTGGGGCCCACAACTGTAAAGTAACTGGGGTCCACAGCTGTAACCCAAATGGGACGTATAAATTGACACAACGAGGACCCATAACTGTAACCCAACTGAAACCCAAAGTTATAACCCAACTGAAGCCCAAAGTTATAACCAAACTGGAGCCCAAGGTTATAACCAAATTGGATCCCAAGGTTATAATCCAACTGAAGCCCAAAGTTATAACCCAACTGAAACCCAAAGTTACAACCCAACTGGAGTCCAAAGTTATAACCCAACTGGAGCCCAAAATTATAATCCAACTGGAGCCCAAAGTTATAACCCAACTGAAACCCAAAGTTACAGCCCAACTGGAGCCCAAGGTTATAACCCAACTGGAGCCCAAAATTATAATCCAACTGGAGCCCAAAGTTATAACCAAACTGAAACCCAAAGTTATAACCCAACTGGAGCCCAAAGTAATATCCCAACTGGAGCCCAAGGTTATAACCAAACTGGAGCCCAAAGTCATAATCCAATTGAGGCCCAAAATTATAACCCAGCTGGAGCCCAAAGTTATAACGCAACTGAGGTCCAAAGTCATAATCCAACTGAGGTTCCAAGTCATAACCCAACTGGAGCCCTAAATTATAGTCCAACTGAGGCCCAAAGTTATAACCCAACTGGAGCCCAAAGTTATAACGCAACTGAGGTCCAAAGTCATAATCCAACTGAGGTTCCAAGTCATAACCCAACCAGCGCCCTAAATTATAATCCTACTGAGGCCCAAAGTTATAACCCAACTGGAGGCTAAAGTTATAACCCAACTGGAGCCCAAAATTATAACCCAACTGAGGCCCAAAGTCATAATCCAACTGGAGCCCAAAGTTATAACCCAACTGGAGCCTAAAGTTATAACCCAACTGGAGCCTAAAGTTATAACCCAACTGGAGCCCAAAGTTATAACCCAACTGGAGCCCAAAGTTATAACCCAACTGGAGCCCAAGGTTATAACCCAACTGGATCCCAAAATTATAACCCAACTGGAGGCTAAAGTTATACCCCACTGGAGCCCAAAATTATAACCCAACTGAGGCCCAAAGTCATAATCCAATTGAGGCCCAAAGTTATAACCCAACTGGAGCCTAAAGTTATAACCCAACTGGAGCCCAAAGTTATAACCCAACTGGAGCCTAAAGTTATAACCCAACTGGAGCCCAAAGTTATAACCCAACTGGAGCCCAAAGTTATAACCCAACTGGAGCCTAAAGTTATAACCCAACTGGAGCCTAAAGTTATAACCCAACTGGAGCCTAAAGTTATAACCCAACTGGAGCCCAAAGTTATAACCCAACTGGAGCCCAAAGTTATAACCCAACTGGAGCCCAAGGTTATAACCCAACTGGATCCCAAAATTATAACCCAACTGGAGCCTAAAGTTATAACCAAACTGAAGCCCAAAGTTATAACCAAACTGGAGCCCAAGGTTATAACCAAATTGGATCCCAAAATTATAATCCAACTGTGGCCCAAAGTTATAACCCAACTGAGGTCCAAAGTCATAACCCAACCGGTGCCTTAAATTATAATCCTACTGAGGCCCAAAGTTATACCCCAACTGGGGCACATGTATCACCAATCAAAAAGCCATTACAAGCCCTTATAAAACCCATTCAGCCCAAATAAAACCCACATGGGGCCCATGTCCCTCATTCACATTGAAGCTGTAAGGAAGTTGTAGCCAGTGTTGGCAACTTTTTTAGGGAAAGGGTACTACCTACATTACTTACTACCTAGCAGCTTACCAGATTAATAACTATATGTAAAGAGTAGGTAGTATGAGCCACCCAGACAAAAGACAGAACAGAGGAGCAGAGGAGGCGCAGAGAGAGAGCTGTGCCTCTCGCTCACGGTGGGTTTGGTGATTCTCTTCTGTGGAAAGTAGCCAAGATGTGTACAGTCACTGGATTTGTTGCTCCTCGCTTTTTTTTAAACAGAAAGTGAACAATCTTGTGACAAAATCACTGGTAACACTGGTTTTAGCCGGGACTGCTTTCAGAATGAGGCACAAAACAGAACAGCCAATCAGAACGGAGCTCAGTCAGTAGGGCATGAAGAGTCCAGCAGTGACACTGAGGTGTTTAAACACTCCAGCAGCAGCAGCACTGCTGTGTCTGATCCACTCAAACCAACACAACACACACTACTAACAAACCACCAGCATGTCAGTGTCACTGCAGGGCTGAGAATGATCCTCCTCCCTTATATTACCTGCTCTGAGGTGGTCTGTGGGGGTCCTGATCATTAAAGAACAGAGTAATAAAGTATTCAGAGAATCAGATGAACTACAGTCTGTAAGTATAGCTCCTATATGGTCAGTGGAGCTGATACACTGGACAGTGAGTGGTTTTAATGTTATGGCTGACCGGTGTATAACTCATATATAATTTGAGAACATAAGACTCTGGCTGTCTCAGGTTCACGACTCCTATTCCAGTTCATAAGTGCATAAGTGCGTCTGTTTGTTTAATCTTTTCATGTGTCACGCAGAGAGCAGGAAAGCAGTGCAAGGGGGCCGGCTGAGCCAGACCCAAGCTGTTTCCTGGTGGCTTTCTGCCTCGTGGCCATCCGCAAGAACAAAAGTATCTTGTCTGAGGCACAAACACAGAGACAGAAACTCCACTGTGAGGAAGGCTTGCCTCACTCCGGCACGCAGAGCAAACGCTGGTCATCTCTGAAAGCGCTGAGAGGCCGCAGAAGCCGCCAGAACCCGTCTGAACTGACAGTCCCTTGAGACACCATACTGTGGGTATTCACGATCACAAACATTAACTTACAAAACCCTTGTACGCTGGCTCGAGCCCCCCAGCTTCATGAAAAGCATGTGTTTCAAATCAGTTCCTCACACTGCCTTTCAACAGATTCAGACTGGAGCTGGGTTGTAGGACGATGTCACAATCCATCATCATACAGCTGACTGTTTAAAAGCCTTCATCCTATCAATCGGTGTATATTCACCAGATCTGATTAGAACAGATGTAAATAATCATACATACAATACAAAGTAACATGAATATCTTATTGTGAGAGAAGTAGATCAGATCTTGATCCAGTTTGAAGAACAAAGTGTAGTTCCAGATTTCTCCTGGACGCCCCAGACATTGTATGAATGTATTCAGTTCCTTCAGCAGCAAATCTTGATTTAGCTTAATGAAGTACTGAGCAGTCAAAGCAGGTATTAGATGAGAACTGATAATAATACTGGGTTGTTTATAGAAGGAGAAGCTTGAAAAGGGTTAAATAAACACACTGATGTATTTAAAATCACTACTTACTCTATTAATACTGTTTAATATTTAATAAAAAGTGTTTTACTGAGTAAATAACAGCTTCCTGTCTGAAAATAATAGCTTTTTTTAAATATAATAATGTCTTCAAATGCTTAAAACCTTTGCACAGCACTATATGCACTGTATATCTGACATAGTCGTGTGTAGACTTGAATAAAAATGCAACAAACTGTGCTGTTTACGTGAGCTGTGAACAAAGCATGCAACCCAGAACCACAGTAAATACAGGAATGCACGCAACCCGTAGGTCTGCGGTCACAAACTGCGTGTATAGTGTGAAGCACCTAAACATACCTAGTGCAGGAATACGACTCACTTTAAAGGTGACTGTTAAACTGTACTAACATTGTTATATAGTATAATAATAAGAGTTCAGTATATAGAACTGTACATACCGTGAAGCTCAAACTCTGTTCTTCAAACACAAATCCTGATTTTACAGAAGAGGGAGGTTAAAACAGGCTGAACTCAAAATCCTACACTGTAACAGACTCATTAATATTTACACCCCAACATTTACACACAACCACCACAACAACCAAACTGGTGGACTTCCAGGCTGTGAAGTGGATGAAGTGTTTGAGAAACTGTAGATTTGCATCTTGTTTTGTGAGTCTTCTGTTACACCTTAAATAAGGCTGTGGTTACATTCTGGCTTCTGTACAAGCTGCAGCATTTAAGGTGGAACAGAACATTGGACTGAAGAAGCAGACAAATAGGAAGTTCAGCCTCGTTTAAAGATGAACACCAACCGTGTAGCTCTGACAGTTGGGTTGTTGGTTGAGAAGAAATGAAAAGTGTTGATGTTTCCTTTCCAGTCTGGAACTCTTGATTTCTCCACATAGTCACCAGTCTGGTTGTTGTTGTGGTTGTATGTAAATGTTGGGGGTGTAAATATTAATGAGTCTGTTACGTAACAGTGTAGGATTTTGAGCTCGGCCTGTTTTATCACCTCTCTTCTTTACAATTTGGTGTCTAGCTTGCAGGGATGTAAGAAAATATCGAATATTGCGATATTATGTTTAGTGATACTGTATCGATTCTCAAAAACACAGTATTGATTATTAATTGACAGTTTACAAAGATTCCTGGCAGACAGGGAACCACTGTGTTTTGTGTTTAAACCTCTGACCACTGTTGTAATGCCTTTTCAGCTCCACTCCAACATAAACAAGGAGCACAAGGGCGAAATGCTATTATAGGCATTGACAAATCTGTGTATATAGTGGTGTGTTTTTATAGTATATATAGTTATATATAATTTTATTTATATAGTGTTTTTATGAGATGTTAAAATTGCAGTATATTACTTTGCTTGCAATATCAAAGAACATCACGATATATTAAATCCTGACCGAGGTTCTTGCTAATACACAGCTCTAGTTCAGTCTACACTGTATATGAGTTATAACTGAATAACAATTATTAATACAACAAGTGATTCCAAACTTTTGAGCTGTAGGAATGATAATAACGACCGCTTGATATGACAGAGTGTCAGAAACCACATACACGTCTATTAACGATTACTTAACATTTTATGGCTCCTGTGAAAAAACACTAACTCAACAGCGTTGAGGGCTGTTTAGTCTCCTCAGGGCAAAATTTAACCATCCTGGAATGTACTCAACAACCTCCGCCAGTCAAAACCTAGTCAAAGTCCAGCCAGTCGGTCTTGAGAACCAGATTCTGAAGTGTGGGGCATCCGTCTCCTGTCTCTGGCCCCGTCGTGCCCTTCGCCCTCCACACAATACTGACCCTCCTCCACCCACCGAGCATTACGCCACTCATCCTCTACAGAAACCCCGACCGCTCTCAATTAGAGGAAGCGATTCAGAGGAGAGGAAACGAAAATGCCATGTTCACTCTGATAAACAATGCGCTCGGTGCAGATCTCAGCTTTGATTCGGTCCCGAAATCGGATCATCTGCGGCTCCGGCCCGCCATCCTCAAATTCAACTGGAAGCTGATAACAAAGCCGAGGCGGCTCACATAGTTCGCTGTGAGACGCGCAAGAGTCACGCAAGCCCGGCCACATTTCTCCATGATGTAATGGAGTTCCAGCTGTGCAGTAAGATTTATGAAGCACCTACTTTTCCAAATCCCTAGCCTCGAATTCCAGAGAAGCTTGGAATCCTCCGTCTTTCTTTAGGGACGTTGTTAATTTTTTTCAAGTAAATCACAGCCACAGAGCTGGTGAGGTTGCAGACTGATGGACGACGCGCCCGAGAATAACCACGTCCTCGCTGCTACTCCGTATCTTTAGCAAAAGATTTACAGCAGCTGTAGGCGAAGACCTTTTTAGTTGAAGGGAAAACTGTATGTTACTGAATGGAGACCTATTACCTTTTACTATTCTCTTATTATTATTATTATTATTTTTTTATTTTTTATTATGAGAGATGGAAGGATCGATCGGCTATGTATCAGTATCTGCCGATCAATGGCGTTAAACTAATGAGCCTAATTTCTGTTTTTCCAGCTAGCGTTTGGTTGCAACCCCCTCCGGCCAGCTCCCTGCAATTCCTATCTGAACCACTAGGTGGAAACACATACCCTTTCATTTTCCACAGACTGACTGAAGCAGCGACCTCGCGTGCTGATACAAAACATGGCGTTTGCTGACGGTTGTTTACCGTATGTGATACAGACTCACCCAGGACTTTTTGTAAAATTAGTAAAATCAACGTGTCTTGTGGAGGAACTAAGACAAAGACATTTAACTACTAATCTGATACGACACTGCACGCTGCTGAATACAGTGAGTATCAGTAAACAGCAGAGCTAGCACACACAGCTAACACAAAACAAACAACCCAGAACACCATACAGACCAGATCTGACCGGTACAAACAGAACAGCAGCTACAATTCAATATTCTACATTTAATAATTACAGATTTAGTTTAAAATAACAGAGTCTGTGTTTAATGACTACAGTTTTCACTGTATTTATTTAATTATCTTTTTTAGTTTTAAATTAAGGGTCTAAATGTAATGATTACAGTATTGGAGATTTGTTTGATTTACTTTGTTTATTTACTGTTAATTTAATTAAAATATTATACCGTTTCATATGAGATCATTAAAAATGGTAATAAACCAGTTTCTACCATGTTTCTTGACTTGCTTCCACTAATACCTACATGTAGCCCTGTCGTGGCATATAGCCCCGCCCTCGATCGGTATCGGCTTTCGGCCGACTGTGCTAAAAGGTGATCGGAATCGACCTCAAAAACGCTGATCAGTCCATCTCTATTATTATTATTATTATTATTATTAATGCAATGCACTGGCAACCTGTCCATGGTGTCATGGTGACCAATGACGTTGGAATAGGCTCCAGTCCTCCAGTGACCCCGACTAGTGAGATAAAGCAGAAGACAATGGATGGCTTGATGGACAGATTATTATTATTATTATTATTATTATTATTATTCTCTATAACATCCATTTCACACCCAAGAGCTGTCAGCAAGCTAGCAAACAACCTAGGACCTTGTTTGAGGGACAGATTTTCTGATCACAGAGTGAAACATCTTAACTGGAGGTAACAGGAGCCATACAGTTCAGTCTAATAGCAATGCACCAGTAATAGCAAAAGTACCAGTATCGAGAATGAAATCCGATGACACAATCTCTGATGTACACTTTTTAAGCTATAGACAGGTGATGTACAACACTTGAGTACCTGTGTAACATTGCAAACATCCTATCTATATTAGAGATCAGCTTTTTGTCAGTATCAAACTATTTCTAGCCCAAATATGTGCTCTATATATCTCTACGTTGGCTGTATTTCTTGAGTTAGCGATTGTTGCAGCTCTGTGCGAGGCCCCTTGGTCACAGGACCTTGCAGTAACATGTACAAACACTAGATACAGACGTTTTGACTTGCTCTGCTACATAACATGCCACCTATAGAATGCTGGAAAGAAAGATAAGCTAGGAAGCAAGTAATTCTTTTAAACTCTACCCATATAAACTTCATCAGAACATCACGCTTGCATCAGTTTTCCACCTCTGCAGTCTCTGTGATAAAAACATACTCCTCACAGTGAAGCAACACAACATCTATAAGTTCAAGTATTTTCACTTTTTCAGTGTTTCCCACGAGCCTGAAACAAACCTGGGGGCAGCACCATGGGGGTCTGCAGAAGGTTATTTGAATAGACACCTCCCCCGCTCATCACAGCATTTGATTGCTTATTCGAGTATGACCACAGGGGGAAGACAGTGATGCTTAGCATCAGTGACACTGCGGTCCTTGTTTGTTTGTGACAATATAACACAGTTCTCTTTGTTATTTTGTAAAATGAGGCACAATATATGGGCGTATATGACATATGAGCTCATGCAAGAACACGGTGATTGTTCTGGGTCAGACACATAGTGTTGCTGGTCTCGCAACCAAGACACAGCAGTTTATGGCACTACAATGGTCTAATCTGACGAAGCGAACATTGTGAAAGACAAAAATATTTATCGTTTTTTCCCTCCGCTTTCAATTCATCCACAGCTTCAGGTAAATTCATGGGATAGCACGTGTGCTACAGTCTCATACATAAAAATAGCTGCCGATCCAGTTGGTCATCCGGGTACCATTCGCCTACAACTCAATGCCTACTGAGGTATCAGACATACTAGCCATACTGAGTAGTAGACAAGTAGGTGATTTCGGATGCACCCATAGTATTTTGGAAAGTTCTTAACGTTTAGCACTAGCTAATGCTAACAGCTGAGGTAATATATTAACAGAGATGTAGTTTTCTAGAAAGTTCTTGCTGTTTATCACTAGCTAACACTAACAGCTGAGGTGATATATTAACAGACATTAAGTTTTTACAAGGTTCTTGCTGTTTAGCACTAGCTAATACTAACAGCTGAGGTAATAAGTTAACAGGGATGCATTTTCTAGAAAGTTCTTGCTGTTTAGCACTAGCTAATACTAACAGCTGAGGTGATATATTAACAGAGATGCAGTTTTCTAGAAAGTTCTTGCTGTTTAGCAATAGCTAATTCTAACAGCTGAGGTGATATATTAACAGACATTAAGTTTTTACAAGGTTCTTGCTGTTTAGCACTAGCTAATACAAACAGCTGAGGTAATATGTTAACAGGGATGCATTTTCTAGAAAGTTCTTGCTGTTTAGCACTAGCTAATACTAACGGCTGAAGTAATATATTAATAGAGATGTAGTTTTCTAGAAAGTTCTCACCGTTTAGCACTAGCTAATACTAACAGCTGAGGTAATATATTAATAGAGATGTAGTTTCCTAGAAAGTTCTTGCCGTTTAGCACTAGCTAATACTAACAGCTGAGGTAATATATTAATAGAGATGTAGTTTTCTAGAAAGTTCTCACCGTTTAGCACTAGCTAATACTAACAGCTGAGGTAATATATTAATAGAGATGTAGTTTTCTAGAAAGTTCTCACCGTTTAGCACTAGCTAATACTAACGGCTGAGGTAATATATTAATGGAGATGTCACATCCTAGAAAATTATTTTATTTATTATTATTTATGCCTTGTGACCGGAAGGTTGCCGGTTCGATCCTCTGGACCAACAGGACATGACTGAAGTACCCTTGAGTTGGACACCTAAACCCCAACTACTCCCCGGGTGTCATGGATAGGGTTGCCCATTGCTCTGGGTAAGTATGCTCACTGCCCCCTAGTGTGTGTGTGTGTTCACTAGTGTGTGTATGTGGATGTTTCAATGCTCTGCAGGTCAAATTCTGCTGGCAAATAGTTCTGGATTCTAAATACCTGTATGAAGACAGTGGAGCTGTCAGTTACTCTTATCTGGTGGTCTAAAATGGGGATATATAATATATATCTTCTGTTAATCATTATCAGTATTGGCCTTTGGATATGCAAATAAGCTGAAAAAGTCATGTTCCTCTACACGTCAGCGTCCTAAACGACCTCAGCAGCTTCTGGTTAGTTTCTGTGGACGTCATCCAGAAAATATCAAATAATGTGAGTCAAAATGATGCAGGACAGTCTTCAATCAACTCATACAGATGATAGCGTTTGGATTGCGGCCCACGGACGATAAAGATTGCGGTTCTGCAGTATTAGACAAAATGCCTGTTCTCATCACTCGGTTTCCACTTAGTGTAATGTACTCTATAAAATGTACTTAGCTTTTCTTTCTTTTGTATTCACTTCACATCAGTTTTATATCATGTTATCAGGTCTCATCATTGTTGTTTGCAATATTCGTCTTAGTTTATTTTATGAAAGTCCCTGTGTATTTAAAATATGTTGGAGGAGTTCAAAAACTAGTTACACCTTGTACGCAAGACAAGTGAGTGAGTAGTTCAGCAGGTATATTCAGTTGAGTCTGATAGCAGTGAGTATATCACCACTGATTGCACTGAGTAGGTCAGCAGGTATATTCAGTTTAGTCTGATTGCAGTGAGTACGATAAGAAGGTATATTCAGTTTAGTCTAATTACAGTGAGTACGATCAGAAGGTATATTCAGTTTATTCTGATTATAGTGAGTAGATCAGAAGGTATATTCAGTTTAGTCTGATTGCAGTGAGTACGATAAGAAGGTATATTCAGTTTAGTCTGATTGCAGTGAGTACGATAAGAAGGTATATTCAGTTTAGTCTGATTATAGTGAGTAGATCAGAAGGTATATTCAGTTTATTCTGATTATAGTGAGTAGATCAGAAGGTATATTCAGTTCATTCTGATTATAGTGAGTAGATCAGAAGGTATATTCAGTTTATTCTGATTATAGTGAGTAGATCAGAAGGTATATTCAGTTTATTCTGATTATAGTGAGTAGATCAGAAGGTATATTCAGTTTATTCTGATTATAGTGAGTACGATCAGAAGGTATATTCAGTTTAGTCTGATTATAGTGAGTAGATCAGAAGGTATATTCAGTTTATTCTGATTATAGTGAGTACGATCAGAAGGTATATTCAGTTTATTCTGATTATAGTGAGTAGATCAGAAGGTATATTCAGTTTACTCTGATTGCAGTGAGTACAATCAGAAGGTATATTCAGTTTACTCTGATTGCAGTGAGTACGATCAGAAGGTATATTCAGTTTATTCTGATTATAGTGAGTAGATCAGAAGGTATATTCAGTTTATTCTGATTATAGTGAGTACGATCAGAAGGTATATTCAGTTTAGTCTGATTATAGTGAGTAGATCAGAAGGTATATTCAGTTTATTCTGATTATAGTGAGTACGATCAGAAGGTATATTCAGTTTATTCTGATTATAGTGAGTAGATCAGAAGGTATATTCAGTTTATTCTGATTATAGTGAGTACGATCAGAAGGTATATTCAGTTTATTCTGATTATAGTGAGTAGATCAGAAGGTATATTCAGTTTATTCTGATTATAGTGAGTAGATCAGAAGGTATATTCAGTTTATTCTGATTATAGTGAGTACGATCAGAAGGTATATTCAGTTTAGTCTGATTATAATGAGTAGATCAGAAGGTATATTCAGTTTATTCTGATTATAGTGAGTAGATCAGAAGGTATATTCAGTTTAGTCTGATTGCAGTGAGTACGATCAGAAGGTATATTCAGTTTAGTCTGATTGCAGTGAGTACGATCAGAAGGTATATTCAGTTTAGTCTGATTGCAGTGAGTACGATCAGAAGGTATATTCAGTTTAGTCCAATTGCAGTGAGTACGATCAGAAGGTATATTCAGTTTAGTCTGATTACAGTGAGTATGATCAGAAGGTATATTCAGTTTAGTCTGATTATAGTGAGTACGATCAGAAGGTATATTCAGTTTATTCTGATTATAGCGAGTAGATCAGCATTGATTGCAGTTGGTAGATCCTTAGATCTGATTAATTGTAGATACTTAATTGAGTCTGATTGCAGCTCACTCACTGGCTGTTGCCTAAAATGAAACATGTTTGAAAACGGGGACTAAAAGAGAGTAGATCCAGAGCAAGAATGTGAAATCACACACACGTCTTCCATGGCGGGAAACTTCTACATAATTAAACAATTAAGATAAGTAAACAAAGCCATTCAGAGGGGTCTGGTGTGAAGTTCTCCTTCTAGAGAAACTTGCCAAACCAGGATTCTTTAGAGTGGTGGTGATGGGAACCAGACGTCTGACAGCTCACAGAACCTTATTATATAAGAAGGCTAGTTAGACACTGCTATATCTGTCACACAGGTTTGTGATAAAGGCTTCAGCACAAACATATATTCAAATGCATGTATTTTAATATATTTAATATATTCGTGAATATATTTCGTATTGAACACTGACGTTACATATAAACACTCAGAAGACGTGTAGGCCCACTGGTGGGTTTGATGGTAAATGAAATGTCTATGTTTGTGCTGTAGATGTGGTGACCCCTGGTTCCCATCAGCACCGAGTTATTAGTGCTGAGTTATTCAGATATTTTAAAAAACTGGCTGATCTGTCAGTCACAATGAAACTTTTCTCCTGGTTCAGTCTGTCGCGAGAACTTGTGAGAGCTGACTGATGCTTATCATCTCACCATCACTGGCCCAGTAAACTCTGAACACAGTTCTACTGAGATACAGTCAGACTTCAGCATTTCAGCGAAGGAAACGAAAGATCTCACACGTTCCGTCAATGTGGGAAGAAGAAAAAGGTTTCAAAATCCACACATGCGGTACTTGAAACCTCTACTGAATGTACGAAGGTATGTCTGGGAGGAACTTCTTGACGTGCAGGTCGCAGCACCCCAATGGAGTAGGGCTGGGCGATATGGGAAAAAATCTTATCACGATAATTTTTTTCATATCAGTCGATATCAATATATATCACGATATAAATCAAATCATTATTTCCTTTTTACTTTAAGTGAGATATGAAGGTATCAAAAATGTTTTTTTTCTTAAATTGTTTATTTTCAGACAAATAGACAAATGTACTATAGAACATTACACAACTGTATTAACCACAAACACACACACACACACACACGTATATATATGTATGTATGTGTGTGTGTATGTGTGTGTGAGTGTTTAATACAGTTGTGTAATGTTGTGTATATGGGGCAGTATAAGTATGAACAGTATTCACACAGACACTGTGTTAAGCAGGCTGTTTCTGGCCCTTTAAGTTCTGAGGAAAGGACTCGTAGCGGTGAGTCGACTCTCTATCGGTTCAAATGGTGAGTTCGTTTAGCGATTCTGTTTCGGTAGAAAAAAAAAGTTTCCCTGCTCGGGTTTTTGGATTATAAAGTCAACTTTGTCTCAGCGTTCTCACTCGAACAGTGTACATGTTTATGTTTATTGATTACGAAATCACGTTGATTAGTATAACGTGTGTCGATGCGTTTCAAAGGTGGCCGCGTCTACTGAAAGCATGGATTTATCCGGAGCTGCAGCTACAAACAATCGCTCGTCTGAATCTAAAGTTGTGAGTGTTTTACACAGAAACACAACAGTGTGGTGCTCCGTCAGCTCTGCACAACACAACAGTACAGCTGCTACACACCAGCACTTGAAGCTCAAACACCCCGTAGCGCTTTATCAACACAGCAGCAGGACAGCATCTGTTTACTAGTTGTTTACCAGCAGATTATTTTAAGATTACTGACACGTGTAACATGTTTCTTTCAGTAGTAGTAACGTTTTCTGTCGTTATTTTTTCTTATTTTATTCTCTCTGCTCGACTGTGGTGTCTGCAGTAACTTATTACTAGCGCGTGGGTTAAGCTGCCGCTACGTCTACACTCTGAGCTGTGTGTTTCAACCAAACACGAAGTGGCTGGAACTCCAGTTCAGCCACCTGATTGGTTTGGAGCGGCGCTATTCTCATTCTCATTGGCTGTTCGTGTTGTCTCTCAAAACACAGACGGAACTTAATTCCATCGACTTTCTATCGACTCTGTCTTAAAGTTCTATTGAGGAAACGTTATTTCGCGATAATTATCGTTATCGCTTTATCGCCCAGCCCTACAATGGAGACGTAGATATTGGCCTGCTGGAGGTCAGCGCTTGTGCCGGAGGGTTTGTTGTAGACAGCTCCATGGACGACCGACCCAAACACAAGCTCTAATCTGCTAACATATATCTTTTCATAGCATCTACAGAATATGAGATTACAGCAATGGTCCAGCCAAACATTAGATTTAGAGTTTTCCTCAATGTAGTCCATCAAACAAGATCTGTTTACTTACTTAATCACAGATGTTTTCTTCTCCTGCTTCCATCAGTGATTTCTTCTCCCACCTTACAAAACAATAAGCTGGTGGTTCTCACTGCTACTCTGATTCTACTCTTACTTTTTCTATACATTCATTGATGCATAAAGTGGTATATTTAATTCTTATTATATTTGGGCTTGTCTTGCTATCCAGTGTGGACCAGAGGAGGATGGGTTCCCCTGTTTGAGTCTGGTTCCTCTCAAGGTTTCTTGCTCTGGCCACTGTTGTGATTTCTTTGGATCATGCTTATGTGGTTTCTGGCCCTGTATAAGTAGACAAGCATCGCTAAATGTAGTGTAGCCATTTGGAACCATATAGTTAGATGGACTTTGAAACGATACCCTACACTAGAACCCTTTGGCCTCTTTTGTTATCATGCTGCAACAAGAGTCCATTTAAACTGTAACAGTTAGCGCTGGTGCTACCTTCAAATTTTTAGTTAATTAAATTTTGAATGCGGTGGGTAGCGCTGTGACTTCACAGCAAGAAAGAACATGTGTTCGGTTCCCCATCTGGGCGTCCGGGCCCCCTTAGGTGTTAACGTGTATGTCTGTCCTGTCCAGACAAAAATGGAGATACCTGTGTTTCTTTGGACAGTGGTGATATACAAAATCATTATATACAGGGCTGTTTCTATTGGGCGGAGTCTGTATCAAATCCTAAACCCCCAAATTTACCCTTCTGAAAATAATTCCTTGCATTGTATTTTTTGAATATTATTTTAATGTTGATTTACAAGTTAATTCTTTAATAAAATGTTCAAAAAAATGCTGACCCACATTTTCATGTTACAACCAAACCAAAAAGACCTTACATCTGTGGGCGGAGCCTGATGTGAGTTCTAATGAAATTAGTTTTATTTGTATTATTATCATATAATAGAACTTCTTGTTAACAGGACGGGCTATAAATGGGCTGTAAGTGCTGATTTACGCCACTCTGTGTAAGCTTTGTGTTAAAGAGGTAAATACAATTAAGACATTAGCCAATTTGGCTATAAAGCTACGGGAATAAACCAAAAACGATCACGATCAATGTGACTTAAAGGAGAACTGGTTTTCAAATATTCTGCAAAATTACATTTTTCAGATAAAAGACATTCAAACTGGTTCAATGTGAAATGCTCAGTTCAGAACTGTTCACAGTGGTGGTAAATGGAACCAGACGTCCACCTCATGTTGTATATTATATATACACTGCCTACTAGAACCTGGTGATACAATACGTATCATGATAAAGCGGTCACAGCATTGCGCCCTTGTGCTGCTTGTTAATGTTGGAGTGGAGCTGAAAATGGATTACAACACTGCCATCTAGTGGTCAGAGGTTTCAACACAACACACAGTGAGTCACTGACTGCCAGGAATCTGTGTATAGATACTGTGTCTATGAGAATCGATACAGTATCACCAAACATAATATCCCGATATTCGATATTTTCGATGTTTTTTTACACCCATACTGCCTACTATTTGAGACACTGTTTTGTGGTGAGTCTTGTAAACAATATGGGCCTAAAATGTATTTGTATTAATTTATTTGAATGTATTGATGGCGGAGGGATACATGATACAACGTACCTGATTTACTATACCAGCATCAACAACACTGGTGGTCTGGATCGTATATAAAATGTCTATACTTGTGTTGTAGACATGGTGACCCGTTTCCCATGACCACCAGCATCTGATTCAGCAAGTTTCTCTACAAATGACCCACTTCACACCAAACCATTAGGAATGCCTTTGTTTATATCTCAGTCGCTGAATTATTTAGATATTCTGTTGGAATTCCTCTTAAAAATAGCATAAAATTATGAAAATAAATATTTATACAATTTTTAAATCCTTTAATTATACAATAAAACTTTCACTGTTTTTGCAGGCTGGGCTGCAACCGTTATCACACAATATTTGATCAACTTAAGAGTTAAAATATGACATTAAATTAAAGCCCATGTGGTTGAGTTTAGCGTGCGCTGCAGTCCGAAGTGGTTTTCAGGGTCTTAAAAAGCTTCGCCGCTCCTCCGGCGGCAGCTCACCACAAAGCTTGCTGCTATGTAGTGCCAGATCAGGGTTGCCAGATTGAGTAGATGTCAGTATATTGTCCAAAAAAAATGCAATACATACAAAAAATGCATTGCAAGCCAACGATATGATTAACATTTTTTATTCAGTAATAAAAATAAAAATGCTCAGCGTCATGTTTGAACGTTTGAGTCTAACAGAAACTCGTACGGAGGTGGTAGTAAAATATGACTACTGTACTGAGTTTCACGTGGTATTTAGTCCCGCTGCTGAGGTAATGAAGCCTCCAGCTGAGTAAGCGGGCCTCCCCCAGATGTCCCACACCAGAGGAGTGTGGGCCGAACGTGCTCCCCCACACCCGACCTCTCCGCTCCACACACACAGATGCAGGTTTGCTGGAACCCAACGGGACAGAGCGGCGACCGGCAGGGGAGGGGAACTTCCCCCCTGACTTCCTGCAGACCTGAGGTGCTGCCCCCTCCCTCGCACACAAACATGCATTCCACATGCACTGCTCTGGAACGGCTGCGGCTCCTCCTCCCGCTGCCGCACTCGTAGTTTCTATAGGACTCGATCCTAAACGACGCTGCAACGTGATCAGTTAAAGGACCCATATCCTGTATTTCGCCGCACACTATGCCATTCATATGAATATACATACTAAAACATTATATGTCTTTAAAATAATACAGGACGATGCATGTGCTGTGTTTTATGAAGTCTGTTCTGATTGGCTGCTACTATATGATGGATTTATAAGCAGTCTGGGATGAAACCAGGGCCGTCGCTAAGAGGGGGGGCATGAGTGGACAGTGCTCCTCCATTGCACAATGCTATGCCACCCATAAAAATGTATTACATTTTTATTTATTTATTTTAAATATTTAAACATTTACACATATATATAGCAATGTTTTTTAATTTTGATAGAATATTACATATTATGTACATATATAATAATTAGAGATGGAAAGATCGATCGGCTATGTATCGGTATCGGCCGATTTTTAATCAAAATATGTGATCGCTGATTGGACGATATTTCTCCAGTTTAGTCGATCCCGAGAGCCGATCAATGGCGTTAAACAAATGAGCCTAATTTCTGTATTTCCAGCTAGAGTTTTGTTGAAATGCCCTCCAGCCAGCTCCCTGCAATTCCTATCTGAACCACTAGGTGGAAACACATACCCTTTCATTTTCCACAGACTGACTGAAGCGGCGGCCTCGCGAGAACAGTTTTTGTTTGCGTTGCGTCCGTCTGGCAGTGTTTACCGTATGTGACTCAGACTCATCGAGAGCGTTTTTAAAATTAGTAAAATTAACCGTGTCTCGTTGGGGAACCAAGACAAAGACATTTAACACAATAATCTGATACGGTTTTTAGAGAACAGCGGCTGAATACAGCGAGTATCAGTAAACAGCAGAGCTAGCACACACAGCTAACACAAAACAAACAACCCAGAACACCATACAGACCAGATCTGACCGGTACCAACAGAACAGCAGCAACAAATCAATATTCTACATTTAATGATTACAGATTTAGTTTAAAATAACAGAGTCTGCATTTAACGACTGCAGTTTTTACTGCATTTATTTAATTAGCTTTTTTAGTTTTAAATTAAGGGTCTAAATGTAATGATTGCAGTATTTGGGGATATTTGTTTGATTTACTTTGTTGATTTACTGATAATTTAGTTTAAAATATGAAGCTGTTTCACATGATCTTGTTAAAAATGGTAATAAATTAGTTTAGATCATGTTTCATGACTTGCTTGCGCTAATAACTACATGTAGCCCTGCTGTGGCATATAGCCCCGCCCTCTATCGGTATTGACTATCGGCCGATCACGCTGAAAGATGATCGGCGATTAGAATCGGCCTCAAAAAAGCTGATCAGTCTATCGCTAATAATAATATTTCCTTTTCGGCTATGGCTCGCTGTACTGGCGAGCATTCCGGTACGGAATTTTTTAAGCCACGCACGGCGGTCTTGTAGACGAGTAGTTTCCAGTTATTATCCAGAGAGCTAGAGTTTTATACTAAAGCCTAAGGCAGCCTAACGGATATAAGAAAATGGTTTTGAGGAACATCTTCAGTCAGTACCCAACGAGTGACTTGTGTTGAAAGAAAGAATTGAGCTGAATCAGATGCTTAACTATGACGTGAGGAGTGAACATGCTAACTCCAGTCATGCTAATTCTGAAGTTCATGCTGGAGGCGACGTCACCGGTAAAGAATCCAGTCTGGAACATTCTGGATGACTACAGCAGTTCCCAAATGATCTTGGGGTTGAAAAAAACCCAACCAAGTGGCCCTGCATCGACCCGCTCTACGTCTTTTTCAGGGTAAGAATCGTTCTTCTGTATCTCCGTGGTAACATAATTGAGAATAGCATTGTAGGCTGTGCGGTGTAGCTTGTCTGGTATAGGGCGAGATTATACGTTTATAGCACACATTTGAAAGAAATGTGATGCTTGTGACGAGATGTAACTATATATGTAATAATAGCTTCATAGATTAACGCTGAAACCCCAGTGCCTGAAACACTCCTTATAACTTCAGCGTGAATGGGTGGAGCCAAACTGCTGGAGTATGTAAATATGCCAGGTGACATCACAAAAGCAACTGGTTCTAAACTGTATTAAGAAAAATGAGAGAAATTCAAAAAACTCCAAGCGCCTCTACTTCCTCCGCAAGCTGAGAACAGCTAAAGCCCCAACCCCCCATCAAGTGTGCCTTCTACAGCTGTATCACCATGTGGTACAGGCGCCTGCACCGCGTCCCGCCGCAAGATCCTCCAGCACATCGCGAGGGCAGCTGAGAAGATAACTGTCAGCTAAGACCTCTCGACTGTGAGAGCCAACTGGTCCTCCAAAAAATATCTGTCCTTTGACTAATTACGTACATCCAGCAGAGCAGCATGGCCCGGGGCTATGAGGGGTTAAGTCCTGGGATTTGAACCCATGACCTTCTGAGTGCTGACTCTAATTTTCGGACTACTGGCCTCTTCAAACTCCCTATCACAGTTTAAAATAAAAATATATAAAGGTGGCAAAATGATGATACTTTATATCGTTATCAAGATCAGTGTGTTTATTTAACCCTTTCCAAGCTTCTCCTTCTATAAACAACCCAGTATTATTATCAGTTCTCATCTAATACCTGCTTTGACTGCTCAGTACTTCATTAAGCTAAATCAAGATTTGCTGCTGAAGGAACTGAATACATTCATACAATGTCTGGGGCGTCCAGGAGAAATCTGGAACTACACTTTGTTCTTCAAACTGGATCAAGATCTGATCTACTTCTTTACAATAAGATATTCATGTTACTTTGTATTGTATGTATGATTATTTACATCAGTTCTAATCAGATCTGCTGTTCTTACTGGTGAACACACTTAGAAGTCTCAGACTTCTGCACTTTGGGTATAGATATGTGTGTAGCACACTCTTTACATTATCCTGGTGTGTTTGTCTTGGTTAGCAGGTACAGGAAATCTAGTAATCTTAAGACCCTCTTGCAGAAAATGGGAAATATGTAAAAAAGCCAAAATTTAGAAGAATGGGCACTAGGGCTGTGTGATCTTGACAAAAAATGATATCTCGATATTTTCTTTAATTGTATCAATAACGACAATAAACGATATTTTACATTATTTAAAAATGTGTTTGTAAAAGTCTTATATTTTACTAGCTTACACCTCTTAAAGCATATTAATATCCATCCATCCATCATCTTCTCTTTATAGATATTGACTAGCGGGATCATGTGGGCTGGAGCCAATCACAGTATCATTGGGTGAGGCTCTTCTTTAGTGAATGACTCTGGGCTCCCGAAGCTCTTCATACTCCTCATACTCTGTTCATACTCCTCATACTCTGTTCATACCCCTTATACTCTGTTCATACTCCTCACACTCTGTTCATACTCCTCATACTCTGTTCATACTCCTCATACTCTGTTCATACTCCTCATACTCTGTTCATACTCCTCATACTCTGTTCATACCCCTTATACTCTGTTCATACTCCTCATACTCTGTTCATACCCCTTATACTCTGTTCATACTCCTCATACTCTGTTCATACCCCTTATACTCTGTTCATACTCCTCATACTCTGTTCATACTCCTCATACTCTGTTCATACTCCTCACACTCTGTTCATACTCCTCATACTCTGTTCATACCCCTTATACTCTGTTCATACTCCTCATACTCTGTTCATACTCCTCATACTCTGTTCATACTCCTCACACTCTGTTCATACTCCTCATACTCTGTTCATACCCCTTATACTCTGTTCATACTCCTCATACTCTGTTCATACTCCTCATACTCTGTTCATACTCCTCACACTCTGTTCATACTCCTCATACTCTGTTCATACCCCTTATACTCTGTTCATACTCCTCACACTCTGTTCATACTCCTCATACTCTGTTCATACTCCTCACACACTGTTCATACTCCTCATACTCTGTTCATACTCCTCATACTCTGTTCATACTCCTCATACTCTGTTCATACTCCTCATACTCTGTTCATACTCCTCACACACTGTTCATACTCCTCATACTCTGTTCATACTCCTCATACTCTGTTCATACTCCTCATACTCTGTTCATACTCCTCATACTCTGTTCATACCCCTTATACTCTGTTCATACTCCTCATACTCTGTTCATACTCCTCATACTCTGTTCATACTCCTCACACTCTGTTCATACTCCTCATACTCTGTTCATACTCCTCACACTCTGTTCATACTCCTCATACTCTGTTCATACTCCTCATACTCTGTTCATACTCCTCATACTCTGTTCATACTCCTCATACTCTCTTCATACTCCTCATACTCTCTTCATACTCCTTACACTCTGTTCATACTTCTCATATTCTGTTCATACTCCTCATACTCTGTTCATACTCTGTTCATACTCTGTTCATACTCTGTTCATACTCTGTTCATACTCTGTTCACACTCTGTTCATACCCCTCATACTCTGTTCATACTCTGTTCATACTCTGTTCATACTCTGTTCATACTGTTCATACCCCTCATACTCTGTTCATACTCTGTTCATACTCTGTTCATACTCTGTTCATACTCTGTTCATACCCCTCATACTCTGTTCATACTCCTCATACTCTGTTCATACTCCTCATACTCTGTTCATACTCCTCATACTCTGTTCATACTCCTCATACTCTGTTCATACCCCTCATACTCTGTTCATACTCCTCATACTCTGTTCATACTCCTCATACTCTGTTCATACTCCTCATACTCTGTTCATACCCCTTATACTCTCTTCATACTCCTCATACTCTGTTCATACTCTGTTCATACTCTGTTCATACCCCTCATACTCTGTTCATACTCTGTTCATACTCCTCATACTCTGTTCATACTCCTCATACATAAAGATCGATCTCGGGTTTATACGAATCGATATCGGATTATTCAAATGAAGATTTATTTGAATCGAATAATCGTTTTTTTAAACACACCCCTAATGGCAAGTAAACATTTAAAGATGCTACAAACTAAATACTGTGATATTCAATTACTTGTGATATTCCATTATGGACTTATGGAAATACATTTCCAGGACATTCCAGGAATTCCATGACTTTTGGTATTCCATGACTTTTCCCAGTATATTAGAACTGATTATACATTTACCAGCTCCAGTTTCTTTAGTATCAATTATCGCAATGCTACAGTTTGCCACCATTGCCCACCCTGTTTAAAATTATGAATGGATGCAAAGCAAAATAAACCTTTAAGGACATTCAGGAACAGCAGCGGTTGTGAGCCAGAGGTTACTGAAGGTTATGGAAGCAGCCTTTTGACCAGAGGGTCTTCAGTTCAATCCCGTGAACTAACAGCACGCGACTGAGGTGCCCTTGAGCAAGGCAGCTAACCCTCAATTGCTCCCCGGTTGCTGTAGATAGGGCTGTCCAGCACTCTGGGCAAGTGTGCTCACTACCCCTTAGTGTGTGTGTGTGTTCACTATTATGTGTATATGTGTGTGTTCACCTAAATTCAGCTGTTATTATTATAGTTCTGGCCCAAATGGGAATCATATCATGTGGTGCAACAATAACAACATTGTAACACAGCTGCACTGATACAATAGTTGGACCACATAACCGCCTTGAGTCTCGGTTGCGATGCTCTACGGAACAAAGTGGTCAATCCTTCCGAACTGACCGTTTCTTTCCGCGAGGTCACCCACAAGGCAGCGTCATTATTTATTACACTGGCCACAATCTCCGAGCACTTTCGTTCCAGCGACTCTCCCTTTCCTGCAGCCCTACGAGCACAACAACACAGGATGCAGGTCATGTGGTGACCCGCATATGACATCATTCCGTTCGGTCTCCGTGCTTTCCTGCCTCGCCATAAACAACACAGCGGCGCAGGAGTGTCACAACAACCGCGCAGAAAGCTGCCCGGCCAGCCACCTGGTTCATAACAGAAACTGAAACCAGCCCGTCTTCGGTCCAACTACAACGTTCGGCTCAAGCCGAAGAGCTGAGTGAGCTGTGTTCAGGTCATACACTGCATATACCATATACTG
Organism: Megaleporinus macrocephalus; assembly: GCA_021613375.1. Lineage (NCBI taxonomy): Eukaryota > Metazoa > Chordata > Actinopteri > Characiformes > Anostomidae > Megaleporinus > Megaleporinus macrocephalus. The sequence goes on along the minus strand of CM038707.1, from coordinate 44,769,126 downwards.
TATACTGTATGAGCTCACTTACTATTCAGACTGTTCAGAACTACAATGTTTCTAACATCATTGCTGTCCAAAGCAAAACAAGTCTAAATCTTCAAAACGGTAATTTTACAGGAGGGGCCAAAAACAGTCTTCACTTTCAATGCAAGTCAATGGAACCAGAATTTTTTCCAAGCTACTTTGGAGCATTTCTATTGGTCCATTCATCATGAAATTTGCACACAGTGTTAACGGCAGCTGTCGTGTTCAAACAATGTAGAAAAATAAAAATTGACAAAAATACATGGGGATGCATTGTTTTATATGGAGATTGATGATATCCCTTGTAAATCATCTGATTCTAGCAGTTTGCTCAATTCAATTTCAGCTTAAAGTCAACATGAGCTGTAAGTCATAACACAGGGAGGGTCTTTCACTATGACCCCCAATAAATGCTCAATTCCACTCAATAGTTCTATCTGAACCATGTAGTAGTCTGACCATCTCAGCTCATTATACCAAGATACTAAACCAACTTCTCAAGAAAGTCTGAGAAGAAGCATTACTGTGTAAAAGTCTGAGCCACCTCAGCTGATAGTTTAAAAACCTTCATCTGATCAATAAGTGTGTGTTCACCAGTAAGAATTCCAGATCTGATCAAAACAGATGTAAATAATCATACATACAGTACAAAGTAACATGAATATGTTATTGTGAGAGAAGTAGATCAGATCTTGATCTCCAGTTTGAAGAACAAAGTTAGGTTCCAGATTTCTCCTGGACGCCCCAGACATTGTATGAATGTGTTCAGTTCCTTCAGCAGCAAATCTTGATTTATCTTAATGAAGTACTGAGCAGTCAAAGCAGGTATTAGATGAGAACTGATAATAATACTGGCTTGTTTATAGAAGGAGAAGCTTGGAAAGGGTTGAATAAACACACTGACGTATGTAAAAGTACTACTTACTCTATTAATACTGTTTAATATTTAATAATAAAGTGTTTGCTCAGTACATAAAAGCTTCCTGTCTGTAAAATCAGCTTTTTAATTATAACTATGTTATGAGCTGCCCATGCAGAGAGGTCATTCGCGATCTCTTCACAGGTGGGTGATAGGTGGGAGTGATAGGTGCGAGTGGTCAGAGGGGGTGATAGGTGGGAGTGATAGGCGCGAGTGGTCAGAGGGGGTGATAGGTGGGAGTGATAGGCGCGAGTAGTCAGAGGGGGTGATAGGTGGGAGTGATAGGCGCGAGTGATCAGAGGGGGTGATAGGTGGGAGTGATAGTTGGGAGTGGTCAGAGGTGGTAATGGGTGAGGGTGATAGGTGGAAGTGATAGTTTGGAGTGGTCAGAGGGCAGACTACTGATAGGATGGGGGGACAGAGAGGGTGATAGGTGGAGGTGATAAATGGGGGTAGTCAGTTGGGGTGATAGGTTGGGTGATAAGTGGGGTGGGTCTGAGGGTGATGATAGGTAAGGGTGGTCAGAGAGTCTAATGTGGGGGTGATAAGTAGGGGTGGTCAGAGGGTATGATATGTAGGTGTAGTTGGAGTGGATGATAGGTGGGCAGGGTGGAGGGGATGATAGGTTGGGGTGGTCAGAGGTGGTGATAGCTGGGGGTGATAAGTAAGGGTAGTCGGAGGGTATGATAGATGGGGGTGGTGAGAGGTGGTGATAGATAAGGGTGGTCAGATAGTGTGATAGGTGGGGGTGATAGGTATAGGTAGTCGGAGGGTATGATAGGTAAGGGTAGTCGGAGGGTATGATAGGTGGGGATGGTGAGAGGGGGTGATAGGTAGGTGTAGTCGGAGGGTATGATAGGTGGGGATGGTGAGAGGGTATGATAGGTAAGGGTAGTCGGAGGGTATGATAAGTGGGGATGGTGAGAGGGGGTGATAGGTAGGTGTAGTCGGAGGGTATGATAGGTGGGGATGGTGAGAGGGTATGATAGGTAAGGGTTGTCGGAGGGTATGATAGGTGGGGATGGTGAGAGGGGGTGATAGGTAGGGGTAGTCGGAGGGTATGATAGGTAAGGGTAGTCGGAGGGTATGATAGGTGGGGATAGTGAGAGGGGGTGATAGGTAGGTGTAGTCGGAGGGTATGATAGGTAAGGGTTGTCGGAGGGTATGATAGGTGGGGATGGTGAGAGGGGGTGATAGGTAGGTGTAGTCGGAGATGATGATAGGTAAGGGTAGTCGGAGGGTATGATAGGTGGGGATGGTGAGAGGGGGTGATAGGTAGGTGTAGTCGGAGATGATGATAGGTAAGGGTAGTCGGAGGGTATGATAGGTGGGGAAGGTGAGAGGGGGTGATAGGTAGGTGTAGTCGGAGATGATGATAGGTAAGGGTTGTCGGAGGGTATGATAGGTGGGGATGGTGAGAGGGGGTGATAGGTAGGTGTAGTCGGAGGGTATGATAGGTGGGGATGGTGAGAGGGTATGATAGGTAAGGGTAGTCGGAGGGTATGATAGGTGGGGATGGTGAGAGGGGGTGATAGGTAGGTGTAGTCGGAGATGATGATAGGTGGGGATGGTGAGAGGGGGTGATAGGTAGGTGTAGTCGGAGTGGATGATAGGTAAGGGTAGTCGGAGGGTATGATAGGTGGGGATGGTGAGAGGGGGTGATAGGTAGGTGTAGTCGGAGTGGATGATAGGTAAGGGTAGTCGGAGGGTATGATAGGTGGGGATGGTGAGAGGGGGTGATAGGTAGGTGTAGTCGGAGATGATGATAGGTAAGGGTAGTCGGAGGGTATGATAGGTGGGGATGGTGAGAGGGGGTGATAGGTAGGTGTAGTCGGAGTGGATGATAGGTAAGGGTAGTCGGAGTGGATGATAGGTGGGGATGGTGAGAGGGGGTGATAGGTAGGTGTAGTCGGAGATGATGATAGGTAAGGGTAGTCGGAGGGTATGATAGGTGGGCATGGTGAGAGGGGGTGATAGGTAGGTGTAGTCGGAGATGATGATAGGTAAGGGTAGTCGGAGGGTATGATAGGTGGGGATGGTGAGAGGGGGTGATAGGTAGGTGTAGTCGGAGGGTATGATAGGTAAGGGTAGTCGGAGGGTATGATAGGTGGGGATGGTGAGAGGGGGTGATAGGTAGGTGTAGTCGGAGGGTATGATAGGTAAGGGTAGTCGGAGGGTATGATAGGTGGAGATGGTGAGAGGGGGTGATAGGTAGGTGTAGTCGGAGGGTATGATAGGTAAGGGTAGTCGGAGGGTATGATAGGTGGGGATGGTGAGAGGGGGTGATAGGTAGGTGTAGTCGGAGGGTATGATAGGTAAGGGTAGTCGGAGGGTATGATAGGTGGGGATGGTGAGAGGGGGTGATAGGTAGGTGTAGTCGGAGGGTATGATAGGTAAGGGTAGTGGGAGTGGATGATAGGTGGGGATGGTGAGAGGGGGTGATAGGTAGGTGTAGTCGGAGATGATGATAGGTAAGGGTAGTCGGAGGGTATGATAGGTGGGGATGGTGAGAGGGGGTGATAGGTAGGTGTAGTCGGAGATGATTATAGGTAAGGGTAGTCGGAGGGTATGATAGGTGGGGATGGTGAGAGGGGGTGATAGGTAGGTGTAGTCGGAGTGGATGATAGGTAAGGGTAGTCGGAGGGTATGATAGGTGGGGATGGTGAGAGGGGGTGATAGGTAGGGGTAGTCGGAGATGATGATAGGTAAGGGTAGTCGGAGGGTATGATAGGTGGGGATGGTGAGAGGGGGTGATAGGTAGGTGTAGTCGGAGTGGATGATAGGTAAGGGTAGTCGGAGGGTATGATAGGTGGGGATGGTGAGAGGGGGTGATAGGTAGGTGTAGTCGGAGATGATGATAGGTAAGGGTAGTCGGAGGGTATGATAGGTGGGGATGGTGAGAGGGGGTGATAGGTAGGTGTAGTCGGAGATGATGATAGGTAAGGGTAGTCGGAGGGTATGATAGGTGGGGATGGTGAGAGGGTATGATAGGTAAGGGTAGTCGGAGTGGATGATAGGTGGGGATGGTGAGAGGGGGTGATAGGTAGGGGTAGTCGGAGGGTATGATAGGTGGGGATGGTGAGAGGGTATGATAGGTAGGTGTAGTCGGAGGGTATGATAGGTAAGGGTAGTCGGAGTGGATGATAGGTGGGGATGGTGAGAGGGGATGATAGGTAGGTGTAGTCGGAGGGTATGATAGGTAAGGGTAGTCGGAGGGTATGATAGGTGGGGATGGTGAGAGGGGGTGATAGGTAGGTGTAGTCGGAGTGGATGATAGGTAAGGGTAGTCGGAGTGGATGATAGGTGGGGATGGTGAGAGGGGGGTGATAGGTAGGTGTAGTCGGAGATGATGATAGGTAAGGGTAGACGGAGGGTATGATAGGTGGGGATGGTGAGAGGGGGTGATAGGTAGGTGTAGTCGGAGGGTATGATAGGTAAGGGTTGTCGGAGGGTAGGATAGGTGGGGATGGTGAGAGGGGGTGATAGGTAGGTGTAGGCGGAGTGGATGATAGGTAAGGGTAGTCGGAGTGGATGATAGGTGGGGATGGTGAGAGGGGGTGATAGGTAGGTGTAGTCGGAGTGGATGATAGGTAAGGGTAGTCGGAGTGGATGATAGGTGGGGATGGTGAGAGGGGGTGATAGGTAAGGGTGGTCAGATAGTGTGATAAGAGGGGGTGACAGGCTGGGGGTGGTCAGAAAGGAGTGTGGAGCATGATTTCAGCAGCTCACTATGCTTCTCTCCTGCTGGTCTGAATCAGGAGACGGGTTTGAAGTGAAACTAAAGAAAATTTGACTTTTAAATGATACATGACGAACTCGGCGCTTGATGTGACCGAGGCGTAAGAAGTTGATTTAGATTTCCGGCTGCTTTTATCAGCGAGCTGTTGATTTACTCTCACGAAGCTCTGACTATATGCAAACAGCCGCGCGGGTTTTGAATAAAGGAGCGCTGGGGCCTCGCGGCTCCGAGGCGGATGTACCTTCACGCTGTTTTCTTTCCAGCTAACGGGAGTTCAGCAGGACAGCTCGGGACGGTGATGATAACACATCTGAATCAGCATCACGTGGTGAAAAATGAAAGAGAGGACGAGCAGATAGCACTGCGTAGTGTTTTAACACAGATTTATTTGGTTATTATCTATAACCATCCCGGATGGAGGAGAGTGAAGAGTGAAGAGTGAAGAGTGAAGAGGCCTAAAGAGAAAGGTTAGAGAAGTCTCCGCACGCTGGACGACGCTCGCACTGAAATGTCAACTCACACCTGCAGTGACGTTTATTTACATTATTAATGATGATTAAGAATTTAACGATTCATAATTGAACTGATAAATAGCAGCTGTTCATCAGTTTCATTATTAATGACCTGTAACAGACAAACTAGGCAATTCAACTGATTACACCAAACCCACAGCAGGACGGCCTCTAAATACAAACACAGTATACACTTTACACAGTCGTGTGTAGAACCTTTTTGAAAATGGTTCTATATAGAACCAAAAGGGTTCTGCTATCGTTGTGATGTGAAGCTTGTTATTAAGCATGCAAATGGTTCTGTGTATGTTCATAATCGTTGTCTTCACTCCTTTGTACGCGTGTATGATGGGAACTTTTGTGTATACGGTTCTGCAGACTGATGGAGATTGTGTTGTATGTGGTTCTATATGGTACCCTTTTGAAACTGGTTCTATAGAGCACTAAAAAGTTTTCTTCTATTTTTACAAGAAGGTGGTTCCTAAAGTACTCTGGTGTAAAAGGAATAGTAGTAAACCTGCTTGTAAATATAAATATCTACAGTAAATATAAATATCTACAGTATCTAGACCTGAAGTGTCTAAAACCTTTACACAGTCGTGTGTAGAACCTTTTTAAAAACGGTTCTATATAGAACCAAAAGGGTTCTGCTGTTGTTGTGATGTCAAGCTTGTTATTAAGCATGCAAATGGTTTCTTGTGTTTTTAGAATCATTGTCTTCACTTATTTGTACGCGTGTTTTGTGTATGTGGTTCTGTAGACTGGTGGAGTATGTGGTTCTATATGGTACCCTTTGAAACTGGTTCTATAGAGCACTAAAAAGGGTTCTGTTATAACAAGAAGGTGGTTCCTAAGGGGTCCTGTTGTAAAGGGAATAGTAGTACCTAGAACCAGAAGTACATAGAACGAATTTAGGCTTGGAAGGTTCTCCATATAGTGAAATGGTTCTTCAGACTAATAGAGAAAGGGTTGTGTACAGTTCTATATAGCAGGGTTCTGCCATTGCTACAATGTCAAGCTCGTATTTAAGCACGTGAAAGTTTCTTTCAGAGCTCATGGTTCAACATAGGACCCCTTTTTGTATATGGTTCCTCAGACAGATAGGGTTCTACAGTGCTACTACTTAATTAATGCTATTAAACTGAAACTTTTACACAGTTGTGTGTAGAACCTTTTTGAAAATGGTTCTATGGTTCTAAATGCTCACCATTTTTTACAGCAGGTACAGAAGTATCCAGACACCCCAGCATAAAGCACCCCCCAGCCTTGGGCGTTCTCTAGAGAGTTGGAACTATACCTTTGGGATGAGTAGGACTGATCCAGAACCTATGATCCAACATCCTAACCTCACTAATGCTCTCATGGCTGCATGCAATCGAATCCTCACAGCCATGTTTCAACATCAAGCCTTCCCAGAAAACCTTATACTTCTAATAGCAGAAGAGGCGCTGGTGTCTACAAACTTTTGGACAGAATACCCCAGTGGTAGTGGACACAGATCCATCACTCCACAGCCCAATGCCGTGTGTGTATTGTGTGGGGGCTATGTATCCCACCACCTGAGGGTTGGCATTGGCATTGAGGGTTGGCATTGGGTGACTCAAATCAATACTGCTGTATGGCACCTACACCAGTTTATCAGTGTCTATACTGGCTGGGCTTCGATTCCCCACCTAGGTGCCCACCACACATCAGCATTAACACAGGAGGGTGATAAGAGGAGAGTGTTGTGTGAGTTACTAGCGTAGGTGTTAACCCCAACAGAAGACTCGCGATTACCTTTTGGTCGACTATGGAACACACGAGATCTTTCACGGCGGAGAGGGAAACGTCGCTGGCGTCCAGGTTGACCGCCTCCCTGGTTAGTCCGATCTGCAGGAGAAAGGAAACGCCATGGAAGGACTCCCTGGAGTTGGTCGGGCTTGGGGCGCTGCCATTGGACAGCCGGCTGGAGAGCGTGGCGGGCGGACTGGGGGACGGCGGGGGGCCCGCGGGGGCCGTGTGATGCTGGACAAGGCCGAACGCTCTGGGGAAGGGTGGAGGGGACGAGCTGCCGCAGGCAGACATTTGCGCTCTTGTGAGGTCTTTGTTCTTGAACGGTTCTCCACTTGTAGGCGCTAAACCAGCCAAGTCATGAGCGGAGGAGCGGCGTCCAGCCTCCGGACACGCTACACCATGACGTCAGACCAGCCTGGCCGCAGTCATGGTGCTCTTAACATGCCTGTGTGAACGGACCACCTTATTTCCACTCGTTCGGCCCTCTGACGTCCTGATTTCCACTTTCTCGCTGGACCAAACTCAGACTGGCACCAGAGCAGCTCCCTGCCTGACGGACGGAGACGTTTACAACATTTTTATGGATCTCCGACGACTCCTGCGGAGAACGTTACACCAGGACGTGTTGGTGTATCCAACCAGAAGTCTCAGATGAGCTCCTCGTCAAAGGACGTCAAGAAGATCCACTGCAAACGACCACAGATCAACATGTTAATATCTGATTATAGTGGGTATTAAGGACTCCTGTGCCTAAAGCTGACTGGACACTGCACTAATAATATTAATAATAATAATAATAATAATAATAATAATAATAATAATGATAATAATAATAATAATAATAATGATGGCATCTCTACTGACTGTATTTGTACACTCCTAATAAAGGATTAAGGGTTCTTTAGTAAAGGATATGGATCAATAGTTCTCTGTACCATTCTATGTACAGTACTGAACAAAGGTTTTAGGTACTTGGGGACAGTACTATAATTAAAAAGCTATTATTTACTTACTTTAATAAAACACTTTATTATTAAATATTAAACAGTATTAATACAGTAAGTAGTGCTTTTACATACGTTAGTGTGTTAATTTAACCCTTTCCAAGCTTCTCCTAAACAACCCAGTATTATTTACAGTTCTAATCTAATACCTGCTTTGACTGCTCAGTACTTCATTAAGCTTCATTAAGATTACTGCTGAAGGAACTGAATACATTCATACAATGTCTGGGGCGTCCAGGAGAAATCTGGAACCTAACTTTGTTCTTCAAACTGGAGCTCAAGATCTGATCTACTTCTTTAACAATAAGATATTCATGTTACTTTGTATTGTATGTATGATTATTTACATCTGTTCTAATCAGATCTGCTGTTCTTACTGGTCAACATACACTTATTGATCAGATAAAAACTTTTAAACCATCAGCTCAGTCGTGTGTAGAACCTTTTTGAAAACGGTTCTATAGAGAACCAAAAGAGTTCTGCTATTGAATTGATGTGAAGCTTGTTATTAAGCATGCAAATGGTTCTTTGTGTGTTCAAAATAATTGTCTTCACTCTTTTGTGTATATGGTTCTGTAGATTGATAGAGATTGTGTTGTATGCGGTTCTATATGGTACCCTTTTGAAACTGGTTCTAAAGAGCACTGGTATAAGAAGATGGTTCCTAAGTGGAACAGTAGTATCTAGAACCAGAAGTTCATAGAACCATTTCATGATTGGAAAGTTCTCTGTATAGTGAAATCGTTCTTCAGACCAATAGAGAAAGGGTTGTGTACAGTTCTATATAGCAGGGTTCTGCTATTGCTACGATGTCAAGCCTGTATTTAAGCATGTGACCAGCTCTTTGGGAGCTCATGGTTCTACACAGAACACCTTTTTGTATACAGTTCCTCAGATTGATAGGGTTCTACATTGCTATTAATTCATTAATTAATGCTATTAAACTGATTACACTAAACCAACAGCAAGATATATATCACAGTATTTAGACCTGAAGTGCCTAAATCTTTTACATAGTCTTGTGTAGAACCTTTTGGAAAACAGTTCTATATACAACCAAAAGGGTTCTGCTATTGTTATTATGTTAAGCTTGTTATTAAGTATGCAAATGGTTCTTCGTGTGTTCAGAATCACTAAAGAACGCTTGAAACATGTTTTTTACATGTGTATGATGGGCACTAAAGGGGTTCTTGCGATAAGGGAATAGTAGTACCTACAACCAGAAGTTCATAGAACCATTTCATGATTGGAATGTTCTCTGTATAGTGAAATGGTTCTTCAGACTAATAGGGAAAGGGATGTGTACGGTTCTATATAGTAGGGTTCTGTTACTGCTACGATGTCAAGCTTACATATAAGCACGGAACCAGTTCTTTGGGAGCTCATGGTTCTACACCTTTTTGTATACAGTTCCTCAGATTGATAGGGTTCTACATTGCTATTAATTCATTAATTAATGCTATTAAACTGATTACACCAAACCAACAGCAAGACAGCTTCTACATATATCAAAATATTTAGACCTAACGTGCCTAAAACTTTTACACAGTCGCGTGTAGAACCTTTTTGGAAACAGTTCTATATAGAACCAAAAGGGTTCTGCTATTGTTATTATGTTAAGCTTGATATTAAGTATGCAAATGGTTCTTCATGTGTTCAGAATCATTGTCTTCACTAAAGAACGCTTAAAACATGTCTTTGTACGTGTGTATGATGGGCACGTTAAGAGAATAGTAGTACCTAGAACCAGAAGTTCATAGAACCATTTCATGATTGGAAGTTTCTCTGTATAGTGAAATGGTTCTTCAGACTAATAGAGAAAGGGATGTGTACGGTTCTCTTTAGTAGGGTTCTGTTACTGCTACAATGTAAAGCTTATATTTAAGCATGTGAACAGTTCTCTGAGAGCTCAAGGTTCTACATAGAACACCTTTTGTATATGGTTCTTCAGACTGATATGGTTCTACATTACATGTCACCAATTCAAAAAACCATGTGAGTTCTAAATAGAACTCACAGTTTTAAATACAACCACCATGTTTCTAAAGAGCCATTGAGGAACCTACTTGAACCCACTCGGCACAATCCAGAACAATTTTCTCAAAGGTTCTTCTGCAGAACAGTATACAACACGTTCTCCATCAATCTGAAGAACCACGTAAGCATGACAAGGTTCCATATTTAACTCATGGCTCTAAATACATCCACCAAGTTAATAAAGAACCCATGAGGAACCTATTTTTTTTTTAATGTTGTGACAGCAGAAGAACCTACTTGGCACAATGCAGAACAATTTTCAAAAAGGTTCTATTGCAGAACCGTATACAAGACATTCTCCATCAATCTAAAGAACCATGTCACCACGCAAGGAACCATGTAATCCTTCTATATGCAGCTCATGGCTCTAATTCCAACCATCACGTTACTAAAAAAACAATTGAGGAACCTACTGTTTTCAGGAGTATTGTGACAACAAAAGAATCCGCCAGGCACATATAGAACACGTTCTCAATCCACCAGAAGAACCACTTCACAACGCAGAGAACCATGTGAGCATAAGATGGTTTTATATAGAACTTGTGGTTCTAAACACTAGCATCCCTTTACCAAAGAACCCCTGAGGAACCAATTTTTATAGATGTTGTGACAACAGAAGAACCCACCCGGCACATATAGAACACATTCTCAATCCACCTGAAGAACCGCTCCACAATGCAGAGAATCACATAAGCATTAAATGGTTTTATATAGAACTTGTGGTTCTAAACATTAGCATCCCTTTACCAAAGAACCCCTGAGGAACCAATTTTTATAGATGTTGTGACAACAGAAGAACCCACCCGGCACATATAGAACACATTCTTAATCAAACTGAAGAACTGCTCCACAATGCAGAGAACCATGTAAGCATGAAATGGTTCTATATAGAACTCGTGGTTCAAAACATTATCCCTTTAACAAAGAACCCCTGAGGAACCCACTTTTTTAGATGTTTGACAACAGAGGAACCCCCCCGGCACGTATAGAACACGTTCTCAATCCACCTGAAGAACCACTTCACAATGCAGAGAACCATGTGAGCATGAGATGGTTTTATATAGAACTCGTGGTTCTAAACATTAGCATCCCTTTACCAAAGAACCCCTGAGGAACCAATTTTTATAGATGTTGTGACAACAGAAGAACCCACTCGGCACATATAGAACACGTTCTCAATCCACCTAAGGAACCGCTCCACAATGCAGAGAACCACGTAAGCATGAAACGGTTTTATATAGAACTCGTGGTTCAAAACACTATCCCTTTAACAAAGAAGCCCTGAGGAACCTACAGTTTTTAGATGTTTGACAACAGAGGAACCCATTTGTTACAATGGGGAACCCATTCTTAATCAACCTGAAGGCAGAGAACCATTTAAACACACATGGTTCTAACAGAGCCCTAACCTTTAATAAAGAGTGTAATAAACGTGCTATTACAGCTCATGTAACAAGTATAAGAAGTTTATAAAAGCAGACAGTGAAGAAGAACATCTGTGTCCACAGCTGGACTCGCCTGTATCTGCTGGTTTGGGAAGGAAACGTTGCACTGAACCGTATAGACATGAAGTGATACTATTAAACTCTGTTCCTATTAAATAGCGATTAAAGTAATAATAGATTAATAAATAAAAGAATAAACCGAGCAGAAAGTTCTTCGTTACCTTCTCCACAGAGCGAGCGTTAAATTCCAGCACAGACCACTTTTGTTATCTCTCTGAATTCTGTCTGTTAGTAAAAGTCTCTCAGCATCCGTCCGTCTCCGCGCAGCCCGAGCCGAACTTCTGCTGCCCGCACGGCGCGCTCGGACACTCGGTCTCCCAACTTCTCACCGCTGCTGCAAACTTTCGTTCATGCGTGTCTCATTAACACACACTCTCTCTCTCTCTCTCTCTCTCTCTCTCTCCCTCTCTCTCTCTCTCCCTCTCTCTCTCTCTCAGCTGCTACCGATGTGTGTATTATGGTAAGCGACAGAGGACCAAACGCTTCTGGGAGTGCGAGTTCTGATGTTTTCCCCCTCCGAAGGCGAAACCACAATAAACTACATTTCCCAGCAGCCACAGTCTGTTCTGCGCGTGCGCAACACGCTCTCCTTTCCCTACCCGTTTTCTGACAAATCCTGTTTGCACTTGTGAACCGCTGCGGTCAAATAACGCGATTTATATTATTATTTTAATGTTTAACTCCAACAGAAAAGGAAAAAAGTAAACATTAAAAGTAAACACACATTAAAAATAAAACGGGACACCATATAAGCAGACGAGGCAAGAAAAAATATGAACCACTTCAGTAAATTAAATAGCTTTTAACATGAATTTAAACAGTTGTAGTGTTTATGCTGGGGTTTCTGTTGTTGTTCTACAAATTTGGATATGGATATATGGATTTAAGCAAAATAATAATGGTATTTATTATATAATAATGCTTGAAAAAAATAATACCACCTTTTAAAAGACACCTGCATACATACATACATATATACATACACACACATATATATATATATATATATATATATATATATATATATATATATATATAAACACTTCACTTTTAATGTAAGTCAAGGTAACCAGATTTACAAGTATTTACAAGTCACTCTGGGCCATTTCTTTTAGTCCAATCACCATGAAATTCACATACAATGTAAAGGACCACAGGTGTTTTAAAGTAACATAAAAAACAACAAAACAATGAGGTTTTGCTCCAACGCAGCGCCATATACAGTCTCCATAGACAAACACTTGCAGCTGTACTGACGAGCTCAGTGACCTTAAACATGGCAGCATCATAGGATGGGAACCTTGCTGAATCTGCCCCAGTCAACTGTAAGTGTGAGTGAGTGAATAACAACAGCAAATGGCATCACTCACTGCAGAGTTCCTACACACCACCAGAACAAGAACTGTGAGTTAGGAGCTTCATGAAAAGAGCTTCCATGGCTGAGCAGCTGCACATAGTCTAAGATCTCTATGTGCAATGCCAATTGTCAGCTGGAGGGGTGTTAAACATGCTGACTGTGGATCAGTGGAAATGTTCTCTGGAGTGATGAATAATGTTTCACTATCCGGCAGTCTGATGGAGGAATGGGGTGATGGGTGGGGGGGGGGGGGGGGGGTTCTTGGGCTGGGTTTGGATCTTTAGTTCCAGTAAAAGATAAAGATTTTAAAGAATTATTTGCTTCCACCTTTATTGGGGAAGAACCATTTCCTGTTCCAGCATGACTGTGTTCTTTGATGACTTTGGTGTTGAGCAACTCCAGTGACCTCCAGATCCATGACTTCAAACCTGCTGAACACCTTTTAGAGGACTTGTAATTTGAGTGTCAGGGCTTATATCACTTCCTGGTCTCAAGAACGCTCTGAAGGGGCACAAATTCCCATTGAAACATTCCTGAATCTTGTGGAAAGGCTTCCCAGTAGAGTGGATGCTGCTACAGCTGCAAAAGGCTGGGCCCCATATTTGCTCCCTGTGGATTTGGAATTGGACGTCCAACAAGCTCATTTGGGTGTGATATGTGAGTGTATACATAAGTTTGGGCATCCTGGTTCAATGTGATTTTCTCAATGTAAATAAGTTAACATATCATTAAGCCAACACCGTGAATCTAACACCACCATAAGAAATTCCTACCAACAGTGAAACAATTTGGAGCTGCTTTGCTTCTGCAGGACCTAGACAACTTGTCATCTTTGATGGAACCATTAAACACCAGTTATATGGGTTAGAGGGGCATTTACTTTTTCACAAGGGTGACAAGGGCATTTCTGGTTACCCATGTTTCTTTAGCTTAATTTAAAATGAGTTGGATAATAAGAAATTTTTCAAAATAAATACAAAAAGAAAAGAAGAAATCAGTTACGGGGCAAATACGTTTTTTTCACTGCACTGTATGTACAAAGTGGTACTACAAGACAGGGCAGGCCAGGGCTAGCTGGTAAGCATGCTAACTTCAATATATATATACATAAATGAAAGACACATATATTTTGTTCATATTCTGTTGATAATGTGAGTTGATTTAGAAATTTTTTGAATTAAGAAAATACATATTGCTCCTTTAAAGGCAGTCTTAGTAACAGGTAGATGAAAAAAAATGTATGTAGACAAAATAAAAATGTCAAGGATATATAAAGATTAAACTGGTTGTATGTATACGATAAAATGTGACGCACTAAAATAGAACAATATATAATTCATTTCTAAATATTTAAAAAACACACAAATTCATCAAAATTTAACGAATAAACGTAAACTAACCAATCACAACGCAGGGTTATGAAGTACTAGCCAATCACAGCTCAGGGGGCGGGACGTTCGTGAATACGGGTGGAGAAAAAAACTCCCGTTCGCAAAAACAGTGATGGCTGTAGCATCTGCGACCTCTAACGGCTCAACTGGAAAGCGACTGGACGAAACAGAGGAGAGCAAAACTGGATGGCTGACCAAGAAGAGTCAGTTCACGCGTCGCTGGAGACCAACATGGTTTCAGATAAAGGACTCCAGACTCTTCTACGGTGGAGACGAGAAGGTAGCTTAGCTTAGCTTAGCTTTATCAGCGGCTCCCAGTGAACTGGCCCGGTTCTTAAGAAACTTAACAAGGATTATCAGCTTATCAGCACATCAGCTGGACACCACCACTGTTTACACTGACCGGTGGTCACTCACTGCTCAACTTCAGCCTAAAATATCTGCCTTTGTTGGTCATTCAGAAGTGAAACCTGCGCTTGTTTCTCAGCTGACTTGGCTGCACTGTTGATCTGTTGCCATGCAGTCAGACCTCCCCCTTACTACAGACCTAAAGGGAAACTCCACCGATTTCTTCAAAATTCTATAAAATTAAATGTTTGTGGCATAAATAAAGACATTCAAAGTGTTTTAGTGGAAAAATCTCTGCTCTTGAGAAACTTAAGTTGTCCAGAAAATCTCCCTCACAGAAAGTTATTCCATGAAATGGTTATAAATACACTGCCTGACGTCTGACCCTTTATTTTATTTTATCTCGAGGATAAACTTTTAACTTGCAGTGCACTGGGAGGGAGAAATGCAGGGCCTTATAAGGAAAATTGTCGCTCAAGTGGATCAGATTTACCACAATTTGATCATAAGCAGCACTAAGCAAACTCAGAAGGCTCACTGGTCTTTTTTAATAGTGAAGAAAATGGCTATATTTGTCCTGTAGACGCGTAAACAAATGTCTACAAAGAACTATTTCATGTCAAACCACCCTGGATGACTCTGTTTAGACAGGAATTATTATGTAGGAGTGAGTTATTTAGAAATTTTGAAAAGAGGGTGGAATTCCCCTTTAGCACTAGGAGTAAGATTGTACTCCTGCTTTTTGCTGTGAACGTAGTCTTTCTGGCTGGGCGTGCTCTGTCTGTTGCAACTAGAACATGGAGAAGGTGTTGTATATGGTTCTAAAACTTGTTTGTTGGTTCTTCTCTTGTTTCTATTTACAAGCTTGACTTTATAACAATAGCAGAACTCCTATTGGTGCTCTATGGAACCATATATAACACATTCTCTGTCAGTCCGAAGAACCATCTCACCATGCAGAGAACCACTTAAGCAAGCAAATGGTTCTTTTGAGTCTTGATAGTTCTATCTAGAACCATTGTTGTCACCGAAGAACCTTTGAAGAACCATCTGTTGTAGAGAAGAGAATGTAACCCTGTAAAATGTGTTAATGGTTGGAACTATATTGTTATTCGTTTTTTGCTTTCTGCAAGATTTTCACCACAGAACTCCTCCCTCAGTTTTCCAGACACTGTTCCAACTCCAGATTGTCTGGTCTGATTGTGTGATTCGGGCTTGTGTACAGCTTTTTGATCGGATGCACGGATTCTGGGAAACAACAGATTGGGAAGTTTTTCCCATAGAGAATGAATAGGATGGAAAAGTGCTCGCCAATCTACTGAACTTCTGCTCATCCGTCAGACACCATTTCACATACACTGACTCAGGGCCGACCCCCGACCACAAGTGTGGTGTTGGTTTGACCCACCCTCGTCTACTTGTTGTTTTTTCCATCCCTCTTTTTTCCCCATAGAGTCCCATTCATTTTCGGTCACACCCAAATCTCATGGTTTCATTTAACTTACAGCCTCCAAACTGATGTGCTCACTCAGGGCAGATCCCCAAACACTAATCCACAGACATACTGACCTGCACTCTTCTGTTTGTCATCCTGCGTTACTCCCATAGGGTCCCATTCATTTTCGGCAGAACCCAAACATTACAATTTAATTGAACCTACAGTCCTCAAACTGGCTGTACTCACTTAGGGCAGATCCCCGACCTCTAATCCACAGACATAATCAATCAACCTTTATTTCCACTCGGAAGTACATTGAGGGAGACCCTCATTTTTAAAGTAGCCGAGCATTACAATTTCACAAAGGGATTGAAAAAAAAATTAATAAAAAAAAAAAAAAAAAAAAATATATATATATATATATATATATATATATATATATATATATATATATATATATATATATATATATAAAATAAAACGAACTTGAATATAGGAACATTAGAAAAGTAAAAAAAATTATGTAAACAGAGTGACAAGAAGACCACGATAAATCAGATAAGAGAATAAAATAATGAATAAGACAGGAATAAATAAATAAATAAATAAATGAATAAATAAATAGCTAAACAGGACATGTATAAATAAAGTAAATAGAACCAAAAGTAAGATTTGAATAAAAAAGAGTGAATAATAGAAACAAGACAAACTCAAAAAACACAGGGGTAATAACTTTAAAATAGTAAAAAAACAATAATATTAATGTAAAATAAAAGAATGGTAAAATAAGAATAAAAAAATAATAAAAATAAAAAATGAAAGAAATAAAAATAAATAAAGAAATTAAAAGTATAGACAAAAAAGTAAAAAATGAAAAAACTTTAAATCTAAAGATATGATAAGAGAACAAAAAGCTTGAAACAGTCACAGGCTGTCTAAAGGTAGTCAGAAACTAAAAGTGACCCCAGCAGAACTGAGCTTTAGAGTTTCCTGTAGAGAATTCCAGCTCGCTGGGGCACTGTAGCTAAAAGCAGATTTTCCCAGTTCACTAAAAACTTGGTACCTGACAGGTGATCCAGCCACTGGAACGAGTCTGATATGAGTTGTTATTTGTTGTGATCAGAGCAGATATATAATCAGGCAAATGGCCAGAGAGTGCTTTATGAATAAAACTAAGCCAGTGCATATCCCTTCGTACTGCCAGTGAGGGCCAGCCCACTGTCTCATAAGGTCTACAGTGGTGAGTGCTGTATGAGGCGCCAGTAATAAATCTCATGGCAGAATAGTAGATGGAGTCTAGTGGTTTAGAGCACTGGCGGACGCTTTTCTGTAGATAACATCACCATAGTCCAGGATTGACATTATGGTTGCTTCCACTATTCTTTTCCTGGTATATGTGGGTAGACATGATTTGTTCCGATTAAGGGATCCAAGATTTTGTCTACACTTACTGACCTGCACTCTATTTGTCGTTTATGTGCAACCATTTGCTTCAGCAAATGCACTTTTATAGGATAAGATTCAAATCAATGTTTGAGCTCTCATGGTTCTACATATAGTACACTGTCTTTACCTCAAGTACCTTAAAGAACCGCCTAATTTTTAAGGGTCATCCAACATCAGTTCCTAATTCACATTTCCTCTTAAAAAAATGTTTTCCCCAGAAACCAAATATACTGCTTTTCACTGGACTAGTCTATATACTATAGCCATATGAATGTATTGAGATTAGAAGTAGCCCTGCTTGTACTATGTACTGACTGAACACTGACCAATGAAAGGCTTCTCTTCTAGACTGCTGCCAAGACGATCAGCCTGATAGGAGCACGGGTCGAGGCGCTGGAGGACGGCGGACGTTTCGGGTGGACTGTAACTCCGAAGAACAGTAAAAGGACCTTCTGTCTGCGGGCTGGCTCGGCCGAGGAGCAGCAGGAATGGATGGTGGCCATTTGTGAAGCGCAGATGAAGTCTGGAGAGCATCAGTCAAACGCGTGTGTTGTGCAGTAACAGAGCCGTAAATCTCAAATTTGACCTCCGTTCAGTTCGATTTCATCACCGCGGTATGATTCAGACCTGTCAATGGACTCAGGTGGGACTATTTACAAAGTTGTGGGATATAGACGGTAAATATATTTGTTCTATATTTGAAAATAGCCTAGATATTTACTATATTCACTTATATTTATATATATATATATATATTATATATTATTATAATAAAATAGTCTGTTCTAAAGTGATTGCATTTGAGTCACGTTTCTCTCAGATTTGATGTTTGTTTAAAACCTGTGTGCTGCTGCGCCAGCTGAGGCTTTTCTATGATGCTCATAAAGGAATATGAGTTACATAAATTAACTTGTGGGTGTAAGATCTTGTGATGTTATCACATCATTGATAATAGAAGATATATTCAAACGTAAACATTATCAGTTTGTGACTATTAGTTGTAGTTCCTTTCCAAAATAGTCCTGTGAATTGGGCCACAATTAATCAGTCACATGAATTAGTTGATTTATCATTAATTACTCATTTAAAAAAAGATCATGGTCATTAAAGAACAGGGTAATAAAGTATACAGAGAATCAGATGAACTACAGTCTGTAAGTGTAGAACTACAAAGTAGAGATGGAATGATCGATATTTCTCAAGTTTAGCTGATCCCGAGAGCCGATCGATGGCGTTAAACAAATGAGCCTAATTTCTGTATTTACAGCTAGCGTTTCATCCAGAAAGAGGAGCCCTCCTTGAAACTCTATCTGAACGACTAGGTGGAAATACATACCCTTTCATTTTCCACAGACTGATTAGAGCAGCAGCGTCGCGAGAAAACCATGTGCTGATAGAAAACGTCGTCCGTCTGGCAGTGTTTACCGTATGTGACGCAGACTCATCCAGGACGTTTTGTAAAATATGTAAAATCACTGAATACAGTGAGTATCAGTAAACAGCAGAGCTAGCACACACAGCTAGCACAAAACAAACAACCCAGAACACCTACAGACCAGATCTGACCAGTACGAACAGAACAGCAGCAACAATTCAAGATCTACATTTAATGATTACAGTTTTTGTTTAAAATAACAGAGTCTGTGTTTAAGGACTGCAGTTTGATCGCTCACTCTAAATTGGAGACCTGTCCATGCTGTACCCCACCTTCGCCCGATGACGCTGGGATTGGCTCCAGCCCCCCTGTGACCCCTATTAGTGGGATAAAGCGGAATATAATGGATGGAAGAATGATATGCAAAGGTTTGTCAGTACAAGCAGCAAATTAATGGCAATATTTGTAGCTTAAAAAGAATTTAGTACATTTATAACGTCAAGGTTTTTTAAATAAAAACTATTATAAATGTTTTTCACTACATTAGCCTATTTTAAAGAACTCTTGTTAAAGTAATTGTTGAGTATGTGACTGTAGTTGCTGCATTTGGATAGATTTACACTGATACTGCATGACCTTTATCTTCAGCAGGCTGGAAAAGGCCTTCATACATAAAATATTGATGGTTTCCAAGCTACAGTGGTACAGCTGTGGATAGATCAGCACACTGAAATACAGGTGCCGTTTGTTTCAAGTGGAAACGCCGCCGTGTTATGAAATGCAAAACATGGAGAGATAGCGGCCTGCTCCTCTAAATAAACATCTGAACAGCGCAGATCCTGGTTTCCTCTGTTTTTGCATACCAGTCTCGCCTAATGGTCCCAACAAAAAGTACCAAGACAAGAAGAACATGAGGAACACTTTTAACATGATCAGTCATGGAAGGAAAAAGGTTGTCACTCATGCAAAGATATTTGCCCCCGTAAGCTCTCTATCAGATCTGCTTCCTTTAACTGGAGATCAGTCTTTCACATCACTGAGCAAGATTTTCTTTAGCTGTGGTGTTGATGGGAACCTGGGGTCACCATATCTATATGCTAGAGATCGACCGATAATTGCCATTTTTATTAATATAACGGCATCGGCCAATATCAGTGTTGGTAGCAATGATTAAAAGTCAGGCACGTCCATGAGCAGTCCCGTGTTACTGATGCGGTGCAGCATGCTGCTGCCGCATGTGAAGGACCCCAACCCGAAACTTTTGGATTTGTTTGGCCAAATAAGTGAAAATTAACAATATATAGTGAACAATGACATTTTTAATGATGCGGTTACATGTTAGTAGAAGTGGTGTGTGATACTGCAAAATTTGATATCGATCCGATACTGATACCGATACTTATGCCATTGGGGAATCACCTAGTTGAAACAAAATAAAGTCTATTTATACCCTATTTACATGTAGCAGATATTAACTCTTTGTTGTAATAAGACAACTGTATTTATATTATTAATAATAACAGCAGCCATATTTGATAATGAAAAAAAATAATAATATAAACCAGATTGTATATGACCTGCACAGCCTCTGACCGCAAGTCCCTCCAACGCATTGTGAGGACAGCTGAGAGGATCATCGGAGTCTCTCTCCCCTCCGTCTTGGACATTTACACCACCCGCTGCATCCGCAAAGCAACCAGCATTGTGGATGACCCCACCCACCCTTCACACAGACTGTTCTCCCTCCGGCCATCAGGAAGAAGGTACCGCAGCGTCCGGTCCAGCACGACCAGACTCTGCAACAGCTTCTTGCCCCGAGACTTCAGACTTCTCAACACAACTCATCGTCTGAACTGATATCTTCTGGTACATGTACACTCTCTTTCTCTTTCTCTCTCTCTCTCTCTCTCTCTCTCCAACCATTTACCCCAGATAAAAAAGGGAAGCATTTTTGCACAAAGCATTGCACTAATAACTTTACTACCTCACTGGACTCTATTTATTACACATTGCACAATTTGCACACTACCAGCAATTATTTATTATTCTCTGTCTGTACTGTGTTGTGTTGTCTGTCCGCACTTGTTTGTTCGTGTTGCACTTGTGTCTTGTATGCACTGTCTATGTTGCACCATGGTCCTGGAGGAACGTTGTTTCGTTTCACTGTGTACTCTGTATGTAGTGGAAATGACAATAAAACCCACTTGACTTGACTTGACTTGAATAACATAATTACTTTATTATTATTATTATTATTAATGAAGTATGGTTGGTTTACATTGTTATTTTCATAAAACAAGCAAAGAGTTGACACTCTTAATAACAAAGAGTCGAATCTCTTAGTAGCCTGTATTCATTGCCGTCTCCTATTTTATAAATAAAAGGATGTGTAGATGGAAATTCAAGATTCAAGATTCAAGAGTTTTATTGTCATGTGTACAGCAGAACAGACAGTTACACTATACAATGAAATTCTTACTTTGCTGTTCCTCCATTCACCAATAGATAAAGATAACAAAAAAAGAAATAAATATATATACAAAATATACAAAGTATAACAATATAAGTTGAAGCAGATAAATGTATTTTTATAGTTAAAGAATAAAAAATAAAAGTTATGTGTGCTTTTATGTGCAACATTTCAACCCTTTGTCAGGTGAATAATAATGCGAGCATCTGTAAACATATGAGCGGGACATTTATGAAGTACCTAAAGAGAAATAATTATTAAACTATAGCTGCAGCTAGCGCAAGGCTGCTAAGCCAAAATGCTAACCTCTTGTTGCCAAGCAGCGCTCGCAGCTCCGCGACGTCATGTTTGTTTACAAAGTTTGAAGGGGTCGCCAGCGTCTCTTTCACAGTAAACACAAGCGTTATTATATTCAGCCACACCACTAACAACGTACAACTACTTTCACCCCGAGACATGAAGTTACTTTAAACACTATATGAGCTACCTGGATACCTGGCTTTCTGAAAGGCCTCTTGTAGAGACCTCTGTCTCTGAGCCGGGGGTCTTGGTCTTTCTGAGGGGCTTCCCTATTCCTCCCTTCGTTTCTTTTGTAGCTCGGACTTCTGGTTTTCGTGTTGTTTTGCGTGTTTATATAAATCTGTGGTGTTCCCTCTTTCTCTTTGCCGTGCCTCACCGCTGCCGGTGTTGTGCCGAATACAGCACCCCCGCCAGTATAAGCACCCCCTCTCGGGAGCGCGCACACGTCTTCTTCTTGGCTTTAACTTTACTTAGAAAATGAAAAAACCCAGGATACTGTTGTAAGCTACGCTGACTTGTAAGAAATTATTAAAAAATAATTTCAAAATAATAATGTCACCCGCACCCCCTCCCGAGAGAGGGTGCCTTTAATGGCGGGGGTGCTGAATTCGGCACAACACCTGTTTCAACCGTTTGCTCAGTCACGTGACGGCAAGACAAGGAGCGGAGCGGGAAGAGCAACGAGACTTGAAAGGAGAGTGCCGAATGTAGCGGAGAGAAACTGACACTAAAATGTCGATCCAATACCAATACTAACGTTGGTATCGTTGGTATCTATGATATTTGGATCGATCCGCACACCCCTAGTGTCTAGTTCCCCGCCGTAGACGGAACCGGAGCGGATGTTTTACTGCTTAGCTCCGGGGCTAAAGCTAACTGCTCTAGTGTAATACACACATTAACACGTTACTGTTACACAGAGAGTCTCTCCAGAGCAGACAGAGCTTCCCAGATATTACTCAGCTTCCAGCACTCGAGACTAACAGAACTAAAGAAAGAGTAAAGAGAACAAAACTGAGCCGCTGTGTTAACAACCATTACAGCATATCAGCGTCGCGCGCGCTGTTTTCATATCTGTCTTCATGTCGGCTGTGTTTTTTTCAATGTGTTTCTTAATAACTTGTTTGTTTTTGGTATGAAGAGATCTATGTTACACTCTTTCAGCAGTAATATGCTGTATTTTTTGGGAGATAAAAATTAGTTTTTTTCTTGTTAAATCAGTGTTCAATAAATGATACGTTCAGAAATCTTGTGCGTCCACTTGTTATTACCATGTGACATTTTAACACTCAAATAAAGCGGGAAACGATATCGGCCCTAAAAATCGGTGTCTTCTGAGTTTATATATCCAAAGAAAAACATGTATTTCCAACTTCACAGGAGAGGCCCAAAACTGTTTTTACTTTTAATGCAAGTCAATGGAACCAGAATTCTTTTCCAAGCTATTTTGGATCATTTATATTGGTCCATTCATTATGAATTTTTAGCACAGTGAAAACAACTTCTGCGTTACAGTGATGTAGGAAAATATAAATCAACAAAAATGATGGTACATGTTTTTCTTTGGACAGCGACAAGTTTTCCTTGGGGGCTGATTTGACTTACAGTGCCCTGTTATGCCCCCCATGAATCGATTAAAATAAATAGATATACAAGACATTGTAGCCAAAACTTGATCACAAATCTAGTTTAAAACAGTGTGTCAGACCTCAGGCAGTGTATTCATAACCATTCATATGATAATGTTCTGTGAAGAAGCTTTTAAAGGTAGACGTCTGGTTCCATTCATCACCACTGTGAACAAATCTGAATCCGTGCAAGTTTCTCTAGAACAGAGTACTTTACATTAAACCACTATGAATGATTTTGTTTACTTTCCATCTATATCTTAACTATAGGTAACTTTATATCTTCATTCTAGCAGAAATTCTGAAATATTTGGTGGAGTTCCCCTTCATTTTCATTTCAGACCAGCAGAAGGCAGTATTGTCAGTGTGACAGCTTTAAGACCGAGCATTTGTAATAGGGACGTACTGATACGCAGTGTATTATAAAATATAATATAATAATAATAATAATATCTTGGACTTTAGACATGTTCTAGTCTCAGTCTTAACTTCAACTTGACTACTAGAAGTCTTGCTCTTGACTTGGACTTGACGTGTCCTGGTCTCAGAAAACTTTACCAACGTTTTACCAACTCTGCCCTGTAGATGGCACCAACACGCCGTCTAGGCAGCATAACACTCACTATTATCTCCCAGTTAAACCCATTGTTCATATTTCAGGGGTGCTGAAAGTTGTGTATTAATAATTGTAACTATTCTAATGGAAACTAGCCGCTATACAACCATTTATTATCAGAGTGTAATTTGAAAAGCTTTTAAATGAATGGTTACATAAATAAACCCTGGGTTGCAGTTTTGGACAACTTCATGACTGTTGGTGGAAGCAGAGGCTTCATGCATACATATAAAAAACACACTCTACACATTCCAATCTCTGAAAAAGTCTTTCAGTACATGGGCTTCTCTATC
Source organism: Megaleporinus macrocephalus (assembly GCA_021613375.1). Lineage (NCBI taxonomy): Eukaryota > Metazoa > Chordata > Actinopteri > Characiformes > Anostomidae > Megaleporinus > Megaleporinus macrocephalus. The sequence goes on along the minus strand of CM038707.1, from coordinate 44,744,954 downwards.
TGGAGTTATGAAACAATCTGTAGATCTCAACCATGCATACCCGTAACAGGGGTCTACAGGTCTGTGAGGGTGATGAAACACAACAGTCAAGTATGTGCATAATATCCTATTCCACTTTATTAAAAAAAAAAAATCTTTAATTAGAAGTTTAAAATGTTAATTGGCTTCAGAATGTAAACTGGTTCAGTGTGAAATGCTTCCTTCTAGAGCAACTCAGTGAGTCTGAATTGTTCATGTGGTGGTGACTGGAACCAGATGTCTAATGAAGAGTCTAATGCTGTTAAAAGCTCCCTCAAAGAAAGCTCTTACATCCAATATACATGGTCTTAAATACACCACCTGAGATGACTGTGATGGATGGAAGGAGGGGTTAGTATACTGTAGTGGGTTATACTGCTGCCCTCCATATCTATATTCCCCACCTGGATAACCATCACTATACCAATAAGAGTCCTAGGGTAAGACCCCTAACACCACCTTCACCTCCCTGTGTACAGGTTAACTGTACCACTACTCTTACCTACCTGTGTACAGGTAAAGCGTAACACTACCTTCTACAGGGGTTGGACAATGAAACTGAAACGCCTGTCATTTTAGTGTGGGGGAGGTTTTATGGCTAAATTGGACCAGTCTGGTGGTCAATCTTCATTAATTGCACCAGTAAGAGCAGAGTGTGAAGTTCAGTTAGCAGGTAAGAGACAGTTTAGCTCAAAATACTGCAATAACACAAGATTATGGGACATACCAGAGTTCAAAAGAGGACAAACTGTTGGTGCACGTCTTGCTGGCGCATCTGTGACTAAGACAGCAAGTCTTTATGATGTATCAAGAGCCACGGTATCCAGGGTAACGTCAGCATACCACCAAGAAGGACCAATCACATCCAACAGGATTAACTGTGGACGCGAGAGGAAGCTGTCTGAAAGGGATGTTGGGTTCTAACCCGGATTGTGTCCAAAAAACAGAAAACCACGGCTGATCAAATCACGGCAGAATTAAATGTGCACCTCAGCTTCTCCTGTTTCACCAGAACTGTCCGTCAGGAGCTCCACAGGGTCAATATACACGGCCGGGCTGCTTTAGCCAAACCTTTGGTCACTCGTGCCAAACGTCGGTTTCAGTGGTGCAAGGAGTGTAAATCTACGGATGTGGACAATGTGAAACATGTATTGTTCTCTGATGATCCACCTTTACTGTTTTCCCCTCATCCGGGAGAGTTATGGTGTGGAGAAGCCCCAAAGAAGCCTAACACCCAGACTGTTGCATGCCCAGAGTGAAGCATGGGGGTGGATCAGTGATGGTTTGGGCCCAATACTTGTGCTAGATAGTCGCCTCACTGCCAAGGACTACTGAACCATTCTGGAGGACCATGTGCATCCAATGGTTCAAACATTGTATCCTGAAGGTGGTGCTGTGTATCAGGATGACAATGCACCAGTACACACAGCAAGACTGGAGAAAGATGGTTTGATGAACATGAAAGTGAAGTTGAACATCTCCCATGGCCCGCACAGTCACCAGATCTAAATAGTATTGAGCCACTTTGGGGTGTTTTGGAGGAGCGAGTCAGGAAACGTTTTCCTCCACCAGCATCACGTAGTGACCTGAACACTGTCCTGCAAGAAGAATGGCTTAAAATCCCTCTGACCACTGTGCAGGACTTGTATATGTCATTCCCAAAACCAACTGACGCTGTATTGGCCTCAAAAGGAGCCCTACACCATACTAATAAATTATTGTGGTCTAAAACCAGGTGTTTCAGTTTCATTGTTCAACCCCTGTATATATGTATAACTTATCATGTGTATATTTGTGTTGTAGTCTGCTGGTAGACCCTTGGTTCCCATCACTATAAAGAAATCTGAGTCTGTGAGGTTCTCCACAGTGAACCGCTTCACGTCTGACTGCTCTGAACGACTCACTGACCAAGTCTAGCATATTTTTCTTCATATTTCCCTTTAATTCTGCTTTCCTCTTATCATGTCTGGTCTCTCTTCTTGCTGCCCGAGTTCTTATAAGAAACCCAAAGGTAACGCCCAGCAGCCAGAGTACAAATATAGTTTCAGCCTGTCTTCGTGTGTACCTCCAAATTTGTCTGTCATAAAACGTAAATCACACATAAGCCATCACTCGCACTTCTACAAGCACGACGATAACCGTGCCCTCCATTCAGCTACTGCCAAATGACCTAAAGCCACAATTAGAGGTCAAGAAAAGCATTTGCATTCATATCCTACACATGTGTAGGAAGTGGGGGAAGAACGTGGCCCACATTTTTGTGGCACATCTTCAGCCGTGTGCACCCTGCCTGCAGTAGGATCTTCTAATTTCAGAAGAGTTCAGAATTCAGTGAACGTGGCTGGGTGAGCTTGGTTAACAAATATGAGACAAACTTTAATGATAGATAGCATCTAGTTAGCATTACATCATTATCTTCACAATCAAGCTGAGGTGCACTATATTGCCAAAAGTATTCGCTCGTCTGCCTTCAAGCGCATATGAACTTGAGTGACATCCCATTCTTAATCCATAGGGTTTAATATGATGTCGGCCCAACCTTTGCAGCTATAACAGCTTCAGCTCTTCTGGGAAGGCTCTCCATACAGCTTAGGATTGTGTTTATGGGAATGTTTGACCGTTCTTCCAGAAGACCATCTGTGAGGTCAGACACTGATGTTGGACTAGAAGGTCTGGCTCACAGTCTCCACTCTAATTCATCCCAAAGGTGTTCTTTCAGGTTGAGGTCAGGACTCTGTGCAGGCCAGTCAAGTTCTTCCACACCAAACTCACTCCTCCATGTCTTTATGGAGCTGCTCTGTGCACTGGTGGGCAGTCATGTTGGAACAGGAAGGGGCCGTCCCCAAACTCTCCCCACAAAGTTGGGAGCATGAAATTGTCCAAAGTCTCTTGGTCTGCTGAAGTATTAAGAGTTCCTTTCAATGGAATTAAGGGGCCGAGCCCACCTCCTGAAAAACGACCCCACATCATAATCCCCCCTCCACCAAACTTTACACTCAGCACAACGCAGTCAGACAAGTCTCCTGGCAACCACCAAACCCAAACTTGTCCATTGGATTTACAGACGGAGAAGTGTGATTGGTCACAGAGAACACGTCTCCACTGCTCTAGAGTCCAGTGGCGGCGTGCTTTACACCACTGCATCCGACGCTTTGCATCGCACTTGGTGATGTACACTGTTCTTTAGCTAATTCAAAGTATCTAGAAATGTAACCAATCACAGAGCAGTACAGATGATGTTAATAGCAAAACAGAATAAGACCTAAACACACAAGCAAATAAAAATAAATAAATATATATATGTGAAGGGCTAAATATGTGAAGTAGATTCCTTTACTGACTAATACACTTGAAAGTATTACGGTTAGAAAATCGTTGCTGCTCAAAGAAAATCTCCATTTTTTGCCGATTTTCAGTTTTCTACATCATTTCAACATAACGTTTACATTGTGTGACAATTTCATGATGAATGGACCAATAGAAACGCTTCAAAATAGCTTTTTAAAAATGTCTGATTCCAGTCATAATAGTAAATAATATGTAAATAAATGTATTTATTGTGAGGTTTTCATAAAAAAGGCTCATGTTAATGAGCTCAAATCTGATTGGGCTGCCCTGTGCCTCATTAAATAAGTGGGCATTATTGCATAAATAGAAATGTGTGAAGTGAAAGTGCTGTAGGTTTACAGGTATGTGTATGGTATGTAGGTATATGTAGGTATAGGTATGGGAATGTCATGTTTGATGACATCATAAATACAAAACTAGGTAAACAGTTGTTTCCAGACTACATCAAACTTCAAACTATATACAACCAGTTCAGTTTTCTAGGATATGGGCCCTTTAATGCCCTTAGACAATGTGGGTTGTACCTTCTGGCAGTAGAAGGAAATTTGATTTAATGGTTTTCTTTTTTAAAAAGTATGTAAACAAGCTTAATTCTGATTGGCTGTGTGGGTGTAGCTCAACTCCGGTAGGCTAAAGAGGTAAATACGTGTAATAGTGTTTGTTTTGGTGACATCACAAAAACAAAGGATTTATAACAGGTTTCTGAATATAAAGTGTGTGGACTTTGGAGTAAACAGTACAGTTTAAAGCTGTATGTTTACACGTTTTCATACTAAGTGAAGCAATTTTAACTTAAAGTGAGGAAATGTCAGTTTGCCATAGTATGGGCCCTTTAATGACTTTCAATGTAAATATAAATTAGGTTCACTTACTTTAGTAAGTTCAGAATTTTGTAAAGTCCAGACTGGTCAGTTCCTAATAAAGCGAGTACAGTCCTTAATTTAAAATTAAATATTTTTTGTATTTTTAAGCTTCATAAAAAAGTAAAAATACTGTCCACTAACTGACCGGTATGAGTTAGGCTTTGGCTTTTTTTTTGCTAAAGGAGCTGAATGAAGATGATAATAAATATATAAATATATAATAATAATAAATAACTCTTTGATGCACAACCTGGTTCAAAAGTAACCCAACTGAGATTTTACTTTCTTTATTTTTGCAATAAATTTATTTTAGCATTCGAGCTTCCATGAATTCCTCAGTTTACTTGTTTTTGATCATCACAAATCCTGATTTCAGTTTTAATATTTTACTTATTTAATAAAAATCATTTTAATATCACTACCAACACAGCAAGGCTCAGAGTTAACCCTTATGTGTTCACTATGGAGTTTAATAGAAACTGTTAACGTTTGTAAACATTTGCAGTCGGGAACCTATTTACAAACACTGTTTTTGTTCATGAAATAAATAAATAAGAATTAAAATAATGATTTAAGATCAAAAACAAAATTTATAATGAACATTTGAAACATTAAATAATGAAATAAACTGATTTTAATAGATTCACCAAAGAGATACTCAGCAGTACATACAATAACATAGGAAATAAATACAGTTCATGTTTCATTTTGATGACAAAACAAAGGATTAAAAACATGCTGTTTTTTGTTTCAGTTCAGTTTTCCATGATATAAGCTCTTTAATGACCTTCTTTCCAAACATAGATCAGGTTCATTTACTTTATTCAGTTCATAATACAGTAAATACAGTCTGGTCAGTTTATAATACAGTAAATACAGTCTGTTAACTGACCGGGATGAGTATTTTTGGCTCTTATTTGCAGTAGAGGGAACTGAATGATAACAATAAATCATGTTCAGTTATTGATTGGGTGGCTTCTTTAATCAAATAAAGGACAGAAAAACACGTCCAGGCTGTGAGAGAGCCAGGCTATTGGAGCGGTCATTGTGTTAAGTCGCCCATAAACAGTCTGAGTGAGAGTGGTCAACTCCCCCCACAGCCCCCAACCCCCCTCCTTAGTCTGACCTGAAGCTGTAACACGATCCGCCCCGCCAGCCAAACTCCTGCAGCGTTTCACTCTCTCTCTCTCTCTCTCTCTCTCTCTCTCTCTCTCTCTCTCTCTCTCTCCACACAGACTCAGTCCAGCTCAGCCAGCACGGAGAGTGGGCCACGGGACTGCTGCTGGAGCCCACCAGCAGAAAAGCTGCTGTTTATCATTGTTGTTTTTCTCCACAATGCCAGTGGACTGTGAGGAGTAGAGCCGTGTGTCTGTCTGTGTTCAGATACTAGAAGAATGGAACCCATAACTAAGTGGACGGCGAGTCAGGTTGCAGACTGGATGAGAGGTAGGAGCTCCACTCACAAACTTCTTCTTCACACTTTAATATCACTGAAACCTTCTGCCAAAAGTTTGGAGGGTGTCTTTCCCAGGATTCCCAGGATTCCCTCTGCTCCGGCTGTTTTACTCCAGTTGCACAGGCTGTTTTCTCACATGTGTGTTTACAGCACGCTTTCACTCACTTCAACAGCTCGTCTCAGATTACTGCAGATTTAAACAGCCGCATGCAAACATATCAGCATTCTCAGCATGGAGCCCACCTTACAGTAGCCACCTCGGTTTGATTAGTGTATTAGTTAGATCATAAAGACTTTACAAACTATTAATAAACAACTATAACACATTAATAAAACAGACAAACGTTGCCTCTTCTATCTGATGAATGGGTGTTGAAGCTGACAGGTTTAATACTGACTCCTGGAAACACAAAGTGTGATCAGTAAACATAGGTTCACTGTTATTCTCTTTTATTTATGTGTTATAACTGCTTATTAATGAATTGAATTAACCATACACATCCTTTTAAAAAAGTGTTTATAAACCCTTTATGAAGGTCTTATCCTAAAGATTTATTGCATGGTGTATTTTTATTTGCCTCACACCTTAAAAGTGTTTATAAACCCTTTATAAAGGTCTTATTTTAAAGTGGTACCAGTTTTTTCCCCTCCAGCTTTAGTGCATGATTTCTTTGTATTCACTGAGTTTAACAAACCCTTTATAAATGTCTTATAAACCCCTTATAAATTTCTCAAACACTTTATAAAGGTCTTATAAAACCTTTAAAAAGTATCATAAAACCTTTATAAATGTCTTATAAACCCTTTATAAATGTATCATAAAACCTTTATTAATTTTATTTTAAACCCTTTACAAATGTCTTCTAAACCCTTTATAAATCTCTTATAAACCCTTTATAAATGTATCATAAACTCTTTGTAAATGTTTTATAAACTCTTTATAAGTGTCTTATAAACCCTTTACTAATGTCTCCTAAACACTTTATAAATGTCTTATAATCCCTTTGTAAATGTCTTATAAACTCTTTATAAATGTCTTCTAAACCCTTAATAAATGTCTCTTAAACCCTTTATAAATCTCTTATAAACCCTTTATAAATGTATCATAAACTCTTTGTAAATGTTTTATAAACTCTTTATAAGTGTCTTATAAACCCTTTACTAATGTCTCCTAAACACTTTATAAATGTCTTATAATCCCTTTGTAAATGTCTTATAAACTCTTTATAAATGTCTTCTAAACCCTTAATAAATGTCTCTTAAACCCTTTATAAATATCTCTTAAACCCTTTATAAATGTCTTATAAACCCTTTGTAAATGTCTCTTAAACCCTTTATAAATGTCTCTTAAGTCCTTTATAAATGTCTTATAAACCCTTTGTAAATGTCTCTTAAACCCTTTATAAATGTCTCTTAAACTCTTTATAAATGTCTTATAAACTCTCCATAAAGGTCTTTCTAAAGTGGTATCAGCATTTTGCTGCCAGTTCTAGAGCACAATGTATTTTTTTGCTGAGTTTAAGATATTTTAAAACATAAGAAGCTGAACTGTATCCAAACTTTTTATTTCACACAGTATTTTTTTTATTTCTCCTCAATCTGTTAACTTCAGCAAATAAGCAGTGATTGTCCATTAACACGAGCTCTCTGTAGAGGAGATCTGAACTTCTTCTCACTTCCAAAAACCAACAAACTGTGTCATTTGTGGCGCCCAAAACTGATTTGCTTAACTTGCAATCGTCTGTGATATTTTGCACGCCGGATGTGACGACCACTCCAGACTGTAGTTCCATTTTGTGTGAGTCAGTTAAATCAGTGAACTAGGATTAGACTAACCCCCACATGCACTCCAACTCAGACTAACAGAGTTTAAAAGTTGATTAGAGTGATTAATTGCTATTAAAGGGGACGATCTAAAAGGGGGGTGATCACAGCCTCGCGTTTTGGCGTGAACTGTTTGGAGAACTGTTTTGAGCTAAAGTGTAGTACGAGTTTGCTGTTTGTTTGTTTGGCAGGAGAAGTTTTTCCTTGATTACACAGAAGCAGACAGGATACTGAGACTGTTGCTTTTCCTTTGTCTGTTCACAATAAGAGAATACGCATGACCTGTTTGGAGTTTCTTGCCTGCTCAATATACATTCAACTGCTGCTGAAACAATGGAGCATTAATGGATTGGCGAATGCTGTGGTCAGCTTAGGGCCTGTAGACCCCCGACCCCTTGACTTGTCACATGGTGCAAACGCCAAAAGCCCTTTGTTTTAGTTGCTTACAGTGTGAATGTCGTGTCGGTGCAGTAATCTGTGAAAACCTGTGTTATAATATTCCCACATTTATTTCCCAGAGAAACACAGAATTATAGTTTCTCCTTTACTGTGTACCAGCCTGGAGTTCCAGCCGCTGACACAGAGATACAGCTACAGGCTTATATACAGCTGTCTGTCTCCGCAGTGAAGTCAGGTCGTACACTGACCTGAAGGATTTAGGAAGCTACACCTGATCAACTTTTATTTTCCACACAATCAAACCTGCTGTCGTAGATAAGCACACAGACACACCAACAGATAGATAGATAGATAGATAGATAGATA
>CM038707.1:44704180-44734180 GCA_021613375.1 Megaleporinus macrocephalus | reverse complement strand
TACAGTGTAAAGTTGTACAGTGTAGTGTGGTACAGTGTAAAGTTGTGCAGTATAATGTGGTACAGTGTAAAGTTGTGCAGTATAATGTGGTACAGTGTAAAGTTGTACAGTGTAATGTGGTACAGTGTAAAGTTGTACAGTGTAATGTAGTACAGTGTAAAATTGTGCAGTATAATGTGGTACAGTGTAAAGTTGTACAGTGTAGTGTGGTACAGTGTAAAGTTGTACAGTGTAAAGTTGTGCAGTGTATTGTGATACAGTGTAAAGTTGTGCAGTGTAATGTGGTACAGTGTAAAGTTGTACAGTGTAGTGTGGTACAGTGTAAAGTTGTGCAGTGTAGTGTGGTACAGTGTAAAGTTGTGCAGTGTAAAGTTGCTGCAGCCAGTCATAACCTAAACTCCCTCTATGGACATTCCTATAGAACGCTCAGTCAGTAAGAGAGCGGAGTAAAAGCCTGAAGTGCAGCTGTTTCCAGCAGGTGCTAGGAAGAGTTATTAGCCACAGTGCTCCTCTTACTGGTGGGCCTGAACTGGGTCACAGGGTCGTGTAGTAATGGACGAGGAGCTCTTGTTTGGGACTGTGGACTCCTGTTCATGTTGACCCTGGTCATTACCACAGTCTGCATCTCTTCATTTGACGGGTCAAGCTGGTTCTGGTCGAGGTTCAGCAGAAGTATGTCTGACAGGCTTATTTAGAATAGAGTACAATCGTAGTTACCTGCACTCAGTTACTCTCTTTCAAATTAGCCTTTACTTATACATAAAATAGCTGTATTTGTGTTGTAGACATGTTGGGCCCTAGTTACTTTCATAAACCAGTGAGTCTCTTCTCTACAGTTTCATGCCAAACATCAAAGTGATGTGATATATATCCCTGCTGTCCGAAGGAAAATATGTATTGCTTTTTATTTTTCTATGTTGTTTAAATGCGACAGTTGGCGGTTATGCTGTGTGAAATTTTAATAATGAATAGACCAATAGAAATGCCCCAAAGTAGATTGGCAAAAAAATCTGGTTCCATTGACTTACACTGAATGTAAAGGCAGTTGTTGCCGTCTACATATACACTACCGCTCAAAAGTTAAGGATCACTTTAGAATTTCATTTTATGCAATTTTCATGTAATACACAAACAATATTGTCCATTTTACAATTAATGTAAGTGTATCAGATGATTTTTAAAGAATAAAAATGTTTGTATTAAAGTCTATTTTTGTATAGAGGCTTATTTTACATATAGTTCTATTATCAGTAATTCTCAGTCCTCTGTCTAAATCTCCTGGTATGACCACCAATCTGAGTTAAGGATGTTATTGGACTAATTGGTTGTTAGGACACTCTTACTCAATTGTGATGCACAGCTGAAAAACATTCTACTAATAAGTGAGTATAAAAGGGAACAACATTCTAGGTTAGTTTAGTATCTGAAGATCAGCAGTTGATGGCTTGCTGACCGACTCAAAATGACCAGAAAGAAACAACTTTCTTTAGAGACCCGTCAGTCCATTGTTGTGTTAAGGAAGAAGATACTCCATTAAAACAAGAACATTTCACTGTGATCCCAAACTTTTGAGCGGTAGTGTATATACATATTCACTGCTAGTTGTACCATATATGACTGTAGCTGACCACTGTCCAGTCCTTGCTGGTGTTAATTCACAGCTAGTGGAGACCAGCACAGTCTGATTTATGTCTGGAGTAACAACACCAGTCTTTTGCTGTTATAAGATACAGGGTGTCAGAGGAACCATCCCATCCAAGATCCTACAGGGAACCCAAAGTGGTTCTCCTACAGCATCGCTTTCTGACATCATCCTCTCTTAGTGTGTAGTCTCTCCATTCTCTATCTGTCCGTCTTCATCTCTATCATTCTCCCGCCTTCTCTTTCTTCTCCGCTGTGTGAGGAAGATTGATGTGATGACCACAGAAAGGGAGAGCTGTTTCAAATGCTTTTTTTATCGACTCTCTGGTTTCTCTGGGTCAGGGAAGGTGGGGAGGGGGGGGGTTATGGGGTAAACATTCCCTCTGTTGACCCCTGAGGCTGTGGAATGCTGTCGCAGGCCAAACTCCACTTATTCACAGCTTAGACAGCAGAGCACGTGGCCGTGGTAGTGAACTGATCTGGGTCCGGTCCAGCACGATAAGGACCATCTGCTTAAGTGGTTTAATGTTTTACACCGTGAACACAGTTACAGCTGCGATAATATCGAAATCATGACGGCAGAATCGCACCTTGAAGTCATCAGAGGTAATGACTTGCTAAGTCATTTACATATATCAGTCATAAGCTGGTTTAATTCTGAAGGCCCATTCAAACACATACAAACACAACATACAGGAAACATCACTTCATATTAATGTATAGTTGTGTGATACAGTTGAATGTTATATTCAGATCGTTAGCTGTCTGTAAAGGTGGTCCAAGTACAGCGGTTCAGGTACAGGGCCAAGTAGACTGGGCATTCAGTCACCTTCTCATATTCCCATATTAAACAGCAAGAAGCTCCATCATGGGATAACTGGGCCACAATGCAGGCAAACAGGGGGGCTAAGTCAAGGCAGAGGAAGCAGCAGCATCAGACTGCACAGGATGGACAGTTGTTCAGCATCAGACTGCACAGGATGGACAGTTGTTCAGCATCAGACTGCACAGGATGGGCAGTTGTTCAGTATCAGACTGCACAGGATGGACAGTTGTTCAGCATCAGACTGCACAGGATGGGCAGTTGTTCAGTATCAGACCACACAGGATGGGCAGTTGTTCAGTATCAGACTGCACAGGATGGACAGTTGTTCAGCATCAGACTGCACAGGATGGACAGTTGTTCAGCATCAGACTGCACAGGATGGACAGTTGTTCAGTATCAGACCACACAGGATGGGCAGTTGTTCAGCATCTGACTGCACAGGATGGACAGTTGTTCAGCATCAGACTGCACAGGATGGACAGTTGTTCAGTATCAGACCACACAGGATGGGCAGTTGTTCAGCATCAGACCACACAGGATGGACAGTTGTTCAGTATCAGACCACACAGGATGGGCAGTTGTTCAGCATCAGACCACACAGGATGGACAGTTGTTCAGTATCAGACCACACAGGATGGGCAGTTGTTCAGCATCTGACTGCACAGGATGGGCAGTTGTTCAGTATCAGACTGCACAGGATGGGCAGTTGTTCAGTATCAGACTGCTCAGGATGGGCAGTTGTTCAGTATCAGACTGTACAGGATGGGCAGTTGTTCAGTATCAGACTGCTCAGGATGGGCAGTTGTTCAGTATCAGACTGCACAGGATGGACAGTTGTTCAGCATCAGACTGCACAGGATGGACAGTTGTTCAGTATCAGACCACACAGGATGGGCAGTTGTTCAGCATCTGACTGCACAGGATGGACAGTTGTTCAGCATCAGACTGCACAGGATGGACAGTTGTTCAGTATCAGACCACACAGGATGGGCAGTTGTTCAGCATCAGACCACACAGGATGGACAGTTGTTCAGTATCAGACCACACAGGATGGGCAGTTGTTCAGCATCAGACCACACAGGATGGACAGTTGTTCAGTATCAGACCACACAGGATGGACAGTTGTTCAGTATCAGACCACACAGGATGGGCAGTTGTTCAGCATCTGACTGCACAGGATGGGCAGTTGTTCAGTATCAGACTGCACAGGATGGGCAGTTGTTCAGTATCAGACTGCTCAGGATGGGCAGTTGTTCAGTATCAGACTGTACAGGATGGGCAGTTGTTCAGTATCAGACTGCTCAGGATGGGCAGTTGTTCAGTATCAGACTGCTCAGGATGGGCAGTTGTTCAGTATCAGACTGTACAGGATGGGCAGTTGTTCAGTATCAGACTGCTCAGGATGGGCAGTTGTTCAGTATCAGACTGTACAGGATGGGCAGTTGTTCAGCATCTACATCAGTGAGCGTGCTGAGCTGTTTATGCTGCACTCAGCCTGAAGTTGCATTTGCCACTGATCCCCCTGCCCTGCTTCTGCTTCCCCACCAGCTCAAGTTTGTGGCAAGTGGTGCTCAAGTGCGGCGTTCTCCACTCTTCCTGCAGCACTGCAGCTGCTCAGCCGCCTTCTGTGTTCTCCACCGTCCGCCTGGAAATTTTTCTAACTAACCCTGCTGCAGAGGGGCACTATCCCCCACCGCCATCTATGCAAAGCAGGAAACACAGAGACACTTTCAGTGCTCTTTATCAGCCCCAGCAGAAAAACACACATACAACAAGAAAGCCCCCCAGCCACCATGAGCCACATGCTCTCACTCCACGTTGAGCAACCCCCAGCACAAAACACACACAAAGAATATAAAACACAAATAACACATAACAGATCTTTAAAGTAACAAACAACAACATTAACAAAGCTCCCTCTTTACATGCCTCTCCCATGAGTCTCTGCTTGCGGGAGCTTTGCATGGCCAAGGCATTCAGAACTCCTCAGAGGCAGTGCGGCCTCCCGAGCTCCTCAGAGGCGGTGAGGCCCGTGTCGGATGAGGCAGTATTAATGAATTAATACTTGCTCTCATGCTTTTGGCCTGTGTTGAGAGAAGGCAGCAATTCTCCGCTGTGGACTGTGACTCTTGGAGCATTTTCTATCAAAGTCAGAGAACAATAAACATTCCTTGCGTCCCTTAAGAGCCGGGAAAAGGCTGATATGGAGCTACTGACTTTTATACACATTAACTTTTCCCTCGCAGAGCGAGAAAGAGAAAGAGAGAGAGAAAGAAAGACAGAGAACGTTTGAGTGGATGAAGAAGAAATGAAGAAAAGCAGTAGAAATTAGTAGAAAGAAAAGAGAGATTGGGCTGAGAGAGAAAAAGAGAGAGGGCAGAGAAGAGGCGGTGTAATAGAGACTGTGAGAGAGAGACTGTGAGAGAGACTGTGAGAGAGACTATGAGAGACTGTAAGAGAGAGACTGTGTGTGAGAGAGGCTGTGTGTGTGAGAGAGACTTTGTGTGAGGGAGACTGTGTGAGAGAGACTGTGAGAGAGAGACTGTGTGTGAGAGAGAGACTGTGAGAGAGAGACTGTTTGTGTGAGAGAGACTGTGAGAGAGAGACTGTGTTTGTGAGAGAGATTGTGTGTGAGTGAGACTGTGTTTGTGAGAGAGACTGTGAGTGAGGGAGACTGTGTGAGAGAGACTGTGAGAGAGAGACTGTGTTTGTGAGAGAGACTGTGTGTGAGAGACTGTGTTTGTGAGAGAGACTGTGAGAGACAGACTGTGTGAGAGAGAGACTGTGAGAGAGAGACTGTGTGTGTGAGTGAGACTGTGTTTGTGAGAGAGACTGTGAGAGAGAGACTGTGTGTGAGAGAGACTGTGTGTGAGAAAGACTGTGTGTGAGAGAAACTGTGTGTGAGAGAGAGACTTTGTGTGAGGGAGACTGTGTGAGAGAGACTGTGAGAGAGAGACTGTGTGTGAGAGACTGTGAGAGAGAGACTGTGTGTGAGAGAGAAACTGTGAGAGAGAGACTGTGTGTGAGAGAGAGACTGTGTTTGTGAGAGAGACTGTGTATGAGAGAGACTGTGTGAGAGAGACTGTGAGAGAGAGACTGTGTGAGAGAGACTGTGAGAGAGAGACTGTGTGAGAGAGACTGTGTTTGTGAGAGAGACTGTGTGTGAGAGACTGTGTTTGTGAGAGAGACTGTGTGTGAGAGAGACTGTGTGAGAGAGAGACTGTGAGAGAGAGACTGTGTGTGTGAGTGAGACTGTGTTTGTGAGAGAGACTGTGTGTGAGAGAGAGACTTTGTGTGAGGGAGACTGTGTGAGAGAGACTGTGAGAGAGAGACTGTGTGTGTGAGTGAGACTGTGTTTGTGAGAGAGACTGTGTGAGAGAGAGACTGTGTGTGAGAGAGACTGTGTGTGAGAAAGACTGTGTGTGAGAGAAACTGTGTGTGAGAGAGAGACTTTGTGTGAGGGAGACTGTGTGAGAGAGACTGTGAGAGAGAGACTGTGTGTGAGAGACTGTGAGAGAGAGACTGTGTGTGAGAGAGAAACTGTGAGAGAGAGACTGTGTGTGAGAGAGAGACTGTGAGAGAGAGACTGTGTTTGTGAGAGAGACTGTGTGTGAGTGAGACTGTGTTTGTGAGAGAGACTGTGTATGAGAGAGACTGTGTGAGAGAGACTGTGAGAGAGAGACTGTGTGAGAGAGACTGTGAGAGAGAGACTGTGTGAGAGAGACTGTGAGAGGGAGACTGTGTGTGTGTGAGAGAGACTGTGTTTGTGAGAGAGACTGTGTGAGAGAGACTGTGAGAGAGAGACTGTGTGAGAGAGACTGTGAGAGAGAGACTGTGTGTGTGAGAGAGACTGTGAGAGAGAGACTGAGAGAGAGAGACTGAGAGAGAGAGACTGAGAGAGAGACTGTGAGAGAGAGACTGTGAGAGAGAGACTGAGAGAGAGACTGTGAGAGAGAGAGACTGAGAGAGAGACTGTGAGAGAGAGACTGTGTGAGAGAGACTGTGAGAGAGAGACTGAGAGAGAGAGACTGAGAGAGAGACTGTGAGAGAGAGACTGTGAGAGAGAGACTGAGAGAGAGACTGTGAGAGAGAGAGACTGAGAGAGAGACTGTGAGAGAGAGACTGTGAGAGAGAGACTGAGAGAGAGACTGTGAGAGAGAGAGACTGAGAGAGAGACTGTGTGAGAGAGAGACTGTGTGAGAGAGACTGTGAGAGAGAGACTGTGAGAGAGAGAGACGGTTGCTTTGTCCTGCTGGAAGATCCCATCCGCCCCAGAGAAGACAATCAGCATGTATGGTGTATGTGATCTGCAAGGATGGATTTAGACTCAAATCAGTTGACAGTATCTTCCACATGGATGAGTGGCTCCAGAGAATGAGTTACATACTTCATGAGTTTCTTCATACGTTGTGTGCTGATGCTGCTGAAAGTAGAACATGGTCATATTAATGATAATAATAATGGTCATAATAATCTGTCTCTGAAAGCTGGGAAGGCCCTGAGGAAGGCCCTCGTATGTGCGGTAGCTGTGTTTCTTCACTGTGTGATTGATAGTAACGTACGCTAAGCCCTGTGTGTTAATGGTTAACGTGGCGAGTCACTAACAGTCTTAGCTGCTGCTGTTTGAGCTGTTTGAGCCGCGCGCCTTCACATCTGAACAAATGTTCTCGAGCAGGCGGCACTGACGCCGAGACATATTTCCACATTTTCTCATGCCATGCTCGGGCTTTGAAGTCCGTTCCAAGCCAGTGAGCCGATCCAAGCTAGGTGGTGCTCAGAAAGGGCTTCTCCTGGGAAAGAACAGGCAGGTTTTGAGGACCTGACCGGTCAGCTCATTAAAGTGCTGGCTACTCAGTTACTTGACGTGTTTTACATGCTAATTCAAGTGCTGGAAACCAAAAGCTGCATGCTAACTGCCATTTGCGAGGCAAACGCTCACTAAAGAAACCAGCATCAGACCAGTGAGACACATATTCTGGGGAGAATCACCAGTAGAACCATATTTATAGCATAGTCAACAAAGATCTACGCTATTTAGGAAACATGTTTGCTAATTTGTGTGTCTAAAATGCGTCCACTACAAAGTAACATGCTCCAGTATGACTATATTATAGACCCCAGGCTACAAAAGCACTGCCTAGACAGTCCACTTTAATGCTTGGCACAAAACTAGCATGTCTAGCTTGTGCTAGATTTGATGTTCTGGGTTAGGGCTAACCCTAACCCTAACCCTTACTCTAGAGTTTCTAAATAAACAATTTGTACAATTTTTAGTTTAAAACAATCCAAAAATGAACTAAAATTATTTCTAAGACATCGATGTATTGAGGTGCAAACATGTCTACTGAAGTTAGTATGCTAACCACCTAGCCCCGGTCTTGTAATACCACTTTGTACATCTAAAGTCAATAGTAAGTCATTGTAATACCAATTTGTACCTGAAGAGGTGTTAGTGAGTCACTGTAATACCACTTTGTACCTGAAGAGGTGAAAGTGAGTCACTGTAATACCACTTTATACCTGAAGAGGTGATCCTGAGTCACTGTAATATCACTTTGTACCTGTAAAGGTGATAGTGAGTCACTGTAATATCACGTTGTACCTGTAGAAGTAATACTGAGTCACTGTAATACCACTTTGTACCTGTAGAGGTAATACTGAGTCACTGTAATATCACTTTGTACCTGTAAAGGTGATAGTGAGTCACTGTAATACCACTTTGTACCTGTAGAAGTAATACTGAGTCACTGTAATACCTCTTTGTACCTGAAGAGGTGATAGTGAGTCACTGTAATACCACTTTGTACCTGAAGAGGTGATCGTGAGTCATTGTAGTACCACTTTGTACCTGAAGAGGTCATAGTGAGTCACTGTAATACCACTTTGTACCTGAAGAGGTGATCGTGAGTCATTGTAGTACCACTTTGTACCTGAAGAGGTGATAGTGAGTCACTGTAATACCACTTTGTACCTGAAGAGGTGATAGTGAGTCACTGTAATACCACTTTGTACCTGAAGAGGTGATAGTGAGTCACTGTAATATCACTTTGTACCTGAAGAGATGATAGTGAGTCACTGTAGTCTCAAGTTGAATCAGTCCAACATGTGAGGATGAGGAAGTAGTGCTGCTGCCCTGATGCCATATTCTAATCTCTTATCAATCATGTTGAAGGTGCTCCTTCTGGTTGGATCATTTAAGAACAGGCAGCCAATGAAAGATCAGTAAAGATAACGGTGACTGACGCTCGTGGCGAGTAACTGCTAGCGTCTGTTTTCAGCAAGAAAGCACCAGCAGCAGCAAATAAACTGATATAAATAGAAGTAAAGTACGAGGTAACGCTGGTGCTGTTTCCACCACTGGGGGCGCTCTTGGAGAGTAGAGATGAAGTTTGATGCTGAACAGGCAGCGTTTCCTCTACACTGGTGGAGTGAGGAGTGAGGAGTGAGGAGGGAGGAGTGAGGCTGTTATGTACTGTTTAACAGCCACAGGAGCCTCCAGCTCAGGCCTGGTGAGCTGTTTAGTGGTGCTGCTGTAGAATATTGAATATGTGAGTTAGTATAACCTCAGACCAGGACCAGTGTGGTGTATAGTAGTGAATTAGAATTTTACAACTATTAAATCATTTCTTTCTAAAATCGTCTGTATTTTCTAGTAAATCTTCTCAAATTCCACTGTAAATAAACTTGGGTGGGATGTTTTTATGGTTGTTAATATTTGTGAGTGTAATTTTGTGTTTAGATCTTTTTATATGTACATATGCACAAGTCTGAGCACGACTTTATCTTTATCTCTACCTCCACACTCTCTCTCCCTCTCTCTCTACTCTCTCTCTCTCCCTCTCTCTACACTCTCTCTCCCTCTGTCTCTACACTCTCTCTCTCCCTCTCTCTACACTCTCTCTCTCTCCCTCTCTCTACTCTCTCTCCCTCTCTCTCTACTCTCTCTCTCTCCCTCTCTCTACACTCTCTCTCTCTCCCTCTCTCTACTCTCTCTCTCTCTCTCTCTACTCACTCTCTCTCTCTCTCTACACTCTCTCTCTCTCCCTCTCTCTACTCTCTCTCTCTCTCTCTACACTCTCTCTCTCCCTCTCTCTCTACACTCTCTCTCCCTCTCTCTCTACACTCTCTCTCTCTCCCTCTCTCTCTCTACACTCTCCCTCTCTCCCTCTCTCTCTCTCTCTCTACACTCTCTCTCTCTCTCTCTCTCTCTCTCTCTCTCTCTCTCTACTCTCTCTCTACTCTCTCTCTCCCTCTCTCTCTACTCTCTCTTCCTCTCTCTATCTCTACACTCTCTATCTCCCTCTCTCTATCTCTACACTCTCTCTCTCTCTCTCTCTCTCTCTACTCTCTCTCTCCCTCTCTCTCTACTCTCTCTCCCTCTCTCTACACTCTCTCTCTCTCTCTCTCTCTCTCTCTCTACTCTCTCTCTCCCTCTCTCTCTACTCTCTCTCCCTCTCTCTCTACTCTCTCTTTCCCTCTCTCTACACTCTCTCTCCCTCTCTCTACTCTCTCTCTCTCTCTACTCTCTCTCTCTCCCTCTCTCTCTACACTCTCTCTCTCCCTCTCTCTACACTCTCTCTCTCCCTCTCTCTACTCTCTCTCTCTCTCTCTACACTCTCTCTCTCTATCTCTACACTCACTCTCCCTCTCTCTCTATCTCTACACTCTCTCTCCCTCTCTCTCTACTCTCTCTCTCCCTCTCTCTACTCTCTCTCTCTCTATCTCTACACTCTCTCTCTATCTCTACACTCTCTCTATCTCTCTCTCTCTCTACACTCTCTCCTCTCTCTACACTCTCTCTCCCTCTCTCTACTCTCTCTCTCTCTCTCTCTCTCTACACTCTCTCTCCCTCTCTCTCTACACTCTCTCTCTCTCCCTCTCTCTACACACACTCTCTCTCTACACACACACTCTCTCACTCTACACACACTCTCTCTAGACTCTCTCTCTATCTATCTCTCTTTCTCTAGTCTCTCTCCCTTTCTCTACATACTCTCTACATACTCTCTCTCTACTCTCTCTGCACACACTCTCTCTCTCTAAACACACACTCTCTCACTCTACACACACTCTCTCTCTACTCTCTCTCTTCTCTCTCTACACTGTCTTTCTCACTCTACACTCTCTCTCTCTCTCCACTCTCTCTCTCTCCACTCTCTCTCTCTACACTCTCTCTTATTCTCTACTCTCCCTCTCTCTCTCTCTCTCTACACTCTCTCTTATTCTCTACTCTCTCTCTCTCTCTCTCTTCTCTCTCTCTTTACACTGTCTTTCTCACTCTACACTCTCTCTCTCTCTCCACTCTCTCTCTCTACACTCTCTCTTATTCTCTACTCTCTCTCTCTCTCTCTTTCTCTCGCTCTCTCTCTCTACACTGTCTTTCTTACTCTACACTCTCTCTCTCTCTCCACTCTCTCTCTCTACACTCTCTCTTATTCTCTACTCTCTCTCTCTCTCTCTTTCTCTCGCTCTCTCTCTCTACTCTCTCTCTCTCTCTCTCTCTCTCTCTCTCTCTCTCTCTCTCTCTCTCTCTCTGTATCAGTGTTATAATAGAGCACTACCAGTGAGTTGTCTGCTCGTTCTAATGGTTCTATTGCCAAAGTCCCTCTCTCTCTCTGTATCAGTGTTATAATAAGCTTTTGCATTGAGTGGTCTACTGGTTCTAATGGTTCTATTGCGTGAGTTCTCTCTCTCTTTATCTCTCTCTCTCTCTCTCTCTCTCTCTCTATCTCTCTTTCTCTATCAGTGGTATAATGGAGCAGTGAGTGGAGCAGTGAGTGGTCTGCTGGTTCTAATGGTTCTATTGCCCGAGTCAGTCTCTTTCTGAGGACTGAGAATGCAGCTGTTGTCCCTTTGGGTGATTCAGGGGTTGCTGTGCTTGGCAGTGTTTGACCTTTGCCCTCCCCCGACCCCCTGTCTTTCTCTGTTCCTTTGATTTGGAGAAATAGAATCTACCCCCCACAAAGAGGCTCTATTCACTGCGGCACACACAAAGATGCATGGAGCCCACCAAACCCCACCCCTCACCATAAACACCGAATAGAGAGGAGAAATAACCACAACACTTTCACTCAGCTCCTCAGCTCCTCAGCTTCTCAGCTCCTCAGCTCCTCAGCTTCTCAGCTCCTCAGCTCCTCAGCTCCCCAGCTTCTCAGCTCCTCAGCTCCTCAGCTCCTCAGCTTCTCAGCTCCTTAGCTCCTCAGCTCCTCAGCTCCTCAGCTTCTCAGCTCCTCAGCTTCTCAGCTCCTCAGCTCCTCAGCTTCTCAGCTCCTCAGCTCCTCAGCTCCGGCGTAAACAAGCGCATTCAGAGCGGTTTGGCGTAAAATGCTCTGTTCTGTACAGAACTGTTCACAGTGGTGGTGAATGGAACCAGACGTCCACCTCTAAAAACTCCCTCTCAGATAGTTATTACCTGAACTAGCTATGACTGAGAGAGCTTGAAGTAGTTATTGTTTTCTGGACTGTTATCTAGAGATCCTGACTTTTTATTTTGATGTCAATGTAACAAAAGTTGCTTTCTGGAAATCGTAACTTATTTTTCTTGTTTTCTTGAGATCACAAGATAAAAGTTGTTTTCTGGAAATCATAACTTAATTTTCTTGTGATCTCAAGATAAAAGTTATTTTCTGGAAGTCATAACTTAATTTTCTTGTGATCTCAAGATAAAAGTTATTTTCTGGAAGTCATAACTTAATTTTCTTGTGATCTCAAGATAAAAGTTATTTTCCGGAAGTCATAATTTAATTTTCTTGTGATCTCAGGATAACAAAAGTTGTTTTCTTGAGATCATAACTTATTTTTCTTGTGATCTCAAAATAAAAGTTGCTTTATGGAGATCATAACTTAATTTTCTTGTGCTCTCAAGATAAAAGTTGTTATCTGGAGATTATAACTTATTTTTTTGTGATCTCAAGATAAAAAATGTTTTCTGGAGATCATAACTTATTTTTCTTGTGATCTCAAGATAAAAGTTGTTTTCTTGAGATCACCACTTATTTTTCTTGTGATCTCAAGATAAAAGTTGCTTTCTGGAAATCATGACTTATTTTTCTTGTGACCTCATGATAACAAAAGTTGTTTTCTCGAGATCATAACTCATTTTTACTTGTGATCTCAAGATAACGAAAGTTTTCTCAAGATTACTGCAAAATTTTTATGATCTCAGGATAACTAAAGTTGTTTTCTGGAAATCATAACTTATTTTTCTTGTGATGTCAAGATAACTAAAGTTGTTTTCCCAAGACTGACAACTTACATTGCAACTTATTAGTCTTGTGCTTTCAAGATCTTGAGAAATCAACTTTTGTTATCTTGAGATTGCAATACAGTTAATAATCTCAAGAGAACATCTAGACACTAATAACTAGTTCATGGCTGCTCTGGGCCTCAACGTTACATATAGACACTCAGACACGTGTAGGTTCACTGGTGGGTTTGGATAGTAAATAAAATGTCTGTATTTGTGTTGTAGACACGGTGACCCCCGGTTCCCATCACCACCACTGTAAAGATCAACATCTGAGCCTGTTTATCTACATTTCACTTTAAAATAACTTTGTTATCATTTTAAAACCAATTTTAAATCCTAACGTGATGGTGTTTAAGATTACATTTGTCTCATTCTAGCCATTAAATAAGTGTTATTAGTGCTGAAGAGTCATTTGCATTAAAACGTGAAGGCACATTAGACAGAACGAGCTTGTAAAAGACTGCTTGGGAAACACAAACGCCATCTGTGGCCCTGGCGAGTAAACAGTGTGGTGTTAAAAAGCTACCACTGAATAGCTGCAGTTGCTGTTTCTGCACCTTTAGAGCAACTTAGCGAGCAGTTGCAAAAACCTCCACGTAGCAACAGAGCACAACAGGACTGAAGAAAGACTGAGCTGTGTGTGTTTCATGCATGTATGTGTGAACAGGCTCAGAAGTGTGAACCACACTGACATTTGTCTCACTTTTAAACAGGAACCTGGATCAGTAGCCTGAAATGAGCTCTTAGACTTCAGCAGTGGACCAGATCACTTCAGAATAACTGCATAATTAAATCATTTAAATGAAAAAAAAGTTAATCCACAGTAGTTTGGTATGAAATTCTCCTTTCTAGAGAAACTTACCAAGTCAGAATTGTTCACAGTGGTGGTGAATGGAGTTTAATGTTCATGCTAAATTTCATCAAGTTGTTAAAATACATTGTTTTATGGTAGCATTTGTTTCAATATGAGAATGTTTTGGCATTAAATACATTTAAAAATCAGCAATTAAATATAACAACTGATACAAACTTAGAAGACACATGTAACTACTTAATCACATGATACCAAAATACTTGAAAAATATTTGAAACTACAACCACTTAATTTTCAAACTACCAAAAATTATACTTGAAATTACAACTACTTAATTTCCAAACTGCTAAAAACTACAACTACTTAATTTCCAAACAACTAAAAACTACAACTGCTTAATTTCCAAACGACTAAAAACTACAATTACTTAATTTCCAAAATACTTGAAACTACAACTACTTAACTACCAAACTACCAAAAACTACAACTACTTAACTACCAAACTACCAGAAACTACATGTACTTAGTTTCCAAAATATTTGAAACTAAAACTACTCAATTTTTTTCTAAACTACTAAACATTACAACTACTTAATTTCCAAACAGCTAAAAACTACAACTACTTAATTTCCAAACAACTAAACATTACAACTACTTAATTTCCAAATAATTACTAAAAACTACAACTACTTTATTTTTTCAAATAACTAAAAACTACAACTACTTAATTTCCAAGCTACAACTACTTAATTTCTAAACTACCTGCTTTAGTATAAACCCTGAAGTTCTGGGTAAATATCCTGTATTGACTGATCGTTCCAGTGTTTGTTCTAACACTCAGATGGTGTGAAAATAGGAGAACCCCTCAACACTCTCACTGAAAGAGTCTCTCTGTGTGACCTCTCCCTCCCTCTCCCCCCCTCTCCCTCCCTCCCTCTCTCTCTCTCTCTTAGGTCTGGACGACAGTCTCCAGCAGTTCATCCCGAACTTTGAGAAGGAGAAAATAGACGGTGAGCAACTGCTGAAGATTTCTCACCAAGACCTGGAGGAGCTGGCTGTGAGCCGTATCGGACACCAGGAGCTCATCCTGGAGGCTGTAGACCTGCTCTGTGCTCTGGTCAGTACTGGAACTCTGAGGGTTGAACCTGAAATGTGGAACGCAGTGAACATATAACACATTCCTACACTAGCTGAAGTTGGCTACATAGCTCCTGTAGCTAGTTTATCACCGAGCTGACCTATACCCAGTGTTCCCCCTAGTATTTAGGAGATCCAATATTAACTGGCTATTTTAACACTGACCGACTGCTAACGTACCCACCATAGTGGTGCAGAGGCTTCAGTGGCACTTCCACACTTCCACACTGAGATCCTACACCTCTTCTGTCTTCAGCTTGAGAAATGAGTCTGTTCACTCCTTCCAACAAACTCTTGGGAATTGTTTGAGTGAGTTTTTTTCGAAGTCACCCAGGTATAGTTACATTTGCTAGACTATGAAGAATGAACCAGTTTTCTACAGCGCCACCCTGAGGCAGAACAGCTCTGCAGCTCTAGCTGGTTAGAAACACCAAAGACAGAAGTTCACTGATTGAAGGTGAAACAGGCTGAACGGAGAGAATAATGTCATACGTTTATTTTCATTGCCCTCCACTATTTTGATTTTGAGACATTGATAGGTCCATGAGTTGAACTAGGACCACCTGTGTTTCGCACCTTGCCTACACCATGCACATACCCACCTTGTTATCTGGCCAGCCAGCGGAGCTCACTTATGTAACCCAATGACCAGCTTACCAGAATCCAAAACACAGCAGATGCTGGTTTTGCTGGTGATCAACATGTCCTCGCTTTCCAAATAAAAACATGCATGTGTTGATCTTTATTGTCATTGGAACACAGTAGCTGCTGTTTACATTGTGTGAAAATTGCATGCTTAATGGACCAATAGAAATGCTCCAAAATAGCTTGGAAAAATTTTGGTTCCATTGACATACATTGAAAGTAAAGACAGTTTTGGCCTCTTCTGTAATGTAATGTTGTTTTTCTTTGGACAGTGAAGATATTAACTTATATCAGTGCTGACCAGCTTACCAGCATCCAGAGAACAACACATGCTGGAGTGTGCTGGTTTTTATAGCAGACCTGCATCAGCTCCACAGCTCGGCTGCTCCTATTTTAAGTAGAGAGTTGTTGCAGTGAGCCTCCATTTCTCCTACTTCAGCTCAGTCTTGTCCTGCAGTTGTATACATTTACTCAAAAACAGGCCTTTAATCACTGTTATTCTGCTCTCGACATGCCAACATTCAAACACAACCGTCCCTGGTGAAGAGGCTTTATCAGTGAATTAACCAACTTCCGCTTTTGGCTTTGGCTTCAGCGATTTTCCATTAGCTCCAGAACTCGGCTGCTCACCCTGTCCTCGCAACACTGGTGCTAGGTTTCCCTTTGCTAGACGCTTTGACCAACAGAAGGCTGCTTCTTTAGCTTGCTGAGTGAAGTAGCATATCTGGTTTATGCTAGTCTCTTTATCTGAAGCTGGTGTCGCTGGTTTTATATCTCCAGCATACCAACATCCAAAACACAAGTGCTGGTTTTGGTGGTGATCAACCTTACTGGTCTCCGCTGGCTTTACTAGCATAGCACTGCAGCTACAAGGCTAATGTAGCTAACAAGCAATAGAAGCTCATAGCACTCCAGTTAGCACATAAACTTGGGTTAATTTTAATGGCATGCAGTGTTACTAACTGTTTAAGCTGCTCTATTTGAGACCACTTGAATCTCAGAGTGAAGTTTGTGTCCAGTACAGGGTGGAGGCTGGCAGTGGAGAGGAAAGCAGGGATTTTCCAGGAAGTCCGGTCAGCTGCCGCTCTTTCTATCTTTCTGTTTTCCTGCCTTTGCCTTGGACCTCCTCCTGTTTGGGGAGCTCGGCCTGGGGCCTGCTAGCAGGGGGCCAGTTTCTTCCCTGCTTTGAGCATGTTTGAAAGGCTGCAGGAATCCTCCAGCTGTAAAGAAACCACATGCGCTGAGCTTGAAGGTATAGGCCATACAGGAACCTCTGTGTTTTAGAGTTGCTGGTTTGAATCACTCAGTCAGTGTTTGCTCCTGCTTTGTGCTGATCCTCTATGCAGTGTGAATAGGGCTTGATTGAGCACTTGCTGTGGGAGAACAGTGGCTGGTTAGCTGGGGTTATCAGTGCCCTCTCTCTATTATAAAGCCATTCTGAATGGGCCTAGTTTTGATGGAGCACGATGCAGACGTGGGTCACATCAGGACATCAGAATAACTCTTTATGAATAGAAGGAGCAGTATGAAGCACTACTGGAGCTCTACTAGGCCTGCCTCTGCTGTGTATTGTGGGATTGAACTGGTACTGGATAAAGTATTGATAAAAGTGTTATCATAGCCATGATTCAAGGATTGTAATATTGATAAGTTAATGTTACACCAAAGGAAAAACTCAATAACAACCAGAAAAGTAGGAGGGTTGCGCAGCTTTATCAGTACAAGAAATGAGAGATGAATAAATGACAAGTAGAGGAGTGGGGGTCAGTGTGGGGATCTGCCCTGAGTGAGTACATGGAGTTTGGTGGCTGTAGGTTTAACGAAACCATAATGTTTGGGTGTGCTTGAAAATGAATGGGACTCTATTGGGGAAAAAAGAGGGATAGAAAAAAACGATAAACAGACCAGTGCGGGTCAAACCAACTCTGCAGTTGTGGTCGGGGGTCTGCCCTGAGTCAGTGTATGTGAAATGGTGTCTGTCAGTGAAGCAGAAGTTCACTAGATTGGCATCCACTTTTCCATTCTATTCATTCTCTATGGGAAAAAATTCTGGAAGAAATCTGTTGTTTTCCAGAATCCGTGCATCCAATCAAAAAGCTGTATACAAGCCTGAATCACACAATCAGACTGGACCCTCTGGAGTTGGAACTGTGGGACAAAATACGTGACGAATAACAATATAGTAACAGCCATAATACCAACACAGTTACAGTGAAGTGTATTTTAATACTAGATTATTTTAATACTAGATTATTTTAATACTAGATTATTTTAATACTAGATTAATAAAGGAAAACTACTTTTCTGGTTTCCCCCTTTTCCTTTGAGAGCATGTAATCAATGCAATCAAGAAAGGTGTTACACAGACCAAAGTTCATGCTAGACGGAGAAAGTCTCTTCTACAGAAGCCACTTTTCTCAGTTGCCTGAAATGCCCTTTTCCTTTGTTACAAGATGATGTAATCTGGCAACACAACCCAGCATATATAGAACATTGTCAGAACATCGCCTGCTTTCTTATAACATTGTGAAAAGGTGGTGCTGTTTACGTTATCCAAGCAAAGTTGTCACTGTATTATCACAACCTCATTAATAAGGAACATTATTATGACTTAACAACCCCATGCAGTTCCATGTACAGCAATTGATTTATTATTTATTTCTATATGCTTTATTGTTACAGCTTGTTATTTACATTTTGCGACAAACATAATGGAACAAAATGCAGCTTATGAAGGTTTCTAGGAGGTTGTGACTATGTTCTCACAACTGAGGAACTACAACACTGTGACAACGTTGTGGGCGCTATAAGAAATAGGTTGTCATTTTTGGTAGGGATCCTTTTTCTCTGTCTACCAACAAGCTTGGCACACCCTCACCTCACACGCAGCTACCCCTTTCAACTACTCTGGCAGTTGACCAATCAGAACATAGTGGACAAGTTGCCAGTCAGAAAACACTGGGCTCGTTGGGAGGTGGGGCTTAAAGACACAGGAGCTCTAGCAGAGCATTACAGACAGAGAGTGAATACAGATGTACAGTATGAGGAAAATTGTATGTTTTGGGAATATTTTGAGATGTAAAGCTGTTCTAGTAGACCCCAAACATTGAAAATAAGCATAGTAGGTCCCCTTTAACCATTTCACCTTGTTCCCAGGTGACTTTCCAGAAATAGTCAAGTCAAGCCAAATTTATTTGTGTAGCGCTTTTTACAACGATGTTGTCTCAAAGCAGCTTTACAGAGTTTTGAAAACAGACAGTTACAACATATATCCCCCAGTGAGCAAGCCAGAGGTGACAGTGGCAAGAACACCTCCCTCAGACTGGAGGAAGAAACCTTGGGAGGAACCAAGACTCACAAAGGGAGACCCATCCTCCTCTGGTCAAACAGTGTTTACAGTTTAATAAACTAAACACCAAAGAAAAGAGTCTCTGTTTGAAATCTGGATAGCAAAGCTTTAGAAGCTGCACAGGTAGAGGCAGTCTCTGACTGAGGCAGTCCCTGACTGAGTCTTTATGTAAAGTGGGCATGTGCATGGGCATCCCATCCTAGCTCAGTGCTGGTGCATCTGTGATGTAATTGAGAGTGTAGCAGTTGACACAGGTCTACAGGTCACAGACCAGTTGAGGGTTTCTGTTGGTTTGATGAATCAATATATCTAGTTATCCATTTACATTAAATACCTTATTAATACTCACACAGTGTATTTAATAATGCACAAAGGCAGACACCAAAAACGATGGTCCTCCCTCTTCCCTCATCTCTCAGCATGGTTCTAGATAACGATGTGTCTGCTAACTGTTATAAAGAACTGGCAGTTAGCTTTCTCCTCCAAGTATGTTTATGAGCTCAGTGGCCATTGGAAACAATTGATCAGCGTCTCAAGCAGTATTAGTATTTTGTCTATATTGCAGCCCTAATTATAGTCCAATAGAATTTCTGTTATGTGGATCAGACACTGTACTTTCTTCCATCTCCCTGAGGCCTCTTTAGGAGTCTGTAATGTCTGTGCAGCTAAAGGTAGAGGAAATGAAGCGGGTGCAGTAATATGGAGCTGGAATAGACATTACATGCTCGGCGTAGAGCTGGTGAGGGGAATGAGGCTGCGGCAGGAATGTTCTGTAAGATATCTCCTGGAGAGCAGGAAACAGATGTGACCCACCCACCTGTCAGAAAGCCCCCCGCCCTGCTCACACACATATATACACAGTGTGCAAAGGCAGGAAAACATGTCATGCTATTGTTTCTACAGTTTCCGTCCGTTGGAGTCGCGTGATTTGTTCTGCCGGTTACTCAGTGATGTGAGAGCTAGTGGGCAGTCTCTGTTCCTGTACAGTTACTGACTGAAGCTGCATTGCTAATTTTAAATCTACTTGTCTTGACACCCCTACTTGCTTCCAGCACCTATTTTATGTATAGTGTCTTTACTCCAGACAGTGGACCATAAGAATTCTGATTGATCCCAACTGCAGACTGATAAAACTCTCATCCATAGACTGGCGATATTCCATTATCCTGACAAAAATCTGTATCGTCTTATACATAGATGGGCAAAGTTCTGTCTGATCTTGAGCATAGACTGACAAAATTCCGTTTGAGCTCATCCTAGACTGACAAAGTTCTACCTAATCCTGATAGTAGATCTACAAAATTCTGTTTGATCCCAACATTAGACTGACAAATTTCTCTGATCCTTGCCATTTTGTCTGATCCCGACCATAGACCAACAAAATTCTGTCTGATCTCTACCATAGACTGACAAAAATACCTAATCCCTAAATCCTAGTGTACACAAAATTCTGTCTAATCCAGACCATAGACTGACAAAATTCTGTTTGATCTCAGCCTAGACTTTCGAAGTTCTACCTAATCCTGACAGTAGATCTACAAAATTCTGTTTGATCCCAACATTAGACTGACAAATTTCTCTGATCCCTGCCATTTTGTCTGATCCCAACCATAGACTGACAAAACTCTGCCTTATCCTGATCATAAACCAATGAAATTCTGTCTGATCTCTACCATAGGCTGACAAAATTTCATGATCTCTACTGTAAACTAACAGAATTCTCTGATCTCAATCGTAGACTGAGTTCTCAGAATCGTAGAATCAGTTCTGTCTGATCCTGACTATAAACCTACAAAGTTATTTTTTATCCCCACCATAAACTGACAAAATCATACCTTATTCTGACCATCAGGCTACAAAATTCTGTCTGATGCCTACTATAGACTGAAAAAAAACCTAATCCCTAATGTACACAGATAACGTTCTGTCTAATCCAGACTATAGACAGGACAGAATGCTGCCTTATCCTGACTATAGACCAACAAAATTCTGTCTGATCTCTACCACAGGCTGACAACATTCCATGCTTCCTACTGTAGACTAACAGAATTCTCTGATCCCAATCACAGACTGAAATAGTTCCATCTGATCCTGACTATAGACCTACACTACCGCTCAAAAGTTTAGGGTCACTTTAGAATTTCATTTCATGCAATTTTCATGCAATTCACAAACAATATTGTCCATTTCACAATTAATGTAAGTGTATCAGATGATTTTTAAAGAATAAAAATGTTTGTCATAAAGTCTATTTTTGTATAGAGGCTTATTTTACATATAGTTCTATTATCAGTAATTCTCAGTCCTCTGTCTAAATCTCCTGGTACGACCACCAATCCAAGTTAAGGATGTTATTGGACTAATTGGTTGTTAGGACACTCTTGCTCAATTGTGATGCACAGCTGAAAAACATTCTACTAATAAGTGAGTATAAAAGGGAGAACAACATTCTAGGTTAGTTTAATATCTGAAGATCAGCAGTTGATGGCTTGCTGACCGACTCACAATGACCAGAAAGAAACAACTTTCTTTAGTGACCCGTCAGTTCATTGTTGTGTTAAGGAAGAAGATACTCCATTGAAAACAAGAACATCTCACTGTGATCCCAAACTTTTGAGTGATAGTGTACACAATTCTTTTTGGTCCCTTACATAAATTGAAAAAATTCCTTGCCTTGTCCTGACCATTGACCTACAAGACTCTAATTGCCTACTCCCAACCATAGGCTCTCTCTAGGACTTGGTGGTAACACCATTGGCAGTGCAGTTAAATCTGAGCCAGAGTTTAATCATTGTTTAAGAAACTGTCCTGAATTGTAAATACAAAGAGCTTAAAACGTGATAATGATGGAAAGACATAAACCACATATCTCTGGACTCCTCCAAGGCCAAAGTCTTGCCCCAGGCTGCTTACTCCTGGCTTCTCTCCTGCTGTCTATCGGGAGGTATTTGATCAGTCCGGAGGAGGTGGCATTCTTCTAAAGTCAGGTGATAGCTGTGCGTCTGCCTGGTCGGCTGTCTGGACTGCTGGAATGCGGTGAGGATTTTTAGCCGCAGGGTCGTGAGAATGACCTGCGGCTCGGTCTGCTGTCACACGCTGTTACTGTGTTTGCTTTACTCTGCTAATGCGCACTGGAGTGGAAGATATGCTGAAAGGAAGGATTTAGACGTTGATAAGTCAGGTATGCGTGTGAAGGTGCCGTCCCTGGTGCGATTAGGTCAGTATTAGTCTTTAATGTGTTTGATTTTAGTGTAATGATTGATACTGTGTTGGGTTTTTTGCAGAATTATGGGGTGGAGACTGATAACCTGAAAACCTTGGTCGGCCGGATGAGGGCGGCGTCTTATAACCTGCACAACTGCACTTCGGAGAGAAGGAAGAATCCCTCATACGAAGGCAGCAGTTCCAGCAAACCACCCAATGAGTTCCTCACGGCGGTGGTGGAGCTGATAGGAGCGGCGAAGAGTATGCTGGCCTGGCTGGACAGGTGCATAAAACACACATTTAAGCACACATACCACCAAAAAGTCATTTAAAAGGGCGTCTAGTGCAAAATCAACGTTATATTGATATGTGTGCAGGTCAATGTGTTGTAGGATCTGTTCTGAGTGAGTACAGGCAGTTTGGTGGCTGTAGGTTTAACAAAAACAAAATGTTTGGGTCTGGCCGAAAATAAATGGGACCCTATGGGAGGAATACAGTCGGGATGAATAAACAACAAATAAACAAGTGCGGGTCAGTATATCTGTGGATTAGTGCTTGGGGCTAGGCCCATGCAGTTTGGTGGCTATAGGTTAAATGGAACCATCAGGTTTGGGTAGGCTCAAAAATGAATAGGACTCTATAGGGAAAAAAGAAGGGTGGGAAAAATGGCAAACAGACGAGTGTGGGTCAAACTAATAATGAATTTGTGGTTAGGGGTCTGCCCTAAATCAGTGTATGTAAAACGATGTCTGTTGGTTGAGCAGAAGTTCAGTAGATTGTTGTGCACTTCCATACTATTCATTCTCTATGGGAAAAAAATCCATAAAAAATCCATAAAAAATCAATTTTCCAGAATCCATGCATCCAATCAAAAAGCTGTATACAAGCCTGAATCCCACAATCAGACCAGACAATCTGAATTTCGAATGAAGTTGATATTTCAAGTTACACAAAAAACGAATAACAATGTAGTTGCAAAGCAACAGAATGATTCACTTACAATCTATGTGATGACTGATATTTTTATTCCATACTCTTTCAATATTCCAAAATCAGCAGATTCATCCACTTGGGGAAGGGAAGTATGAAGCACAGCCCTAATGCCCTTATGCCAGTTGCATGCAATTACACCTTTCCACCAGAGAGGTCTCCAAATCTCCAAAATGTACACAGTGCTTAAATAGGCCAATAACATACAACAGTTTACAAAAAATTTAATAGCAGAAAGATTTAGAAATACTGGTTAAAGATATGCTGCTTCCTTCACTGGCCTGCCCTGATCATCGCTCATGGGCTTTAACAGTGCTAGTAACAGCCTGTAGGCAATGCAAGGCAAGTGTATTTGTATAGCACCTTTCATACACAGTGGCAACTCAAAGTGCTTTACAGAAAAAGAAATAAGAAACAAATCATTAAAATAAATCAGTTAAAAGAAATAAATATGCTGAGGCTGTTTTTCTTGAGTGTAAAGCTCTCAGATGGTTATAGCAAGCTAGAAGTAGGAAATAAGAATAAGGTTTAAAAGTGCTGTTGGACTGTGTACTGAGAAAATATTTACAAGAAAAAAAATGAAGAAAGAGGTTTAAAATTAATAACTAACAGTTCAGTAAGAGTAAAAGTTTTAAACTGAGCTGCTCAAACAGGAATCTTTTCAGTCTGGATTTAAAGGTGTCCAGTGTTGGGGCTCTTCTAACACTCTCGTTCAACTGATTCCATTTAACACTAGCACAGTAACTAAACCCTGCCTCCCCATGTTTAGTCTTTACCTTAGGAAGGACTAACTGACTACTTCCTAACCATCTAAGAGTTCTGCTCGGCTCATATCGCTGTACTAGATCACACAGATATGCTGGTCCTATACTATTTAGACATTTATAGACCAGTAACAGGACCTTGAAGTCTATTCTATAACACACTGGTATCCAGTGTAAGGATTTAAGAATGGTGTACTGAAAAATACTGTAGCATAGTCTTCAGCGTGCTGTATGAATATCCTATTGAAAGAATGTTAGTTTTTATTCTGTTGTGTTTATAGTAATAATCTAGCACCAGTTTACATCACAGAATGTCTTTGTTTATATTCCAGCTCGAGATCTTAGATCTACAGATACTGACCATCTGCAAAATAGAGAAAACATGGAGAGACTCTTTCATTTTATTACACTTCTAAACTGTTCCACCTTTTATTAGACAGCCCAGCTCAGTGCTTACTTTTATACATAACTTTTAACATTTATAAATGTATCTCTTTAACTTGCCATTTAAGTAAAACTCTACATCTTCTTGGCACTTATATATCTGATGTATGATTTTAAATTCATAATCATAGTTTTTTCTATTGCTCTTAACAACAGTCTGTAAAGACTTGTTTTATAATATAATATAATAATAATATAATAATAATATTCGTTTATAGCGGACTTTTCATACCAGTGGTAGCTCAAAGTGCTTAACAGTAATATAAACTTATTGGCTAAGTGATCAACTCTGCTTGTAACAAACACATGAATGAGTTTCTCTGTGTCAGTCTGGGATAGAAACGTCCGTACATTGATGATATTTCTCAGATAATAAGAAGCTACTTTAGTAACTGTGCTCAGAGTCTCAGAGTCTAAGATCTCACCCAGGTTACGTACTTCAGGTTTGATATTAGTAGTTAAAAAAACAAATCAATCATAAAGCATTTTCTTTAGTACCGAGAATCAGTATTTCAGTTTTCTCTTGATTTAATTGTATAAACAAATATGCTTCTATTGGTATGAAAAGTGCTCTATAAATAAAGATTATTATTATTTTTATTGTATACCTGTATACTGGACCGGTATAGTAGGTGGCTGCCAGTGAGGTGAAGAACATGGTAGAGGTTTGGAGATGTTTTATCATCAGAAAAGCACATACGTTGGGTGGAAAAGGCCACAGACATGATTCTAGTCTCTTGTCGAGTGCTTTTCTATGGAAGTACAGAGCTCCCTGTGATCTAAGCCTGTTTTAATGTCAGCTGTTTCAGTCTTCGTTTTGTTTTTCCTATGCAGACAAAACACACGCTCTCCTTTTCAAAACAGTCCTTAAAAGTGAAGCAGTGCAGATGTTGGGCTGACATACAGACTGTTCCATCATATATGCTACGCTACTTGCTTGGGCTTGAGACGACACATTCCAACAGCAGAAGCTCAGACTGGAATTCCTCTCTGCGGTGTAGAGGGGCAGTCTGACTTAACCACTCTCTCTCTTTCTTTCTCTCCCTCCCTTCCTTCTGTCAGGACTCCTCTAACAGGCATCAGTGACTTCACCTCCACCAAGAACAGGATCATCCAGCTGTGTCTGGAGCTCACCACCACCGTACAGAAGGTCTGGAGTCTGCAGAGATACCTTCATTCCAAACCATTCCAACGTAGCTCATTGTATCTACGCTCACTGTCCAGTGTATCAGCTCCACTGACCATATATGAGCTACACTTACAGACTGTAGTCCATCTGATTCTCTGTATACTTTATTACTCTGTTCTTTAATGGTCAGGACCCCAAGAGGACCACCACAGAGCAGGATCATTCTCAGCACTGTGTTGTGCTGGTGTGAGGAGATCAGACACAGTAGTGCTGCTGGAGTGTTTAAACAGCTCAGTGTCACTGCTGGGCTGAGAAAAATCCACCAACCAAAACTATCCAGCGTCCTGTGGTCAGCGCCCTGTGGTCAGCGCCCTGTGGTCAGCATGCTGTGAGCACTGATGAAGAGCTAGAGAAACACAAACTATGCAACAACAGATAAGCTACTGTCTCTATAGTGTATCTACAAAGTGGACGAGCAAGGTGGGAGTGTCTAATAGAGTGGACACTGAGTGGACACAGGACCAGGGCTGGGAACCTGTGTTCCATCTGTGGTCACTCAGTGGTCAGTTTCTGACCACAGAGCTACTTTTGGCTGGATATTTGGTTACTGGGGTGCTCTCAACCAAACACTGTACACACACTGTGTCACTGCTGTGCTGAGAATGATCCACCACCTAAGTAATGTCTGGAAAACAATGGTCCTGTGGTCAGATGGGCAGCAGATGGACTACAGTCATTGCAATTATTCATGTAGAGGACATTTGAGGTAGGCGTTTCTCGAAAGGAGGCCAGTGAGTGGACGTACTTCTTTGTGGAGGACTTCTAGTGGCCATTCAGCCCACATGTCTCACTCAATATTTACTTAAAATAATATAATAATATAATATAATATAGTAAAATAGAACATAATAATATAATAGCATCATCCACTCAAATAATATCTGGTCAGTGGTCAACATTGACGGACAGGATAGAAGAGGGCTACAACAAAGTGGTAGCTGTTTCAGATAAAGTGGCCAGTGAGTGTAAATGCACTGTAGGTGTAGCGTATAAAGTGTCAACCTCACTGTTAACTAGTCATCAGTCTTTAAACTCTTGTTGGGTCGCGCTTAACAGCGGTTGTGAAAGAGAGGAACCTGTAATGGAGCACATGTGGTTTCACTGAGTGAAGGCTTTCCCCCGGCTTTCCGGCCTGTTTGGGGGTGGACGCCTCATAAATGTGCTTTATGGTTAATGCTTGTCCTCCGTCAGCTGTTTCCTCTCCAGGCCATGAGAACAGGGCTGCAGTTGTCTCGTCACATGCGTGTTGGTGGAGATGATTAAGCGAGCACAGACAATTCAGACATGTTAAGTTATGCAACATAGTTTTGTCCAGTTTGGCCTTCAAAGTGCCAGAACATCAGAATCATTTTGGGGGGAACACAGATTCATGAATGCTGTGTTGGTGTCACTTACTGCTGTAGAATTAGTGAACTCATCAACAACTTACTGACGATTTTAGAGCAAAAATTACAATAATTTCCTTAAAAGCGGCTAATAAAGGTGAGCAGTTATTTCGGCTGGTTATAGTTTATTTTGCAGGCCAGACACTCTCATCAAATGTATGTAATAGAGGAAAAACATTATATATATATATATATATATATATATATATATATATATATATATATATATATATATATATATATATATATATATAT
Source organism: Megaleporinus macrocephalus (assembly GCA_021613375.1). Taxonomy (NCBI): domain Eukaryota; kingdom Metazoa; phylum Chordata; class Actinopteri; order Characiformes; family Anostomidae; genus Megaleporinus; species Megaleporinus macrocephalus. Next base: position 44,707,288 of record CM038707.1, on the reverse strand, counting down.
ATACACTACAGCTCAAAAATTTAGGATCACTCAAAAATTTCATTTCATGCAATTTTCATGCAATTCCCAAACAATATTGTCCATTTCACAATTAATGTAAGTGTATCAGATGTTTTTTAAAGAATAAAAATGTTTGTATTAAAGTCTATTTTTGTATAGAGGCTTATTTTACATATAGTCCTATTATCAGTAATTCTCAGTCCTCTGTCTAAATCTCCTGGTACGGCCGCCAATCCAAGTTAAGGATGTTATTGGACTAATTGGTTGTTAGGACACTCTTGCTCAATTGTGATCACAGCTGAAAAACATTCTACTAATAAGTGAGTATAAAAGGGAACAACATTCTAGGTTAGTTTAGTATCTGAAGATCAGCAGTTGATGACTTGCTGACCGACTCACAATGACCAGAAAGAAACAACTTTCTTTAGAGACCCGTCAGTCCATTGTTGTGTTAAGGAAGAAGATACTCCATTAAAACAAGAACATTTCACTGTGATCCCAAATATATACATATATATTATAATATATATATATATATTATAATATATATATATTGCAATATATGGCAATTTTGAGTTTTATACATTATTTAAATAGTTTTTATTGTGTGAAAATTTCATGATGAATGGACCAATATTGCTCCAAAATAGCTTGAAAAACATTCTGGTTCCGTTGACTTACATTGAAAGTAAAGTATGTTTTGGTCTCTCCTATAAAGTTGTAATTTTGTAATTATATAATTTTATATGTATATAATTTTTTTAGCTCTTTTTGAGCTCTTTTTGGAGATTCCCATCCTTGCGAAGATTCCAAAAAAGCTGCATTTGCTAAGACACAACTGCATCCATCATCTTGGTTGTCGCCATGCCAGCCAAGTCAGCCAGTTAGCTTTAGTTAACTAGATTCAACCATGCTCTGTGGTGAGCAGACCTGTTATCGTGCTAGCTAAACTAATGCTTGAGCTTCACAGTTATCAATACTGTTTAACAGATTAGACAGGCTGCTTAACTTTTTTAAACAAGGCCTTAAAAATCCTTAAAATAAATAAATACGCAGTGTGTATGATGCTAACAGCTGGATACAAGGTTGCAATGTTGTGCTAGTTAGATGTTCTTTGATGAGAATTGTTATCATGCTAGCTAAACTAATGCTAAGAGCATTCTACTCTCTAAAAAAAAGCAAACTTCAGACACCAAACACTTTGTAGTCGCTCAAGTACTTATAGAACAATGAACTAATTATTATTATGCCTTCCATAATGGAGACAAGCTTAAGCAGCAGTTCTAGTGACAGATGCCTCTGGTGTCCTCCGCTGGTCTCGCATTCCTCAAACACTCGCTCGTGGTGTTTTGATTATATGTTTTTTTGCTCTTTTATTTATGTGTTTACCATTGGTCGTTGGCCTGTGGGAAGAATGCAGCGCTGTGGCATCTCAAACAAGACTCTCTCTTTAATTACAGGACTGCACTGTGTATGAAATGGAGGAGAAGATATTGGAAGTGGTGAGTAGGACGTCCCTCCCCTGTCATGGAAAGTCTCCCAGGCTGCTTTCACAACAGCAGCTACGCACATCAGAACACAAACCCGCTCTTATCCACAGCAAAGTTCTCCGGTTCTTGAAAAGGTGAAGCCGGACAGGAATGCGTGTCCCTATTGTTGGAGGACGTAGGATGTTTTTCTCAGGGCCGTGCCTGAACATCCTGTGTTAGATAACTCGGCCCTCGTGCGCCTCACTGGACACGAGTGCTATGTTCGTGTTTATTTTAGGAACGTGCTCTTTCTCCATATATCACTTTTAACCCTTTAAAGCAGACCTTTACTCCATAGTTCTAGCAAAGCTGAAGATCTTAAACAACACTCATAGACCAATCAGGCTTTGTTGGAATCTAATGAAACTGTATATGTGTGACTGTAATGATCATGTATGTAATTGATTATACTATTAGAGCGAAACGAGAAGTTTATTGTATTCACTGTACATTCGAAAAGAGCTCTGGTTCCCTGTTGGACGTCCAGCCTGGATCCAGGTTGAGATACGGTTAGAGGCCTACAGGTTCTCTACAGCATCCTGTGGAATACTTACCCACAGATGTTGCAGCTAGGCCTGTAGATCCTGCACACTTATAGGCTGCTGAAGCCGGCGTCCCAGCTGGTCCTATAAATGTTGGAAATCTGGCGACCAGGCCGGACAAGGAAGAGTTGGGATCTGGTGGAAACATTCCTGCTGAGCAATGCCAGTTGGAAGTCCTGCCATGACAGGACACAACACATAGCCACAGGCTGTGCTGCACATATCACTGTTAGTGACCCTCGTATCACTACTAGAGGTGACCGACTGTGATGGCTCTCTAGATCTCCAGCCAGGGCAGGATTGAAGCGTCACCACAAGGCCTCCATACTCCTAGCTGGCGTCGGATCCCAGACAGACCACTGGACAGTTATAGATTGGAACCGTATCGACTTTAGAGTCTAATCCAGACTCTGTTTGGGATTTCCACGAGATCCCAACTCTTCTTTGTCCGGCCTGATCGACAGATTTATGGCCAATCCAGCATTTAGAAGACCAGCTGAGACGCCGGCTTCAGCAGCCTATAAGTGTGCAGGATCTACAGGCCCAGCTGCAACATCTGTGGGTAAATGTTCCACAGGATGCTGTAGAGAACCTGTAGGCCTCTAACCGTATCTCAACCTGGATCCAGTATGGACGCCCAACTGGGAACCAGAGCTCCTTTCGAATGTACAGTTTTCCCCAATAAACTCCTCCTTTCGCTCTAATAGTATAATCAAGTACATACATCATCATTACAGTCACACATATACAGTTTCATTAGATTCCAACAACTTCTGCTTGGTGCGTTGTTTTTTTTTTAATGAGTGTTGTTTAAGATCTTTAGTTTTGCTAGAACTGTGGAGTAAACGTCTGCTTCAAAGGGTTAAAATGGATATATGAAGAAAAAGTATGTTCCTGAAGTAAACACAGATGGAGCTCTTGTGTCCAGTGAGGTGTATCACTACTAGATGTGACCCACTGTGATGGCTCTCCAGCCAAGGCAGGATTGAAGCGTCACCACGAGGCCTCCATACTCAAACCCAGCTGGCATTGGATCC
>CM038707.1:44669180-44699180 GCA_021613375.1 Megaleporinus macrocephalus | reverse complement strand
CTGTGGGCATGGTGACCCCTGGTTACCATCACCACCACTGTAAAAAATCCCAATGACTTTGTTTGGATCTCAACCACTGAATTTTGCAGATGTTAAAAAAATACTGGAGGTACTTTAAAGGGTTAATATCATCTCTACAGCCTTGTATCTGGATTGCATTGCGGTGCTACTGAAGGATGATGGTTTGTTGTCCTGTGTTTCTCTGCAGGGCATGTACATTAAATCCACATACGACGGTCTACATGTTATAACCGGCACTACAGAGCATGTGAGTGAAATCATTCCACCTCAGACCTTCTCTTATATTAATCCATCCCAAGCTTTTCCTTAGAGGGTTCACACATGCCCCCTAGTGGTTTAGATGTCAGGCCTCACTTTTCTGTTTTAACCTTGAAAAGCCCATATCAAATCAAACAATAATAAATCACAGCTGATGCAGTAATGAATTGTGTTTGCATTTGGATACATTTTACATATATTATCTATAATATTGTTCGTGTTCAGTTCAGCCTGTGTTAAACAGGGAATGACTCTGTTTGGGTCGACTATGGTTTATTATTGAATTTGAATATTAGAAGTTCAGGACAGTAGTCAGTGCCACTGGTCAGTATCAGCCTATATCTTTGTTGTGTTCTGCTTAGAAACACAGTCAGCAGTGCTCCAGTCTTAAAACCAGACTCTGCTTTATAGCAACAACTATCACAGCAGCAGTGAACCTCTGATCCTCATACCTCTCTCTCTCTCTCTCTCTCTCTCTTTCCTTCTCTCTCTCTGACTGTCTCTCTCACTTTTTTTCTATCTGTCTCTCTCTCTCTCTCTCTCTGTGTGTGTGCCTCTCTCTTTTAATCTCTCATTCTCTCTCTTGCTTTCTCTCTCTCTCTGACTGTCTCTCTCACTTTTTTTCTATCTCTCTCTCTCTCTCTCTGTGTGTGCCTCTCTCTTTTAATCTCTCATTCTCTCTCTTGCTTTCTCTCTGTCTCTGACTGTCTTTCTCACTCTTTCTGTCTGTCTCTATCTCTCTCTCTCTCTTTCTCTCTCTTTCCTTCTGTCTATCTGACTGTCTCTCTCTCTTTTTCTGTCTCTTTCTCTCTCTTTCCTTCTCTCTATCCGACTGCTTCTCTCACTTTTTCTGTCTGTCTCTATCTCTCTCTCTCTTTCTCTTTCTTTCCCTCTCTCTGGCTGTGTCTCTTTTTCTGTCTGTCTCTATCTCTCTCTGTCTCTTTATCAATCTCTCTCTCTCTCTTTCTCTCTTTCTGGCTGTCTCTTACTTTTTCTTTATGTCTCTATCTCTCTCTCTCTCTCTTTCTTCCCTTCTCTCTCTCTCTCTCTCTCTCTCTCTCTCACGGTCTCTCTTTTTCTGCCTGTCTCTATCTCTCTCTATCTCTCTCTATCTCTTTCTTCCCTTCTCTCTCTCTCTCTCTCTCACTGTCTCTTACTTTTTCTGTCTGTCTCTATCTCTCTCTATCTCTCTTTCTACCCTTCTCTCTCTCTCTCTCTCTCACTGTCTCTCTTTTTCTGTCTGTCTCTATCTCTCTCTCTCTCTTTCTTCCATTCTCTCTCTCTCTCTAACTGTCTCTCTTTTTCTGTCTCTCTCTCTCTCTCTCTCTCTTTCTTTCCTTCTCTCTCTCTCTCTGACTGTCTCTCTTTTTCTGTCTGTCTCTTTCTCCCTCTCTATCTTTCTCTCTATCAATGTCTCTCTCTTTCTCTCTATCTGACTGTCTCTCACTTTTTCTGTCTGTCTCTATCTCTCTCTCTTTTTCTTTTCTTCTCTCTCTCTGACTGTCTCTTTTTTCTGTCTGTCTCTATCTCTCTCTTTGTCTTTCTCTATCAATCTCTCTCTCTTTTTCTCTCTCTGTCTCCCTCTCTTTTTTTGTCTGTCTCTCTCTCTGTGTCTCTATCAATCTCCCGTTCTCTGTCTCACTCTATCAATTTCTCTCTCTATTCTCACTCTGACTGTCTCTCTTTTTGCTGTCTGTATTTATCTCTCTCTCTGTCTCTCTCTATCAAGCTCTCTATCAAGCTCTCTTTGTCTGTCTCACTCTATCAATTTCTCTCTCTATTCTCTCTCTCTTTCTGTTTCTCTATCTCACACTCACGCTTTGTCTTTCTCTCACACTCTCTCTCTATTACTCTCTTATTCTCTTTCTCAATCTCGTTCTCTCTCCCTGTCTCTTATCCCTCTCTGTCTCTCTATTAATCTCTTTATCTCTTTCTTTCTTTCTTTCTATCAATCTCCCTCTCTGCCTGTGTGTCTCCCCCTATCAATCCCTCTCTCTCTCTCTCTCTCTCTCTCTCTCTTCATGTATTTCTCACTCTGTCACTCTATCTATCTCTAACACACACTCTCTGTCTCTCTCGTTCTCACACACACTCTCTCTCTCTAATAATCTCCCTCTCTGCTTGTCTCTCTCTATCAATCTCTTTCTCTCTGTTTCTCCCTCTCTCTTTCTGTCTTTCTTTCTGTCTCTCTCACACAAACAATCACTCACTTATTCTCTCTCTCTCTCTGCCGTGCAGTCTCCAGCAGACAGGACTCAACGGATCCATGCAGGAGACGAGGTGGTCCAGGTCAACAGACAGACAGTGGTGAGTGATGGTGTGCAAGAGGAGGAAGGAAAGTGTAGGATGAAGAAAGCGAGTGAGAAAAGGAGGAGAAATGTTTTAATTAAAGATTTCAGGATAGAGATGAACATGAGAATTAAAGCACAGGTCAGTACAGACACCTTCAAACAGCTTCAGATCAGATCAACAAACCTTCACGAGCAACCTCATCACTGTTAGTAGTAGTTACACAGTCACTGACACTGACATATCTCTATGATAGGTGGGCTGGCAGCTGAAGAACCTCGTGGCCAAGCTGAGGGAGGATCCTCGGGGTGTTGTTCTGATTTTGAAGAAAAGACCCTCAGGAACCTGCAGCTTCACCCCCGCTCCACTGAAGAACCTGCGCTGGAAGCCGCTCGCTGGGCAGGTAAGCAGAGCTGATATTACAGGCGGGGAACATCAGTCGTAGGACTATGTATCACTCTAAATCTTCTGATACTTATACATTAAGTTTAATTACTGACTGAAAGTGGGTGTGGCTTAATCCAGAACTGCATCTGAAGTGCTGGATTTGGGTATATTTGCTTATAGCAAACTTTTAAAGAAGAACTAATGTTAATAACAATTCAAGTCAATTTATTTATTTTAATAATAGTATTTTGTTTAACAATCATATTGAATGTAATTTATACAGTCAGTCAAGAGTTTTGGCTCCCTGGTGTTAATAAGACCAACTGCTTGGGTTACGTGACATTGAGTGACATGGAACTGTTTGGCATTTGATAGTGTTGAAGTATAAAAATCAGTAAAACCCAGGATATGATAATAACCTGATAATGTTCAGTATTTGCATCATTCATCTTCTCAGCATAAATTCTGTGATGACTTTATCTATCATAAAAAAGAAAAACAGGGTCCGCTTGCAAATCCAAGAAGTGAAAGAAGATGATGGCTACAGTCATGTATTGTCCTTCAGAATTTAGACAATAGCCTCTAATCTCATTGACAGCATCTGTAATTGAATTGTACTGTGACTTGTGCTGTGACTTTGTTGCACTGTTTGAACCCCTCCACACCACTTCATTGTTTTCTTTTGGCAAGAAAAGACACGTCCCCTGCCACCCAGGCTGTGTGGGGGGGCCGGAGGGGGGGCTTCTGAAGGTGCAGCACGAAGAACAATAACGCTCTTTACACACATGACTCACCATCTCACTCATCACTCTCTATCACACACGATCTCAAACACACACATGCACTCTCGGTAGAGGCTCCATACTGACGTCACACGTAGGGCTCATAATAAGGTCCAAACTCAATGGGTGCGTTGGTTGCCTCTCTTCTGCGATACCAGGATGTGTGGTTAAACCTGATTAGGTTTCTGCTGTAAATGTCAGGAGGCCATTGATTGTTGCCAAACTTTAGTCCACCTTTCTTCTAACTCACTCACATGCCATCCAAAAAGGTCAAACTTTGAGAGAACCTGAGAAACACCCAGCGTTTGGTGTAGAAGCACACTAACCAGTATGTTTTTAGTGGTCTGGTTGTTTAGACTAGTGTGTGTGACGGAGAACGAGAACGTCTGAGTAGAGCAATGAGAAATGTTGAAGTAAATGCGGGAGGAAGCAAATTGAGCGTGAAACGTTGAAACCAGTCCAATGGCTCATGAAGGCGGTGCAGGGAGCGGTGATGTGCTCAGCGTTGTCCAGTGGATCACAAACCCGTCGTTAGCCCATCTATGTAATATGAGTTAGCATGGCTGAGAGAAAGTCTCAAAGAAAATTCAAATCATAAAGTCATATCAAACTCCAATAAACGTAAACTGTTGGGAGTGAATAATAGTATTTTACTGGACTCTGGATTAACCCTTTGATGCACAACCTGGGTCAAAAGTGACCCGACTGAGATTTTATTCTCTATATCTTTGTAGTAAATTAATTTAATCATTCAAGCTTCCATGAATTCCTCAGTTTACTTGTACTCCGATCATCACAAATCCTGATTTCAGTTTTATTATTTACTTATTTAATAAAAATCATTTTCCTATCTCTGCCTTCTAACACACAGCATTGCTCAGAATTAACCCTTATGTGTTCACTATGGAGTTTGATAGGAACTGTTGATGTTTGTAAACATTTGCAGTCGGGATCATATTTACAAACACTATTTTTGTTTATGAAGTAAATAAATAAGAACTGAAATAATGATTTAAGATCAAAAACAAGATTTTTAATGAACACTTGAAACATTAAATAATGAAACTAATTGATTTCAGTAGATTTACCTAAGAGACACTTAGCAGTACATACAATAACACAGGAAATGAATATGGGACGGTTGTGCATGATTTGCATGTCTAGTTTTATGGGTCATCTATGTTTTTAATTGTACAGTTATTGCATTTAGACTAAAATGGCTCACTGTGGAGAACCTTACAGACTTACAGTAATGGGAACCAGGGGTCAACCAGGGGTCTAAAACACAAATATACATGTTTTATTTACTATTAAAACCACCAAGGAACCTACATGTGTCTTCTAAGTGTTGATGTTGATGGTGGAAAATCTGACTATATACTATATAAGGAAACATATAAAGTCTAGTCTGTGAGGGAGCTTATATAATATAATATTCTCTATTGTCTTCGCTTATATCCTTGGAAAGGCTTGGAAGCTATATATATATATTTCCAAGGAGTGTCCAGAAGAGCATATGTAAGGTCAGACACTGATGTTGGATGAGAGGGTCTGGCTGACAATCTCCACTCTAGTTTATCTCAAAGTTCTAGTTAACAGCGTTGGTGACAGGAACCAGATGTCTGAAACGTTTAATGCCAAAAAATGGCATTGCATTAAGAATCACTATTATCAACAATAAGAACTCAAAAGACATGTGTAGGTTCACTGGTGGTTTTTAATAATAAATAATATGACTACATTTGTATTGTAGACATGGTGACCTCTGGTTCCCATCACCACCACTCTAAAATCAGAGTCTGTAAGTTTCTAGGCAAATCACATTAAACTACTCTGAAGGACCTTGTTTAAATCTCACGGGTTCCAAGACTTTTAAGAAGAACATCAGTTAAACCCCTCTTTAAAGGTGAACTGGCTGAACCAGAGCGATTCATGTATGTGGCGTCTGTGAATCAGTGTCCAATGTTGTTGTTGTTGCTGTTATGGTTGTTTCAGAACAGCCCTCACGTTCCTGCTGCCCAGTCAACCCAGTCGTCTGCAGAGAGCTGTGTTGTGAAAGAGAAGCCAGCCATCTTGGACCTGTATATCCCGCCTCCCCCAGCTGTGCCTTACGCCCCACGGTGAGTGGTCCTCTACTCTCTCACTTTCACCGGTGGTGGTGGTGTGTTAGTGTGTGTTGTGCTGGTGTGATTGAATCAGACACAGCAGTGCTGCTGCTGGAGTGTTTAAACACCGTGTCCACTCACTGTCCACTCTATTAGACACTCCTACTACTTGCTGGTCCACCTTGTAGATGTAAAGATAGAGACAGTAGATCATCAGCTGCTGCCCAGTTTGTGTTCTCTAGTCCTTCATCTGCTATATTGTCTGGATAGTTTTGGTTGGTGGACTATTCAGTCACTTCAATGCTGAGAATGATCCACCACCCACTTGTGGTGGTCCTGTGAAGGTCCTGACCATTGAAGAACAGGGTAACAAAACATACAGAGAATTAGGTGGACTAAAGTCTGTACAAAGTGCTCCTATATGGTCAGTGGGGCTGATAAGATGGACAATGAGTGTAGAAGTCTTTGCAGAAGCATCAGGTCTTCCAGGGTGTTTAGGAAGCTCATGTTCATTCACCTTGACTTTGTCCTTCTTTGTACAAGTGGATTATCTTATATTTAGTCTCCTAAAAGCACCTCCTGGAGAAAGAACGGCTGTTTTGACTGGACTGCACTGATGAAGGTGGTGTCTTTTCCTCTGTCCACAGAGATGTGAAGTCCAGTGTATGTTCTGGGGTGAAGATGAGGCTGAAAGATCCCGAGTCTCCCAACTCGTCTCTGGACCGCGCAAGCAGACGGCGCTCTAACCTCACCGACTACACCATCAATCAGCCGGCCATCGGCGTCTCCCCAGCAGAAGTTATAATTCCCCAGGCCAGACTTCGCCAGCGCACGCCCTCTAGAGGTCAGTTCAAGGTTTTAAAATCTTTACTGAAAACGTCCATTCAGTCATGTATTAACTGCGGCTTAGCTTAGAGCAGCCATGAATTGCTTTGGCGCATTATAGTTATATTATGCTAGCAGTACTGATGGTAAATGTAAAAAAAAAAAACTGGTTAAAAAAAAAATAATAATAAATAAATTAATTAAAAAAATAAAAAAATAAATAAATTTTATATATATATATATATATATATATATATATATATATATATATATATATATATATATATAGTTTAGTGGTGGAAATGTGAACAAAGTCATTCGTAAAATGGTTAATTGTAGAGAAACTTGCCCACAGGGGTCACCATTACTACAACACAAATTGTGTTTATTAGCAAACCCACCAGTGAACCTAAACGTGTCTGCTGAGCTTGTAAGGCAGTGTGATGTAATATTAATGATATTAAACCTAGGATAAATCTAATACATAACAAAATATGTCGGCTTATTTTGCCCTACAACACCCTACATGTACCTATCCACCGTGACTGGGTTAAAAAAATACATGTTTTAGGCCAAACTTATCTCAAATCCAACATAAAACAATTTCTTAGCCATCAGGCAGCAAATTTGTTATCACTTCATGTAATAACATTCTTTTTAGATGCATAAAAGGAGCAATGTGTAAGATGATGATGCAACCGCATCAAACTTCACCACTTTACTCTCCAAAAGCAGCTCCAGAGGTGGAAACAGCTCCAGTGTTAACCCTTGTTCTACTTCTATTTCCACCACCTCTATAGCTATATACACAGTGACTCTAAACAATGTTACTCCAGGACCGTACGGGGGAACAAAAACACAAGTACAAAATAATACAATATACACCGTACAGACCATCGAGACACTGTCTGGCGGCCTTCTGTTAAATGATCTAACCGGGAGCAGCAGCTCTACTTCTTTATCCTCTTATGTTGGGCTGATTTAACTCCACTACAGAGACTCACTATCACCTCTTCAGGTACAAAGTGGTACTACAGTGATTTACTATTACCTCTTCAGATACAAAGTGGTACTACAGTGACTCACTATCACCTCTTCAGATACAAAGTGGTATTACAGTGACTCACTATCACCTCTTCAGATACAAAGTGGTATTACAGTGACTCACTATCACCTCTTCAGATACAAAGTGGTATTACAGTGACTCACTATCACCTCTTCAGATACAAAGTGGTATTACAGTGACTCACTATCACCTCTTCAGATACAAAGTGGTACTACAGTGACTCACTATCACCTCTTCAGATACAAAGTGGTACTACAGTGACTCACTATCACCTCTTCAGGTACAAAGTGGTACTACAGTGACTCACTATCACCTCTTCAGGTAAAAAGTGGTACTACAGTGACTCACTATCACCTCTTCAGATACAAAGTGGTATTACAGTGACTCACTATCACCTCTTCAGATACAAAGTGGTATTACAGTGACTCACTATCACCTCTTCAGGTACAAAGTGGTACTACAGTGAAACACTATCACCTCTTCAATTAAAAAGTTTTATTACAGTGACTCACTATGACCTCTTCAGTTATAAAGTGGTATTACATTGACTCACTATCACCCCCTTAGTTACAAAGTGGTACTACAGTGACTCACTATCAGCTCTTCAGATAAAAAGTGGTACTACAGTGACTCACTATCACCTCTTCAGATACAAAGTGGTATGACAGTGACTCACTATCACCTCTTCAGGTACAAAGTGGTATTACAGTGACTCACTATCACCTCTTCAGGTACAAAGTGGTATTACAGTGACTCACTATGACCTCTTTAGGTACAAAGTGGTATTACAGTGACTCACTATCACCTCTTCAGGTACAAAGTGGTATTACAGTGACTCACTATCATCCTTCAGGTATAATGTGGTATTACAGTGACTCACTATCACCTCTTCAGGTACAAAGTGGTATTACAGTGACTCACTATCACCTCTTCAGGTACAAAGTGGTATTACAGTGACTCACTATCATCCTTCAGGTATAATGTGGTATTACAGTGACTCACTATCACCTCTTCAGGTACAAAGTGGTACTACAGTGATTTACTATAACCTCTTCAGATACAGAGGGGTATTACAGTGACTCACTATCACCTCTTCAGGTACAAAGTGGTATTACAGTGACTCACTATGACCTCTTTAGGTACAAAGTGGTATTACAGTGACTCACTATCACCTCTTCAGGTATAAAGTGGTATTACAGTGACACACTATCACCTCTTCAGGTATAAAGTGGTATTACAAGGACTCTCTAACACCTTTTCTGGTACAACGTGGTATTACAAGACAAGACATTTAGTATCAACTTTTGTAGATATCAATATCTTTGATGTTCTATCAAAAGAATTATTTTTCCACATATTGTTGATAATTTTGAGTCATTTCAGAAGGCTTTTAACTACACAACTTACAATTTTCTTTAAACTTTGGAGGCATGTGATTTTATTCACCAACACTGTGATCAGTTCAGACTTGGTATTTCTCTAGAAAGGAGCATTTCTCAGTGAACCACTCCAAATGACTTAGTATACATCTTAAACAGTTACTTATGTGCAGTTACTAACGTTTTTGGAAAAATCACTGAAGTTCTCCTTTAACTGAATGAAGAAAGGCTTTATTGCATTAAACTACATTACCATGCATTACAAAAACATGTCTATATCTGGATTTCAGAGTAAAACAAAATAAAAAAATGTTCATAAAATGTCTGAACTATCCAGTCTAAAACTGGTAGTATGGTTAATCACAACCCAGCAGGTGAGCTGTTATTGGCTATCAGCTTTTGTCCTACTGTAATTGCAATTATGTGCAATGCATTCAGCATCCAGCGCCGAGACTAAAATCTTGTTCTGTAAACAAATGGCGAGCTGACTCATACAGTCTGCAGCGCTAAGGAACTTGCTGATGTTTACTTGCTTAATGTGTGTAGACAACTGAGGCACCGTATCAGTGCAGTGTGTGGTAGTGTTTTGAGATTACTGAGATGTTTGAGTGGCACTGAAGTGAGTAATTACGGCCTTGTGTGCGTGTGCTGTAGGAAAGCCGCGGCCCGTGTCGATGCCGGTGGACGTCTGCCTGGGCATGTCCCACTCGCCCTGCCCACCCTTGGCGCTTGGAAGGAAAGGTAGGATCGACACCTGTCTGTGTTTTTACCTGAGCCAAGGCAAGCAGAGCTAATCTCCTGCTAACAGCCCAAGCTTTTCACAAAGCCCCCATTAACACATGCTCTGCATTCCTGCACTGTTTATATATCACTAATTACAGCAAGGGTCACTGACAGCCCGGCCATAAATGTTGCTTTATGGGGAATGTATTCATAACAGTGTGCTCACATGCTAAAGCATGCTGACGTTTTTTATATATATGAAAATATATTTTGCCCCAAAATAATAACATAACAACATCTCCTTATATCTACACTCACTGTCCACTGTATCAGCTCCACTGACCATACAGGAGCTCCACTTACAGACTGTAGTTCATCTGATTCTCTGTATACTTTATTACTCTGTTCTTTAATGATCAGGACCCCCACAGGACCACCACAGAGCAGGTATTATTAGGGAGGTGTATCATTCCCAGCACTGCAGTGACACTGACACTGGTCGTGTGTTAATATGTGTTCCTCTAGTCCTTCATCAGTGGACACTGGACACTGCTGTCTGGATAGTTTTGGTTGGTGGACGATTCTCGGTCCAGCAGAGACTCTGAGGTGTTTAAACACTCCAGCAGCAGCAGCACTGCTGTGTCTGATCCACTCACACCAGCGCAACACACACTAACACACCACCATCATGTCAGTGTCACTGCAGTGCTGAGAATGATCCACCACATTAATAGTATCTGCTCTGTGGTGGTCCTGTGGGGGTCCTGATCATTAAAGAACAGAGTAATAAAGTATACAGAGAATCAGATGAACTACAGTCTGTAAGTGGAGCTCCTGTATGGTCAGTGGAGCTGATACAGTGGACAGTGAGTGTAGATATGAGGAGGTGGTTTTAATGCTATGGCTGATCAGTGTATGTTATATTATTATTCTTATCATATGATAAGCTCTTATAACATGATACACTAATGCATTCTTTGCACCCCTGTTAGCTACCCAGTATCTGGTCAACAGCAGTCCTGTGGTCAGAAACTGACCAACGATAAATAGAGTTGGGTGATCATTAGTACAGCAAGAGATGGGACACCATTTTACAGTAGACCTTTGAGGCAGGTGGTGCTAATAAAGTGCCCAGTAGATGGATGTACAAGGTAGGGGTTTCTAATAAACTGGACAGTAAGTGTGAAGCAGAGGTGAACCGTAAGAGGAAGTCAGTATTTCTGAAGAAAGGGATGTTAAGTGGAAGTCAGTGTTTCTAAGGAAGTGGAAAGTGAGTGAAAGGCAGTGTTTCTAATAAAGTGGTCAGGATAGGGTTTTTTCTAAAGATGCTTCCAGTAAATGGAGGTCACTGTTTCTAATGCAGTGGCCAGTGAGTGGAAGGCAGTGTGTCTAATACAAGGTCCAGTGAACAAAAGTCAGTGTTACTAATAAAGTGGCCAGTTAATGTAGGTCTGTGTTTCTAATAAAGTGAACAGTGAGTGGAAGTCAGTGTTTCTAATAAAGTGGCCAGTGAGCAGAAGTCAGTGTTTCTAATAAAGTGAACAGTGAGTGGAAGTCAGTGTTTCTAGTAAAGTGGCCAGTGAGTGGAAGTCATTGTTTCTAATAAAGTGGCCAGTGAGCAGAAGTCAGTGTTTCTAATAAAGTGAACAGTGAGTGGAAGTCAGTGTTTCTAATAAAGTGGCCAGTGAGCAGAAGTCAGTGTTTCTAATAAAGTGAACAGTGAGTGGAAGTCAGTGTTTCTAGTAAAGTGGCCAGTGAGTGGAAGTCATTGTTTCTAATAAAGTGGCCAGTGAGCAGAAGTCAGTGTTTCTAATAAAGTGAACAGTGAGTGGAAGTCAGTGTTTCTAATAAAATGGCCGGTGAGCAGAAGTCAGTGTTTCTAATAAAGTGAACAGTGAGCAGAAGTCAGTGTTTCTAATAAAATGGCCGGTGAGTGGTTTTTAATGTCTTTTTTTGTTCAGTATGTGTGCATGTATTTTGAATCTCACTCTTTCCTCTCTCTCCCTCTTTCTCCCTCTCTCTCCCTCTCTCTCTCTCTCTCTCTCTCTCTCTCCCTCTTTCTCCCTCTCTCTCTCTCTCTCTCTCTCTCTCTCTCTCTCTCTCTCTCCCTGTCTCTCTCAGGTGAGGACGTCTTGCGGCGTTATCTGAGTAATGAGCGAATCCCCACTATCTCGGAGGAGTCCCCTTGTTTCCCCGTCCCGTACAGACCCCCAGGTGAACGGCTGGTCCGGGGGGTCGATCACATCCGGGGAAGTCAGTGCTTCATCAATGCAGAATTGCATAACAGTGCTACCATCCCATACCAGGAGGCAGTGGCCAAGAAAAACTCAACAAAGACCTCCAAACGTCCACCCTCAGAACCCTCTCTGTTCAGCAGCTGGCTTGCTAAACTCAAACTCTTCACACATTGACCCCGACTGTCGCCGTCCACTGCAAAAAATGACATTTTGGCAAGTGAGCGCATCTAAACGGTGTAGTTTGCCAGAGCTCTTCAACTCTAGAGGGCCGGCATCCAGCAAAGTTCAATGCTTTCTGTGCTCAAACACACTAACTGGACGATTAAATGGGAATTTTGCCAATTGTTTAAAAACCTAATATTTGTTTACGGTGGTGGTGACGGGAACCTGGAGTCTGGAACACAAGTATAGCCATTTTATTTACTAGCTAAAGCTGAAAAAAAGGATTTTAATTTTCAGTTACCGCCACCGTGCATATAGCATATCACACCAAACCACCCAGAATGACTTTCTTCACATATTCAGGATTTTTCTGGTGTTTTAAGTCAAGAAATTACCAGAGTCTTGTGTTTGTCTTAGAAAACAATGTTTGTCATTATTATGAAGCACTGCAAAAGTATCAAAACCAAATCAAATGCTTATGTGGCATTGGTGTGGGAAATCTGCAGGTTGCTAAATGCGAGCGAGTGAGTGAGTGAGAGACAGAAAGAGACCAGGCCTTTAAAATAAATAACACTTTATATATGTGTAAAGGCCTGGAGGCCTGGAAACAGCTGGAATCCATTCATAATATTTCTACAGGAATCTCATAATGAGAAATATTAAATATAATGCCAACATTAAAGATGCTTAATGGTGGAGTTTTGCCTCTGAGAGACTTCCACTGTAATTATTTGTCCATTTCATCTGCAAAACAGTGATACCTCGGCAATCGAAAGCACCTTAAATGTATGTATAGCAAAGGAAAGCTATTATTGCTATCCAACCCAATATAAGCAGGATCTTGTTAATGAAGACAAACAAAATGCTAACAAGTGCTCAGTGACAGTATACATGACACTGTCATAGCATGCCATGATCTAGATCTGTCCTGCCCTGCTAAATCTGCCCTGGACAACTGTAAGTGCTGTTACTGTGATATGGGAAAATCTAGGAGTAACAACAGTGGTAAACCAGAGCGAGGCTGTTCCAAACTATCTTTGGAAGCAACATCAGCTGAAGAACTTTGCAGCTTGAACTTTATGTAATGGCTTTCCATGGCTGAGCAGTTGCACACAAGCCTAAGATATCTATGAACAAGGTCAAGTGGCAGCTGGAGGGGTGTCAACTGGACCTTGGACCAGTGGAAACATGTTCTCTGGAGTGATAAATTACCTTTTACTACCTGGCTGACTGATGAAGGAATCAGGGTTTGGTGGATGGCAAGAAAAACACTACCTACCAAGTTTGGTGGAGATGGGATAATGGGGGTCTGGGGCTGTGTTTCAGGGTTTTAGGCTTATTAGCTTCAATCATGGGTGTTTTTAATGATATAACATACATAGAAATTGTACACAGTCATGGGCTTCTAAATTTGGGGCAGGAGTTTGGGGAAGAACTCTTTCCTGTTCCAGCATGCCTTTGTCCCTATGCACAAAGTGAGCTCCATAAAGACCTGGTTTGATTAGGTTGGTGTGGAGAAGCTCCAGTGGTTTGCACAGAGCCATGACCTCAACTCCTTTAACCCACTATGATATTTCTTGGAATGTTCATTGTGAGCCAGACCTTATCATCCAGCATCAGTGTCTGACCTCACAAATGCTCTTTTGACTGAATTAGCACAGATTCCCACATACACACTCCAAAATCTTGTGGAAAGCCTTCCCAGAAGAGTGAAGGCTGTTATAGCTGCACTGGGGGAGGCTCCATATTAAGGCCCATGGTTTTAAATTGGATGTCAAATAAGCTCATTTGGGTTCAATGTACAGGTGTCTACATACTTATGACCATATAATGTACATGGTAAGTCCCTGTTGCTATGCGAATGTTTGTTTGTGTGTGTGTGTGTGTCACACAAAATTAGATCAAGAAGTTCTGGCCACTTCAAGTTTGCCGACCTCAAGCTGAACTCTTCTATTTCTGGAGTTTATGTGCGTAGGTGTAAAATGTGACCACACGTTGAGTGAGGCATCTGTGTGAATGTGTGAAGATGAATCTGATGACGCCACACGTAACCAGTTATCTACCGTGTGTAGATTCTATTTCCCACTGAGCTGAACAGAGTGTAATCTTCTCGTGTAGTGTTTCTAAAGATTTAGAATTTGATCGTTACAGATGGAACAATCTCACTGAACCAGCAAATCATTTAATTTTCATGCATAAAAATTATTTACCATTGTTAAAAAAAATTTTGATTACTTAAAATATCTAAAACCGTCTAGAAAATTCTATAAATACAGAATATCGTCTGCCTTTATACGCATATGAACTTGAGTGACGTCTAATTCTTAATCCATAGAGTTTAATATGGTGTAGACCCAACCTTTGCAGCTATAACAGCTTCAACTCTTCTGGGAAGGCTCTCCACACGGTTTAGGAGAGTGTTTATGGGAATGTTTGAATGTTCTTTCAGAAGTGCATCTGTGAGGTCAGACACTGATGTTGAACGAGAAGGCCTGGCTCACAGTCTCCGCTCTAATTCATCCCAAAGGTGTTCTATCAGGTGGAGGTCAGGACTCTGTGCAGGCCAGTCAAGTTCTTCCTCACCAAACTCGCTTCTCCATGTCTTTATGGAGCTGCTTTGTGCACTGGTGGGCAATCATGTTGGAACAGGAAGCGCCCGTCCCCAAACTGTCCCTGCAAATGGCCAAAGTCTCTTGTATGCTGAGGCATTAAGAGTTCCTTTCACTGGAACTAAGGGTCTGAGCCCAACTCCTGAAAAACATCTCCACACCATAATCCCCCCCTCCACCAAACTTTACACTCGGCACACAATGCAGTCAGACAAGTACTGTTCTCCTGGCAAGCGCTTTGCATTGTACATGGTGATGTAAGGCTTGGATGCAGCTGCTCGGCTATGGAAACCCATTCCATGAAGCTCTCTAAGCTCTGTTCTTGAGCTGATCTGAAGGGCTTATGAAGTTTGGAGTCTGTAGTGATTGACTCTGTAGAAAGTTGGTGACCACTGTGCACTATGCTCCTCAGCATCTGCTGACCTGCTCTGTCATTGTACGTGTTCATTGTCATTGTGGAGTTGCTGTCGTTCTCAATCACTTCCACTTTGTTCTAACACCACTGACAGTCCACTGTGGAATATTTAGTAGTGAGGAAACTTCACCACTGGACTTGTTGCACAGGTGGCGTCCTATCACGGTACCACGCTGGAGTTCACTGAGCTCCTGAGAGAGACCCACTCTTTACTAATGTGTGTAGAAGCAGTCTGCATGACTGAGAACACAGGTTTGCTTCACTGCTGTCCAGCCATCACATGGATGTAATTAAAAGTAGGGTTTATTAGATAAACCAGGTTTTGAATTGTAAATACTGAACTCTGGAGCTTTGGAAAAGGTTAAACCAACAAACTCACATTTGTGAAAAGCATGACTGACCATTTGTTTTAAGGAGAGCAGTGCATTAACAGACAACAGGTACCAACGCACAAGGGGTGAAAGAAAATATCGATACACTTAAGCATCACAATCTTATGTTTCGTGATGCCGTATCAATTCTCCTAAACACAGTACACCTTGTTTTTAAACTCCAAAACACTAGATGGCAGTGTTGCAATCCTTCCTCAGCTATTTGACTCTTCCACTCCATTTCAAACAAGTAGTGTAAGGGCGCACTGCTGACATTAGCATTAGTAAACTTGTAAATTTGGTGCTGTGTTTTATGCATTGACAGTTTTTCTAAAATTAGATTAAAAAATTACAATATATTAAATTTCAAATATTGTATCACCAGGTTCTCGCCACTACACAGTCCTACAAGGCATGGCAGTGCACAAGGATTAGTCTGTAGAATTTAGCCAGTCTCATATATTTTAACCCATTTTTTCCCAAAAACTTGAAAAAAAAGTAAAAAAAACAAGCAAACTGACCACAGAATGTTTCAGAGAAATGGTTCATATTTGGTGTCAGCACACTTTGTAGCAACTTTTTAGTGAAGCTTATGTTACACATCTCTAATATAGGAACCAGGAGCAATTCCAACACTAACTTTAGGCAATAATACAATTTCACACATAGCCAGTTACCCATATATTATTGTAACTCTTCTGAATCAGCTGGTGTTTTTAAAACATTGCAGTTGAGTTTTGGACTTTAAACTAAGAAATACCAAAAAAATTCAAGAAAAACATTTTAGCCAAACCGTTTGACCAGTTTCAGTTCTGTTTCCAGTGGAACTCTTTCAGTGGAAGATTGTTGGTTTTCTAAGTGAAAGTAAGTGAATTTATCCTCTACACAGAGCAGTTAACACCTTTTAATACACAGTTACTGCTTATTTGCAGAACTGAACATACTGCAAATACAAAATAAGGCCTGTGCAAAAGTTATGGCACATGCGTTTTATGTTTGTATGCTTTATTGTTTCCCAAAATCCACAAAAATGTCATATTTGACTGTAGAAGATGTTAACAAATGGTCTCCTAGTACATATTTGTATATATTTGACTTCAATCTTATACATGCGACTGTGTTTAAGATGCGTTCTCTTGCCAAGACAGCAGATTTTTGCAGTGTTTGTGCTTCGCTTTGTTACAGAGACACTTACAAAAAAGCTTTTTCTATGAGAGAGGAGGTCTCGGGGTGTTCATAATAATGATGCTCCATTGTGTTTGTAAAGAGAAAGACACTGAATCGGGTTGCGCGTTGCGCTATGTGTGCTGTGTCGATTGTAATTAGTAGTAAGTTATTATATTTGTGTATATGTTTTCTATATAGGTTCCTTTGTTTTTGATAAGTTTGTTCATTATGTTCCTCATTATTCGAGATATCTTGCCACTGGGGTTGAAAGTAAGGCAGAAAATAAGCTATGCCGAGCAGGTTGTGTGTTCAGAGAGTGAGAGAAGGGTGTTGATAAACATGTATTTGTAAAATGTAAAATATTTGATATAGTTAGAGAGATTCATTTTTTTATGTCTTTTTTGTTAATTTCAAAGGATTCATGGAGACTACAATAAAACTGGGTTTTATTAAGTAGCGCAAGTAACTCAACGTTAATTTTAATACTGAATATGCAATAAAAGTTAAATATGCAATAAAAGTTAAATATGCAATTAAGGTTTTAACCTGAAACACGACTCGCTGAGCATCATTAACAGAGTAACATATGTCACATTAGCCCCTCCCACAAATATTTGCGAAAAGTCTCTGCAAATATTAATAATCCAGCAAGTCTGAACACAATACGATCTGAATATGGATGTTGTTCACGAATATAATGAATAAAAAATCATTTCAACTCTCAAACCCCGCTGAGGTCTTTTATTTCATTCTTAACACCTCAGTGTCTCTGCTGGACTGAGAACAGTCCACCAACCAGCAACATCCAGCTAACGGTGTCCTGTGGGCAGCGTCCTGTGTCCATTGATGAAAGACTAGAGAGACAGATACAACAAAGTAGGAGTGTCTAATAGAGTGGACAGTGAGTGCACACAGTGTTTAAACACTCCAGCAGCAGCACTGCTGTGTCTGATCCACTCACACTGGCACAACACACACTAACACACCACCACCATGTCAGTGTCACTGCAGTGCTGAGAATGACCCCCCACCCAATTAATACCTGCTCTGTGGTGGTCCTGTGGGGGTCATTAAAGAACAGAGTAATAAAGAATACAGAGAATCAGATGAACTACAGTCTGTAAGTGGAGCTCCTGTATGATCAGTGGAGCTGATACAGTGGACAGTGAGTGGAGGTACAAGGAGGTAGTTTTAATGTTATCAGTTTACATTGTTGTCATGGTAAATTATGTCTGAATACAGTACAGTATGCTATATATACTGATTTTATATATATATATATATATATATATATATATATATATATATATATATATATATATATTATATTAATACTAATATTTCAGTTTTTCTGATAGTATATGTTTTAAAAATGTATCTCTGCTGGTTCCTCCTTGTTCCTGCTGATCAGGGCTGCGTTCAGCTCTGACAAAACATATCAAATCATTCATTTAGATCGAAAAGTTGGTGACCTAAACACTCATGGCAGCTAAGAAGGCCATTCCTGGTGTCCTTTTAGAAGAATTTTACAGGCCGGATTAAAAAAAACTTTGTAAAACTTTCTTTGTAGTCTGTTAAGCATTGTTGTGACAAAGCGTGTCAGTCAAACAGGAGACAGACTGAACTGTAGCAGAACAGTGCCAAACCTGTTGAGATTAAATGAATTTCTGATGTCTAAAAATGGTGATATATAGCGAAAATAAGTATAATCATATTATATGATTTGAGTTGTATCACCTGCTTTTAAAATGTTGTTCACACAAATATTTTTTTTCCCATTTAAATTCTATTTCAATTTAAATATAATTACACAAATTAGTGTCTAGAAAATCTTAATTATTGCCTCCCTGCTTTAAAAAAGATTATTAAAAATAATTATAATTAAATAATTAGGACACTGACTGTATGTAGACAGAGGGAAAGGAGGAAGGGCAGTAACTTGCTGTAGATCTTTTTTCATTTCTGTAAATGAATGAATTCTTGTACATATGTACATATATGTATACCCCACTGTCTACATACAGTCAGTAAAAGTAAAAAATCGAATAAAAGGCAGTACAGGTGTAGTAGAATGTGTACAAGTGTGTAGAGGATGAAATAAAACACTGAATAATAATTTTTCATGTTTGTTATTTGCTGATCTGCATGTGTTGTTAATCACTGGCGCTATAATGAAGAAACAGCGGCGCCTAGTGGTAGAACAGGCGAATCGCATTAAACCGCTCACTCGTTTGCCTTTCTGCTGAAGCCTGAATGAATAAAGGAACAAAACACCGAAACCCAAAAACATCTAGGCCTGAAACGCGGTCTGTAGGGGGACTCTGGGAGGGGGCTCCTCAGATTATAAATCTCCAGCCTGGGGCTGATTACATCGTTTACATGCTGACGGTTAGGTGAGCAGCGTTTGTCCTGTGATCTCGACGCTGGAGCAGATGTGTTTGGGTCAGTGAGCAGGATGTCCACCCGGAACGCGCTTCTGAGAGCACTTCTATACACTTCATGGAAGCTGCAGGTTCTCCAGTGCTGGTTGCAGGTAATCTCCACCGTGAGGTCAGGCCAGATTCCTCTCCTGGGGTCTCTCTCTCTCTCTGTGGACGTGTTAATGCTAGTTAGCTCCTTCTGAGCTCAGGGTCATCCCAGCAGCCCAGTGAGGCCTACAGATAGATCAGTACTTTCACTGCACTGGCGTGTCCCTCAGAGTTTCCTCACCTCTCCTTCACAGAACATGCTTTCTTCTCCTTCTGCTTCTCCAGTCGTGACCAGCATGGAGCCTGTAAGTCATCATACTTCAAAAAAGAATGTCATGGTAAGTGGAAACATCTGAAAGATAGGAATATCAGATATTAGAGATTCACCTGTGAGTCTGACCTCACTGGATATGTAACAAGACGCTTGAGCAACAAGTCATAGAAGATTATATACTTGGTCTGGTTCTGACAAGCCAGGAATCTTTATTTGCTTATATGTACAACTATCAGCCATAAGATTAAAACCACACTGTCCACTGTATCAGCTCCACTGACCATATAGGAGCTCCACTTACAGACTGTAGTTCATCTGATTCTCTGTATACTTTATTACTCTGTTCTTTAATGATCAGGACCCCCACAGGACCACCAAAGAGCAGGTACTATTAGGGAGGTGGATAGTTCTCAGCACTGCAGTGACACTGTCATGGTGTAATGTGTCACTGCCGAACTGAGAATAGTCCACCAACCAGAAAGAGATAGGCAGCAGTGTCCTGTGGGCAGTGTCCTGTGGGCAGTGTCCTGTGGGCAGTGTCCTGTGGGCAGTGTCCTGTGGGCAGTGTCCTGTGTCCACTGATGAAGGACTAGAGAAACACAAACTGTGCAGCAGCAGATGAGCTACTGTCTCTGACTTTACATCTACAAGGTGGACCAAAAAGATAGATGTGTTTAATAGAGTGGACAGTGGACACACTAACACACCACAACCAGTGTCACTGCAGTGCTGAGGATGACCCACCACCCTAATAGTACCTGCTCTGTGGTGGTCCTGTGAGGGTCCTGATGATTAAAGAACAGAGTAATAAAGTATACAGAGAACCAGATGAACTACAGTCTGTAAGTGTAGAACTACAAAGGACTCCTATATGGTGGTTTTATGGTTTATTGTTGTGTGTGTGTGTGTGTGTGTGTGTGTGTGTATATATATCCTGTCGATTAGCATTTACAAGCTGCGTGACTGATTAGCATTTTACGAGGACTTACTTGTCTCAAACCGTGTTGAGATGAAATGACTTGCATTAGTGGTCAAATGTTTTTGGACATTCAGAATTCTCGTCTATGAATATTGGAAAACTGTACACTGGAGAGTCCACTGGCTGGGCATGTAAAGATCCAGGTTTCAGTCTGGTCTCTCTCTCGCTCTTGCTCTCTCTCTCGCTCTTGCTCTCTCTCTTTCTTTTGCTCTCTCTCTTTCTTTTGCTCTCTCTTTCTTTTGCTCTCTCTCTTTTTCTCTTGCTCTCTCTCTCTTGCTCTCTCTTTCTCTCTTTTTCTCTTGCTCTCTCTCTCTTGCTCTCTCTCTTTCTCTTGCTCTCTCTTTCTCTTGCTCTCTCTCTCTTTCTCTTGCTCTCTCTCGCTTCCTCTCTGTCTTGATCGGCATCTGTTTCAATTTCTTTTATTCTCTGTCACTCACTCCATCACTCTTCCAATCTTTCTCTTTCTCTCTCTCTTTCTCGCTCTCTCTCTCTTTCTCTTGCTCTCTCTCTTTCTCTTTCTCTCTCTCTTTCTCTTGATCTCTCTCGCTTCCTCTCTGTCTTAATCTGCAACTGTTTCAGTTTCTCTTATTCTCTGTCTCTCACTCCATCTCTCTTCCAATCTTTCTTTCTCTCTTGCTCTTTTTCTCTCGCTTTTGCCCTCTCTCTTGCTCTCTCTCTTTCTCTTTTTCTCTTTTTCTCTTGCTCTCTCTCTTCCTCTCTCTGTCTTAATCTGCCTCTGTTTCAATTTCTCTTATTCTCTTACTCCATCTGTCTTCCAATCTCTCTCTCTCTCTCTCTCTCTCTCTCTCTCTCTCTCTCTCTCTCTCTCTCTCTCTCTCTCTCTCTCTCTAGTGTAATGTTACAGTCTATAGAAGGGATGCACTGGTGTAGAATTTTCAGAACTACAGAGCTTTCTGTCTGACTGAGTTCCCCCTTTATAAGAACAACTCGGTTTGGCCTAGCGAACACCCCCCCCTCCCCTCCCCTCCCCTCCCCTCCCCCCATCTTCCACTGTTTGTCATCATCATCGATGTTTTTAAAAAGTGCTGACAGAAACTTCCCAGTTGCACAGCAAATAAACGGAAATGAAAGACGCTACATATGAAAGTGCCTGGATTCCAGCTGTTTCTAGAGTCAGCTTCCTATTTACCAGCTTCTCGTTTGAATTTTCCAGTTCTGCCTTAAGTGGTGCCGCAGTTACAGTCTGACCTGAGGCTCCTGAATGCAATGACTGCACTATTTAAGGAAATCTGAACAAGAAGCTGATGATGATTCAGCCGAGCGTGATCCGTTAGCTCTTCCATAAGCTTTGAATTTTGTCTGGATCTGTTTGTACTCTCTCTGTACCTGTAGTTGTAGTTGTATTTGAACACTAGCGCTAACACTCACTCAGTTAGTCTTTCTGGGTGAACACACCTGTGTTAAAATAGCTTTAGAGGTTTATTTGCCAGTTGTGAGTCTGACCTCACTGGATATGTAGCATATTGTCATCATCATGTAGGAGTTGATGCTTGTTATATTGCTTAAAGTGACACAAGGTAACAAGTCATGGAAGCTTATATATATATATGTATATGTATATATGTATGTATATATATATATATATATATATATATATATATATATATGTATATATGTATATAAACCAGGTGACATCCCTGGTTCAGACACTTGAATTATTTCATTAAACTTATATAAGTGCATAAATCTTCAAATGTACACACAGAATTTCTACAGTAGTTCTTGGTTGCCAGTCAGTTGAGATTCTACACTCTTAAATGCGGTTCTTAAGGAGTTCTTTAGTGAAGAATCTAGTTTCATTGTGAAGTGGTTCTTCAGATTGATGGAGAATGTGTTGCATGTGGCTCTATATACCCCCCAAAATGGGTCATCTACTGTTATAAAATAGACACAGTAAGGATAGAAGACCCATATAAAACACTTTCTCTGTCAATCTTAAGAACAGTTTCACTATGCAATAGAAAAAAATAAATAAATAAATCATTCATGCACACATATACTTCCTTTAGTGTTCATGGTTCAAACATTGTCTTTACCAAAGAACCCCTAAAGAACAAACCCTCGTTCGTATGTTTAAGTAATAAGCTGTTCACAGCATTGTGGTTCAGTTAGGCTCATTTCTTTCGCCAAACCTTTTTCAGTTCCTCATGGTTACCAGGGGATACGTTATGATCATTTTTAGTGTTCATAATGTGAATAGGGGGTCTACTATAATAGATTTACACGCTAAAATGTTCCCAAACATTCACTCTTTGACCGAAACGCTTTGTTAGAGCTCCTGCTCCTTCAAGCCACGCCTCCCAGTGAGCCCTGTGTGCTCTTATTTGTCAGCTTAGCCACTCTATTCTGATTGATCAACCACCAAAGCGGCATCTTGAAAGATGTCGGTTCAGCTGTATCAGTAAGAGTCAGAGTCCGATCCTGAAAGTCAGGTAGACCAAGCTGGTGGCTAGACTGGAGCAGGCTTGTTTAAGAGTGGTCAGTTTTTACTGTTTAGCTCTCTGTGTGTTGTGTGAGGATGTGCTAAGCTTGTGGGTAAATGGCCAATAAGGACTGTGTTATGAGATGATGTCACCTTGTAACAGAGAAAAGGGCTGGAGGCACTTCAGGTAGCTGAGAAAAGTGGTTTCTTGTTCTTGTGTTAACTTTATTCTTTATAACTTTGCACACTCAAAAAAGGCTGCAACACACTAAAGGAAAGAAAATGGGGTTTAAGTCTGGAGCTTGGCCATAACCTGTTCACCACCACCTTTCATCCACCAGTCAGGGGTTTAGTTTGTACGTTTAGAGTCATTGTCTTATTAAAACAGTGTCGCCCAGTGTCGCCCGGTACGCCACTTTATTCATTAAGCCCCTATAGAATGAATATATATATATATATTTTCAATGGAGTATCTTCTTCCTTAACACAACAATGGACTGACGGGTCTCTAAAGAAAGTTGTTTCTTTCTGGTCATTGTGAGTCTGTCAGCAAGCCATCAACTGCTGATCTTCAGATACTAAACTAACCTAGAATGTTGTTCCCTTTTATACTCACTTATTAGTAGAATGTTTTTCAGCTGTGATCACAATTGAGCAAGAGTGTCCTAGCAACCAATTAGTCCAATAACATCCTTAACTTGGATTGGTGGTCGTACCAGGAGATTTTGACAGAGGACTGAGAATTACTGATAATAGACTATATGTAAAATAAGCCTCTACACAAAAATAGACTTTATTACAAAAATTTTTATTCTTTAAAAATCATCTGATACACTTACATTAATTGTGAATTTATGTTTGATTATATTGTTTGAAAATTGCATGAATTGCATGAAAATAGCATGAAATGAAATTCTAAAGTTTTGAGCGGTAGTGTATGTATCTTCAATTGTACAAATGTACACAGAATTTCTACAGTAGCACTTGGTTGCCAGTTAGTTGGCAGTAACAATCCTCTACACTCTTATAGATGGTTCCTAAAGGGTTCACTCCCAGAATAGTAGGGGCTGTTACTGCAGCAGAGAGGCCCAAACTCCTCATTAAGTAGGAGGTTTATTGGAGCAGGTGTCTGCAAACTTCTGGACATGTTGTGTATGTCTTGTAGCTGTAAGCACTGATGGCGGAGGTCCTGAATCCTGAAAACATGTCCCATTTTCAGGGAGAACAGTCATGAATAACACGGTTTGAGGCAAGTACACAATGATAGCTGAGAATCGTAGCTCCAGTGGAAAACCTACACATGTCATGTCTTTATATTTAAATAGAAAGAGGGGTTTATTTGTGAATGTGGGAGTTAATTCTAAGCAGACCCTAAAACATGTCACTTTAAGGGTCTGCAGTTGCAGCAGCCTCAACACTTTGTGGGCATGGGCGCGCGTGTGTGTGTGTGTAAGAGAGTGAGAGACTTGTGGGAGGGGAAGTGTGTGCATGCGAGCCCCTGAGCTGCAGTCAGTGTCATTGCTCTTGTGAGTGTGCGTTGTGTGGGCTGATGGCTGTGTTGCTGTGTTTTAAAGCTCGTTCGCCCTTTCTCTCCTCTCTCCTCAACTCAAGCTTCTTCTGCAGGACTTCTCCAGCGTGAGGTGCCGAGGTGAGTGCATCAAACCCAACACATGGATATGCCTGTGCACAGGGTGGGTGCTAGGGCTGAGTGATATTGCGATTATATTGCTACCTATTGTGAGTCCTATACGCCTCGCAGGCTGGGGGCGATTGGGACCACCAAGCCGAAGCATGTTCGACCATAATCTTGATTTTGTGGCTGGAGTTGTAGAATTCACTCTAGTAAATAAGTACTTCAGTACTAAAAAGTACTACATCTAACAATAATGAATAATAAAAGTTTCAGTCACTATTTAAAAAATATTAAACAGTATTAATAGAGTAAGTAGTGCTTTTACATACAGCAGTGTGTTTATTTAACCCTTTCCAAGCTTCTCATAAACAACCCAGTATTATTTACAGTTCTCATCTAATACCTGCTTTGACTGCTCAGTACTTCATTAAGCTAAATCAAGATTTGCTGCTGAAGGAACTGAACACATTCATACAATGTCTGGGGCGTCCAGGAGAAATCTGGAACCACACTTTGTTCTTCAAACTGGATCAAGATATGATCTACTTCTTTCACTATATATATATATATATATATATATATATATATATATATATATATATATATATATATATATATATATATATATATAATTTTTAAAAAATATTTATTATTATATATTTATATTTTTTCATGTATTTAAGAAACCAGAATGCTTAGGCAGCTCTACAATATCTACATTTAATTTAATTAATTTTCCTGATTTTGTAACACTGATCCAGGTACAGTTTTACAATTTATGGCTGTTTCCGTATAGAATCGAACCACAGTTTCTAAATTGGTGCATATCTACAAGGAACAGTCAGCGTTGTGACTGTGCCTTTAAGACTGATCTATGTACAGTACTCTGAAAGAAGTATTTCCCCTATGATTGCCTCAATATTTACATACTGTCACGCTCTGAGTCCATGCAGTGTTTCTGAACCCCCCGTCCTGGGGGCTCGCTGGCCTGCACTTTCTAGTGTTTCTCCTGATCTGCACCACAAACCGTTCTCAATTCAGTCTTAAAATAAATGAGTAGTTGAAACTACTCGTGAGTTCTTCTCCTGGTCTTGCATTATATCGTGTCTCAGGATCTGAAGTGTGACATTTAAGTGTGACAGTATGCAAATGTTGAGGCAATCGTGGGGCAAAGACTTCTTTTCAGGGCTCTGCACATAGATCAGACTTACAGTAAGCAGCACCCAGACGCTTGTCTTAAAATAGAGATCAGATCAGATCTCTGCGAGAACAGATTTACATGCTTCAGCTTTCCCAAAGCACAATGTGTTCATCTGTTCAGCCTCTGTCTGAAATGCTCGTTTAGAGCTCCTGTGTTTTTAAGCCCCACCTACTGATGAGCCCAGTGTGCTCCGATTGCTCATCTTATCCGCTCTGTACCGATTGGTCAAGCACCACAGCGGTTGAAAGCAATGGTGGCAGCCAGCTTAACCTCCTGCCCATACAGTCAGCTAATAAGGATTGTTCTACGAGGTGATGTCACCTTGTAACAAAGAAAAGACCTGAGATATAACAAGGTGTTTCAGGCAGCTGAGAAAAGTGGTTTCTCTCTCTGTGGTGTTTGCATGCAGGGCCCTTTACGGTCCTGCCATAGTATATATTGGGGTCTTGCTGCAAAACCTGATTGCATTTGAGCTACCTATTTAAGCAACGTGGCAAAATGCCACTCTTATCCAGAGTGACTTACAGAAGTGCTTAGTGTTCGGTTAGAGTATGTACCTCTATCTAGTACAAACAGGTTCAAGTCCAAACTACTCTTATACTCAAACACTTCCATAAACAAGTGCCAGTGCTGATACCTAGAGAGAAGACAACAAAATCTAAGATTAGACACAGAGCAACACCTACAAGACTGGAACACCTACAGAGAAGAGAATAAATACAAGACTACATACACTATAAGTTTTCCTAGAAGATCAAGTGCAATTATGGTTTCTACCAATGCTTCAGTAGATTATTGCTTATAAGTGCTTCACAAAGAGACGGTGGTCTTCAGTCTGCGTTTGAAGACCGTGAGAGAGTTCGCTGTTTGGACAGCCAGTGGAAGTTCGTTCCACCATCTGGGCTCCAGGACAGAGAAGCGTCTTGTTGCGTGTCTTCCATGAATCTTGAGGGACGGCAGGTCAAGTAGAGCCGTACTTGAAGCGCAAAGGGCTTGAGGTGCTGATCGACTATTGAACTTTGTCATAGGGTCAGGAGGAGCTGGTCCATTCTTGGCTTTGTAGGCAGGCATCAGAAATTTAAACTAAGAACTAAGGAAGCACTAAGAAGCCGAAGTGTCACAGAGGGACAGTATCTTTACTAACGTAGATACAGAATTAAAACTCTTCTCGTTCTACTGATCGTGATGAATGAAAGGTGATCAATTCCCTGACTGATCCTCGGGGGGTTTGGCAGCCTGTGGATATGGGCGTTGGTGATAAACAGTGAAACCACAGGGTTGTGTTCCTGTTTCACAGTAAGAAACCATCCATACCATCCATACTTTTGACACATCGGTCTACAGAACGTTATTATAAAGGCTTGGGGTTCATCAGTGAATGCGTTGGGCAAAAGTGAGGCAAGGCTGGTTACCAGTGGTTTTTGCTTTGTGATAGTGGAATCATATATGAAGCAAGTGAGGCCTGTGGTAAGTTGGGGTTTTGGGGTCTTTAGCTGCTGGAACTTTGAGGAATTTTGGTAGGGTGATGGATCTTCCCAAGTTTTATCCGTTTAGAAGTAAAGGAGGCCTCCTGAGCAGGTGCTCGTCCAGTCTCTTGTCATTTCAAGGCTCGACTACTGCAACTCGCTCCTGGCTGGTCTTCCTCTGCAGGCCATCAGGCCCCTGCAACTGATCCAGAATGCAGCAGCACGGCTCGTGTTCAATCTTCCCAAGTCACTTATGTCACTCCACTGCTGCACTCCCTTCACTGGCTTCCTGATGGTTACCTGCAAAGCCAAGAATGGACCAGCTCCTCCTGACCTTATGGCGATGGTCAAAAGTTGATCTGCACCTTGAGTCCTTCGCATTTTAAGTATGGCTCGGTTTGACCTGCCATCACTCAAGATTCGTGGAAGACACACGACAAGACGCTTCTCTGTCCTGGCACCCAGATGGTGGATTGAACTTCCACTGGATGTCTCAAAAGCAAACTCTCTCACGGTCTTCAAGCACAGACTGAAGACCACCATCTCTTTGTTAAGCACTTATAAGAACTAATCTACTAAAGCATTGGTATAAACTGTAATTGCACTTTATCACTGGATAAGTATTGCACTTGTACTGTATGTAGTCTTGTATTTACTCTCTTCTCTGTAGGTGTTCCAGTCTTGCTAGGTGTTGCTCCTGGTCTATCCTTTTATTTTGTGGTCTTCTTTCTAGGTATCAGCACTGGCACTTATTTATGGCAGTGTTTGAGTTTAAGAGTAGTTTGGACTTAATCCTGTTTGTACTAGATAGAGATACATAAGTGCTTTGTGTTCAATCAGAGTTTGTAAGTCACTCTGGATAAGAGCATCTGCTAAATGCCGTAAATGTAAATATCTCTGTCTGTGGTTCACTGGACTCTCAGCGCCTTAGAAATGGCTTGTGACCCTTTCCAGTCTGATAGCTTACCACTTTCAATTTCAGCTTCCTGAATTTCTATTTCTGTACGTGCTGCTTGTTCAGAGTTTTTTTTTGTTTTTTTTTTGGGTCAACTTCACTTTGCTGGAAAGGTTCTGTAAAACCCTGCGTGAAGACCGCAGGCAGTAAAACCGCTCAGCGTTGCATGTGCAGCAGGCGACGAGTCCACCAGCACGCAGGCCGACAGCATGATGGACTAAATTGCATTGCAATCAGTATAAACATACAGCTTTTGCAGACTCTCCTTCCTAAACTCCATCAGCACTGATACACATGGTAGCGGATCCTGGATCACAACCTCCTTCCTGATGTCCATCAGCACTGATACACATGGTAGCGGATCCTGGATCACAACCTCCTTCCTGATGTCCATCAGCACTGATACACATGGTAGCTGATCTTGGATCAGAACCTCCTTCCTGAGGTTCATCAGCACTGATACACATGGTCGTTGATCCTGGATTAGAACCTCCTTTCTAAACTCCATCGGCCCTGATACACATGGTAGCTGATCCTGGATCAGAACCTCCTTTCTGATGTTCCTCAGCACTGATACACATGGTAGCTCATTTTGGATCACAACCTCCTTCTTAAACTCTTATTAACATTGATATACATGGTAGCTGATCCTGGATCAGAATCTCCTTCCTAAACTCCATCAGCACTGTTACATATGGTTGCTGATTCTGAATCAGAACCTCCTTCCTAAACTCCATCTGTACCAATACACATGCCAACTGATTCTGGATCACAACCTCCTTCTTAAACTCCATTAGCACTGTTACACATGGTAGCTGATCCTGGATCAGAACTTCCTTCCTAAACTTCACCAGCATAACACACGTAGTAGCCAATCCTGGATCAGAACCTCCTTCCTAAACTCCCATCAGCATTGATATACATGGTAGCTGATCCTGGATCAGAACCTCCTTCCTAAACTCCATCAGCATTGATATACATGGTAGCTGATTCTGGATCAGAACCTCCTTCCTAAACTCCACCAGCATTAATACACATGGTAGCTGATCTTGGATCAGAACCTCCTTCCAGTATGCTATGAGGCCAGTATGTTAGCCTGATGTTTGATCGTGATGGCTGGGCTCTAAGGTCAGGTCCTCATAGTGCCCCTTAATTAGAGCCGCCTGATGCCGGCTGATGTGGCTTCTGAGAGGAAAGAAGTGAAAAGATGGAGTGAGAGAGAGAGATGGAGGGAGACAAGCAGACAAGAAGCGGTAGCAAGAAAAGGACTAATGTGTACGTGAGCGTGTACATGAGAAGAAGGACTGTGAAGGTACCAGTGAGGAGTTTTGGTTGTGGTTTTCGTTGAAACCTGAAACACTGGCTGTGAGCTGCACTGGAAGTGTGTTGTGTGCTGTGACTCTCAGAAAGCAGTCCAGACTGAAACACTGCTTACCTGCAACACTTACAGACTGTAGTTCATCTGATTCTCTTTGGGTGGTAGATCATTCCCAGCACTCATGTGACACTGACATGATGATGGTGGTGTGTTGTGCTGGTGTGAGTGGATCAGACAGGACAATGCTGCTGGAGTGTTTAAACACTGTGTCCACTCACTGTCCACTCCGTTGGTCCACCTTGTAGACGTAAAGTAAGTCAGAGATGATAGCTTATCTGTTGGTCATCCTCTAGTCCTTCATCAGTGATCACAGGATGCTGACCACAGGACTCAAGCTGTGTGCTGTATTTGAACCAGAGAGCTACAGTCACAGGTTCTATGAGAGCTGTGGGCTGTATTTGAACCAG
>CM038707.1:44419180-44666680 GCA_021613375.1 Megaleporinus macrocephalus | reverse complement strand
TGTCTCAAAACCCAAATGTGTATGACGTTAGACTGTGCTTCAGGGAAAACAGGTGATCAAATGCAGGGAAACCTGGTTGTTTAGACTGTGTCACTCGGCAAATGATAAGCTTCTGTCTTTGGAATTCGTAACTAGTTAGAGCTGCAGCACTGGTCTGCCTCAGGGTGGTGCAGTAGCAAACTGGTCCTTCATAATTCTAACTATGCCTAAGGTAAAAAACCTTGCTGGAAAAAAAATTTAAATTAAAATTAAAATGGCTGGAGCGTATTTGCAAATCTGAAAGCTTGGCCAACGTCTCAAGAGCTCAGTGGAAAGAGCCTTCTTACTCGTTTCTCAGTGAAGCTAGAAGAGGAGATGCCGAGTAAGATGTGTGGAAGAGCTACCAAACTGTTAAACCAAACATTGTTAAAGTTAGCACCCCCTACACACACACACCTATTCTATTTACTCTCCAAAACCACCTAGATGTGGCTTCGCAGTTTGATGCATCTCGAGAGGGAAGCTTTACTTTTGCATTACAGCGCCCTGCGTGTACCTCTCCACAATTAAGGCCCAGTACTCTTTTATCAGTACACTTCAGGACAAGTGCTGATATGCACGATGATTGTAAAACAGTGTCTCAGGCATCAGGCAGCGGATCCATAACTGTTTAATGTAACCTGTTTCTGTGAGGGAGCTTTTAGAGGCATTCAACTAAATGAAAGACATCTGGTTCCATTCACCTCTACTTTATATAATTCTGAACAGGCAAATTGCTCTGGAAGCAGCCTGTATGACTCTGTATGCATCTTAATAGTGTAATCATGTAGAAAAGAACTAGAGTTGATGTTAGAAAGAGCTGTTGTGTGGAGAAATGTCTGGATAATGGTTCCCTATTTGACTTGTTTGCAAAGAAAGTAAATAATAATAATAATAATAATACTAATAACAGAACACAAGAGATAAAATAACAGCCTATGGATTTTATTTAGGCCAGAATATGACTACGTACTTTACTTCATTGAAAACGTATGCACTAAAACAGGAGATGGATTGCGTTATAGCTGTGCTCTGGTTGCAGATCAGCATCACTGTGATGTTATTTATGATGTGTGTTTCAATGCAAGCAAAAAAAAGTAAAAAGCAAAAAAGGCCTTAAACATTTTATCTGTTTCAAATGTTTAGAACTGACAATTTCTTCAGACATATAGAGTAAGTCAAGAGAACGATACAGATATAGAACAATGGCAGTCAGATTGTGTGGTTGAAATGAACTGTTGTGGTGTTTATTATTATTATTATTATTATTATTATTATTATTATTATTATTATTATTATTATTATTATTATTATTATTAATAATCATAGTGGTATAAATTCCAAACTGAAGCTAATTTAACACCTTCTTTTTTTTTTTAAGCCCCAAGGTTATATGGGCAGTACAAAGCAAGTGCAATTAGCATAACAAAGCCATCCCGGCCTGTTAATCAGAAGTGATTAATCAGACAGTTAACCGCTGATTAGATTAACTGGATAAAAGAAGACATCCAATCTGGCGGTTTATAAAGTGGGCCCTAGAGTTTTGGCTCTGTTGATTCACATCTCCATCTCCTTGCAGGCTGAGAAGGCAGAGGGCTACATCAGCCTGATAGGCTTCACTCTGGACCAGGCGCACGAGTGCAGGAAGAAGTTGTGAGTGTTTGTTTTTTTTCTTCTTTTTTCTTATATCAGTCACTCGCAGTTATAAAGAAGAGATGTGAAACCAAGTACTGACTTCCCTACATGAGGTACTATATGAGCAGGTCTATATTGGTAAAGCACAGAGTCTATCTGATCTACTGTATCAGTGCAGGCTATATAGTGGTGCTTCGGAGTTTGTGAACCTATTAGAATTTCCAGTGTTTCTGCATAAATATGACCTGAAACACATTCAGAATGTAAAAGTAGATCAGATAATGTATTTGTTTATTCATTGGGGGTAAATGATCAAATGTTTTATATCCGTGTGTGGTGAAGGGATGTAGATATCTAGGATTAGCAGTTAAACTGAAGGTAAAATCAGACAGTCCGTGAGATGGCCGTTGCCCTGTTGTATTTTTAAGGAACAGGGATTTAGAGCTTCATGTTTCTGAAAAAGCAAAATGGCACAAAGGAGATTTCTGAGGAAAACGAGTTCTTATAGTCCACAAGGTCACAAAGGAACCTAAACTGATTTCTAAGCAAGTTAAGATCTCTCTCACAGTGACTGATGTTAATGGTCATGAGTCCACCATCAGGATAACTCTGAACAACAATGGTGTGCGTAGCTGGATTGTAAGGAGAAACTCTCTGATCTCCAAAAAGAACATCGCAAAAGATCACATGAAGCCTCCTGGACAACCGTTCACAAATATCAAACGCCATCTATCCATAAAGCTATAGACTGTCTGTCCTATACTAGTATAGACTGCCTGTACTATATCAGAATAGACTGCCTGTACTATACCAGAATAGACAGTCTGTATTATACCAGCATAGACTGCCTCTACTATACCAGTATGGACTGCCTGTACTTACCAGTATAGACTGCCTCTACTATACCAGTATGGACTGCCTTTGCTATACCAGGATAAACTGCCTGTACTATACCAGTATAGACTGCCTGTATTATACCAGAATAGGCAGTCTGTATTATACCAGTATAGACTACCTGTACTATACTCGTATAGACTGTCTGTACTATACCAGATAGGCAGTCTGTATAATACCAGTATAGACTGCCTGTTTTATACAAGAATAGACTGCCTGTACTATACCAGAATAGACAGTCAGTATTATACCAGTATAGACTGCCTGTACTATACCAGAATAGACAGTCAGTATTATACCAGTATAGACTGCCTGTACTATACCAGTATAGACTGCCTGTACTATACCAGAATAGACAGTCTGTATTATACCAGCATAGACTGCCTATACTATACCAGTATGGACTGCCTGTACTTACCAGTATAGACTGCCTCTACTACACCAGTATGGACTGCCTTTGCTATACCAGGATAAACTGCCTGTACTATACCAGTATAGACTGCCTTTACTATACCAGTATGGATAGTCTACTTCATACCAGCATAGGCCGTGGACTAACAAGTTAAAAGTGCCTAAATACAGTGTTTAGAAACTTCAGCAGCACAGCAGTATCTGATCCACTTGCACCAGCACAACACACACTCGCACACCTCCACCACGTCAGTGTCACTGCCGTGCTAAGAATGATCCACCATCCAAAAAGTATCTACTCTGTGGTGGTCCTGTGTGGGTCCTGATCATTAAAGAACAGAGTAATAAAGTATACAGAGAATCAGATGAACTACAGTCTATAAGTGGAGGTCCTGTATGGTCAGTGGAGCTGATACAGTGGACAGTGAGTGGAGATACAGGAGGAGGTTTAAATGGTATGAAAGTGTGTACATACTTTGCCAGTGTTGTATTTTATTACCATGCATGTTTGTTACCATGCCAACAGCTTACATTAGACACATTGCTGCTGTCTTAACGTAATGCTGTGGCAGTTTTAAGTGTTTGAAGCTCCTGCCTAGCTGAGGTCATCGTCTTTCGTCTGAGTAAAGAATCTAATCTAAAGACAACGATCTCAGCGTGGTTAAGCATCTGCTCTAATAACATGCTGCCACCTCCTCCCCCAGTCACAGTCGCAGGAAATGGTCTGGTAAACACATATTCTTAACTACAGTGCTCCAACACACTTCCTTTGCAGACACAGCTGCTCTTGTATGATGCATTTGTATGTTTATACCAAACATGCTAAAGCGGTGAACAGTGAACGGAGCCTGGCGGTCCCAATTATCAGGCTTTATTATGGGGGTCTGCTGCGTTTGTACTGTGTTTATTGAATAGTCAGCGTGTGACGGTGCGTGAATGTGTAAAAGACTTCCTGAATGGTTTCTCTAGTCATGCCGAGTAGATGCTGACCTTGTACACGTTTTCCTCCTCTGTGTTCTTTCCAGCGCGATAAAGGCCAGCCACCCGCAGGTCGTGACACTCTTCTTAGCAGCTGAGAACACGAAAGACATGCACAAGTGAGTGTGAAAAAAAGCAGAAGTGAGAAAAGTGCTCCGAATCTCTCGCTCTCGCTGTGTCTTTCTGTCTCTCTCTCTCTGTGTCTCCCTCACTCTGTCTCTCTCTCTCTCTCTCTCTCTCTCTCTCTCTCACTCTCTGTCTCGGTCTCTCTCTCTGCCTCTCTCTGTCTTTCTCTTTTCACTCTCTCTCTCTCTCTCTCTCTCTGTCTGTCTGTCTCTTTCTCTCACTGCCTCGCTGTGTCTCTCTGTCTTTCTCTCTCACTCTGTCTCTCTCTCGCTCTTTTACTCTGTCTCTTTCCCTCACTCTGTCTCTCTCTCTCTCTCACTCTCTCTCTCTCTTACTCTGTCTCTCTCTCGCTCTCTGCCTCTCTCTCTCACTCTCTGTCTCTGTCTCTCTGTCTTTCTCACTCTGTCTCTCTCTTGCTCTTTTACTCTGTCTCTTTCCCTCACTCTGTCTCTCTCTCTCACTCTCTCTCTCTCTCTTACTCTGTCTCTCTCTCTGTCTTTCTCACTCTCACTCTGTCTCTCTCTCTCGCTCTTTTACTCTGTCTCTTTCCTTCACTCTGTCTCTCTCTCTCACTCTCTCTCTCTCTCTTACTCTGTCTCTCTCGCTCTCTGCCTCTCTCTCTCACTCTCTGTCTCTCTCTCTCTATCTTTCTCTTTTCTCTCTCTCTTTGTCTCTGTCTCTGTCTATTTCTCTCTGTTTCTCACTCTCTCTCTCACTCTCTCTTTCACTCCCTCTCTCTGTTCGCACGCTCTCTCTCTCTCTCTCTCGTGAGGGTGACTGATTCAGCTGTAGAACTTGCTTATATCCCCAGGGTGAGCTTACTGATGGGAAGTCTAATCTCCACAGGACTGAATTCATAAATGTGGTATTCACCACCGTGCTCTTTTATTGAACACACCAGCAGAGAAGACCCACTGCTCCGTGCCTTCTGAGTGGCTGAGATAGCGGGCAGGTCTCACACATACCGCTGTGATCGTAGGCAGCAATGCTGAAACCATTACCCCAAAACCCAGCACAGAATAACACATTAACCACCGGTCACTACAGTGGTCACCATTCAACGGTCAGCTGCCTTGGTGACCTAAAACAGTAAAGAACTACATTGCAGGCACCCATTCGTGAGTCCTAACAAGAAACCACATAAATGAAATAGATTGTGTGTGCTGTAGTACCCTATGTAATGAAATGTAATTATTAATATTATTATTATTATTATTATCATCACCAGGCCTTTTTTTCTCTTGCGTGATTGTCAAATATCAAACCCTCTATCTGACTATTTAATAAGTGCTAAACAGTGCAGTCACATCTCCGCTAACGCTACTGTCTGCTCTCCTTCAGCTCAGAGGGCTGTTAGTGAAGCAGTAAACTGATGTCAAGCGAGATTAATGATCGTAAATGAACTTTATAAAAAACAAACAAATAAATGAGCTCAACCCTGCGGTAG
Source organism: Megaleporinus macrocephalus (assembly GCA_021613375.1). Lineage (NCBI taxonomy): Eukaryota > Metazoa > Chordata > Actinopteri > Characiformes > Anostomidae > Megaleporinus > Megaleporinus macrocephalus. The sequence continues at coordinate 44,661,171 of CM038707.1, read as the reverse complement.
GCGCCACATAACCACGGACTCGTGGTAAGGCCGTCACATCCCTACAGCTCACACACTAACAGAAAAAACATTCAACACATCAATGCCTCAAAATAGTGTGGACATAACTTTCAATGCAAGTCAATGGAACCAGAATTAAGACTTTTTGTTCTCTCCTGTAACGTTGGCATTTTGGAGAAGCTTGTTTTTCTTCAGACAGCGACGATATACTGTGTAGTTTGGTCGATCAGTTTAAACCATTTCAAGGTGCAGCTCATCCACTCAGCGGGCACTGCTTCCTCTCCGCTCTGCACTATGTATTTATCTTTCTCTGTGATTTTAATAAGAGTGTATGTCATCATGCAAAGTTTCTGCTGTGGGTGAAGCATTTATTCTTGCTCCTATAAGCTGCCCACATATCACATATATCATATTACACATATCATATTACACAGGAAACCCTTTTTTAGATGATGATAAAGTAAAATGTATTTATAGGCTTTTTTTTTTTTTTTTTTTTTTTGGCGAGGCTGGGGGCAATCAGATCTGATTCCATCCCGGTACCTGTATTTCCCTTTTTCAGTCATAATATAAAGAAATTGATGCAGTCTATTGTTCTTTATATTGATGTTGGTGATAATGTAGATTAATTGTTTATAGAAACGCATCAAAATGTGGCAAATGAACATGTTGGCACATCATCCACTGAACAATGAGATGCTATTCAAAAATTCTGTGGGTAAAAGTTCATTTATACCCCAGTCGCCTGTTAGTCGCTTGTCTTTTGTTAATATATATAAGTTTAGACTTATGTAGACTTAATATGTACTATATTGTCACTGTCCAAAGAAATTTTCCATTTCCAAATTTGCCATTTTTGATTATTTTGCATTACAACAGCAAAATAATCTTTATATCATATTAATATAAGTTTCATGGTTAATGGACCAATAGAAATGCTCCAAACTAAGTTTTCTGTAAAGTTGCCGGGTTTTTTTGGGGTTTTTTTGGGACAGCCCCCGAGTATAGTATACCTAATTATATCTAAATTAACGTTTTAAACCTTGTAACCATCACTGCTCATGAACCCACACTTGCATGATTAGCATTCTTGAAAGTTTTCCACAAGGGGGCACCATTACAGGCAAAACAGCTTTAAAATGAATTGTTTTATGAAGCTTTATGAATTGTATCTGCAACATTTTTTCTAACGTTATTAAAAACATTTATTTAATTTAAAATGAAGAATGGACTGATAGAAATGTTCCAAAATAACTTTTTGTTAACTTGTTTTACAGGAACTGACATTAGAAGTTATGAGTGTTTTTGCCTCATCTTGTAGAAGTGGCATGTGGTCTTAAAGCTCTGGTTGCTACCTTTGTGTAGGAGTGATTATCGTGTCGTCCGGAGGTGATAATGTTTCTCCTGTTGACTCAGAAGTGTGTTCAGGTGCCTTTCAACTGCTTTAAGACCAGCACACTGCACACTTCAGTTACTGAGATGTAAACAAAGTCATGCAGAGTGGTTTAATGTGCGATGGGTCAGTTTTCTTTATAGTGGTGGTGATGGGAACCAGGGGTCACCACGTCTACAACACGAATATAGCCCTTTAATTTACTGTGCAAACCCACCAATGAAACTCCATCTTTTCTGAGTTTGTATATGTAACATTTAATAATGGTATCATAGTGACAAAACAATGCAAAACTATCATAAAACATGTTTTCAGGCAGTGAATTCATAACCATTGTGTGTAGTAACGTTCTGCGAGGGAGCTTTTAAAGGCATTCAGCTCTTTAGACGTCTGGTTCCATTCACCATCACTGTGAACAATTCTGACTTGGCTTCATTATTCTATATTCTGTCTCTGTCTGAAACCCTCTGTTTGAGCTCCCGGGTCTTTAAGCCCTGCCTCTCGATGAGCTCTGATTGGATTTTGGTGGGCGGAGTTTGTTCTTACATTAGCTGGTGAGCAGCAATGGCATTGTTTAAAACTGGTTATACAACAGACTGTCTCTATTATGATTATCTCACATTAAACTCTTTAGACGTTTGGTTCCATTCACCACCACTGTGAACAGTTCTGACTGTGTCCCCCTTAAAGGTGTTAAAAGTATTCACATTCATTACTCAGGTAGAAGTATAGACACTAGTGTTTAAAAATACTTCTGTAGAAGTTGAAGTATGAACTCAAGTTTTTTACTTTAGTAAAAGTATAAAAGTACTGTTTTTAAAACTACTTAAAGTATAAAAGTAAAAGTAATGTAAGGGGAAAAAATCCATTATAGACAAAAGCTTAGGCCGTACCACAGGGGTCTATAGTGCACTAGCCCACCTCCCCAAAAAACCCCACTCTTCTAAAAGCCATAATGACTATAATGTTATATTAAAATGTTAATGTTGATAAGTTTGGGATGCGCTAGGCTTCCTGTTTCAGCCCATATACACCCATTAAACATGAATGTAGTTTAGTACAATGTAAATATATTAAAGAAGCATATCTGTTACTACTGAACATTAACATGTGTTTCATGGAACAGAAGATATGATGACTAGTTGTCTATAAGTATTGTAATGAAGTCAAACTTCAAAGACATGTTATCAATAATCTTTACTGGAATGTAAATGTACATGAATGAAAACAAGCTGAAATGAAATAGTAGCACTGAGACTATGTTTAAAATGAAGTAAAAAGCTGAAAAATAATTACTCCAGTAAAGTATAAATAACCAAAATTTCTACTTAAGTAAGATAACAAAGTATTTGTACTTTGTTACTTCTCACCTCTGGTCACCCTCTGCCTGAAATGGACCGTTAGAGCTCCTGCGTCTTTAAGCCATGCCTCCCAATGAGCCCAGTGTTCTGATCAACCACCAGAGCAGCATCCTGCTGCAAGTCCTGCTCCCACATGTTCTAGCTCTGTCTTGTTTGCCATATTATTTAATAAACAAACTTCTGGGTTTTCTGTCATTTGTCTCCAACTCAGACCTCCTACCTTTGGAGTTGATGAAGGGACACGGTGGAAACTAAACCATCCTAAATGTAGCTTAACCACTTTTGAGTAGCTACAGATTACAGTGATATTGATTCTAATAATCGCTGATTACATACCAAATCATGCAGTAAGTGAAGAGATTGGGACTTTGGTGAGCAGAGCACTGGCATCGTTTAAAGCTGGTAAGCCAACAAACTCCTTAGACGTCTGGTTCCATTCACCATCACTATGAACGGTTCCGACTTGGCTTCCATAGGACAAAGTATTTCACGTCAAACCTCTCTGAATAACCAGGTTCTAATCTTAACAGTTAACAGTTAGCTAATCTTAACAGTTAACTTAGGCACAAATTTTGAAAAATCGGTGGCATTGCCCTTTATATGTTTTCTTCTTTAATTCTTCCTCCAGGTGGTTGAGTAAGCTAACTGCGGCTTCCAGCAAGCAGGAGCTGAAGGACACTGCTGCCGAAGGTAATGAATCCTACCGTTCTGCAGAAACACACAGTCCCTTTTATATACAGTTGTGTGCAAAAGTTTGGGCGCCCCCGTCAAATGGCATGTTAACACGTCCTCTTTAGAGCAGTACCAGATTTCTCCTGGACGCCCCAGACATTGTATGAATGTGTTCAGTTCCTTCAGCAGCAAATCTTGATTTAGCTTAATGAAGTACTGAGCAGTCAAAGCAGGTATTAGATGAAAACTGTAAATAATACTGGGTTGTTTATAGAAGGATAAGCTTGGAAAGGGTTAAATAAACAAACGGACGTATGTAAAAGTACTACTTACTGTATTAATACTGTTTAAATATTTAATAAAAAGTGTTTTGCTGAGTAAATAAGCTTCCTGTCTGTAAAAAATAGCTTTTATTAAAACCTGTGCATAGTACTGTGTAACCTGGGTAGCTGCACTGACTACATAGGTAAACCAAAGTAGGCCACAGTTGGCGTGCTCTCTTTTTATGTGGTCACAGCGTTGTGTATGTGCCCATTTAGAGTGCTACAGTGAAGCCAGCGATGACGAGGAGGAGGAAGAAGATAGAGCAGAAACCTGCTCCCAGTATACGGAGCAGCTCACCGTGAGCTCCATCAATGTGAGTAGCACAGTTAGGTCACTGTCCACACTGTAACTAGCTGCTTTCTGTTCACGTGGGTCACATTAGAAGTGATGACTTCAGAGCGTCTCCCATCACAAGTGTGTGTTTGTGTTTACTGGCTTTCTGTTGTTTTCTAAATACACACAAATGCAGGTTAGCTTGAAAAATGGTGAGTTATTCCTGTAAGCACCGCTGTAGCTGGAAGGAAACACTCCGCGTGTCGGCACGCTTTGGCACTGTTTGCTTAGTTTGCACTCTCTTGTGGTTCCTCTGTGATGGTGTGAGAATGAAAGTTACTGAGAGATCAGTTTTCTTTGCAGCCAATCACAATTTGAGGGGGCTTTCAGACATGTCATGTGGTTAAAAAGGACCCGCTTGGTGGGGCCGATGGTGGTTTTAATGCAATTGACTGACAGGTATGTAAACCAGTTAACCAGTTATATTAAACCAGTAGATAATATTTCTGTAGAAAACACACAAATATTTCTGGATATTTTCACAGATATTTCTGGTCCAGATTGGCTGTGGCATCCTTTGTAGTGTATTGTTGCCAGATTGGACGGGTTTCAGCCAAATTGGGTAAATTTTGTTAGGATTCTGCAGATGAAAAAGTTAATTGGTGGACAAAGTTTGCACTGGTTTGTGAATCTTTTGGCTGGTTTTTAAAGTGTGTTAAACTAATAAACTGGGTTACGTTAAAGAAGAGCTATAACGTTCCTTTTTAATGTTTAGAATTTTGAGGTTTACTAGAATGAATTAAATGCTTTAGTTTTCCCAAAACACATTTTACATACATCTGTTAGAGCTCCTGTGTCTGTAAGCCCCGCCCCCCAGTCAGCCCAGTGTTCTCTGATTGGTCAGTTTGTCTACCCTGATCTAATCAACTGCCTGAAACGCACTGTTAGAGCTCCTGTGTCTGTAAACCATGACCATCCCAGTCAGCCCAGTGTTCTCTGATTGGTCAGTTTGCCTACTCTGATCAAATCAACTGCCTGAAACACACTGTTAGAGCTCCTGTGTCTTTAAGCCCTGCCCCTATTCAGCCCAGTGTTCTCTGATTGGTCAGTTTGCCTACTCTGATCTAATCAACTGCCTGAAACACACTGTTAGAGCTCCTGTGTCTTTAAGCCCTGCCCCTATTCAGCCCAGTGTTCTCTGATTGGTCAGTTTGCCTACTCTGATCTAATCAACTGCCTGAAACACACTGTTAGAGCTCCTGTGTCTATAAGCCATGACCCCCTCCAATCGGCCCAGTGTTCTCTGATTGGTCAGTTTGCCTACTTTGTTCTAAGCCAGCTGCAAGTTCTGCCCACACGTTTCCGTTTCAGTCTTTCATATTTGTTACTAAACAGACTTCCGGGTTTATCCGTCATTGACTCCAACTCTTAATTCCTGCTGCTAGAATAGATGGAACTCTGGACTCTTATTTTGCTGTAGAGCACACGTTGTGTATCTCTTCACCATGAACAGATTAAAATCAATAAATATGATTCATAACCATTTCATACAAGAACTTTCAGGAAGGGAGATTTTAGAGGTAGACATCTGGTTCCAGTGACTGCTGTGAACGGTTCTGACTCTTAGGGACTCAGCATTGTATCCCTAATCATTCTGAATGGTTTTGCTGACATGTTATCCATTTATTTATGGAAAATTTAGAAAAAAAAGAAAAAACAAACATTGCTCTTTATCTCGTATGGAACTGTGCACACATGGCTGAATCCCGAATGACTGTCTGTTAACTTCAGTGCACAAGCCAGTGTTGTAATTCCAGCAAACAGCACTACATAGGCAGTAAGGAGCGATTCCCTGTACTTCCCAGTCCCAGCATTGTAAAACATCATTAGCTTAATGCTAATAGAAGACTAGAAATCACATAGAGGCGCTAATGAAAACTAGCATTATGGATGATGGGAGTTAAAATGTTCAAACTATATCATTAAAGGATGGACGATTGGTGAATGTTATGTGATTGGTGCTCTCTGTGCTAATGGCTATGAATGGCTCAGTGCTGAAATGGGGGCTGATTTATGACGGGTGGGACTGACCTGTGCAGACGTGTGTGTATAAGTATAAACACACTTTCTACACAATTTGAATCACAATTTCTGTTAATGTGCTGCAGGGCTGTCTCCCTCCTCCGCTGTCCTGCTCGTCTCCGTGTACAGCGATGGTCCCCCTGCTGTCTCCCGTGTGTGACAGTACGGAGTGTGTGAGTTCGGACACGGAGTCGTGGCTGGAGCTCAGTTCCGACTCTCAGGCCATTCAGGTGTCCGTCAGCGAAGAAAGCCCACCAGGCTGTCTGCAGGATTATCACGGTGATGAACGTGAGTGAACACTCTTCTGCCTCAGACCTGATTCCCAGACACGTGACCGACTCAGCAGCTTCACTCTGTTAGACAGAGGTGCCTCCGCCAAATAGGTTTTCAATACAGAAGTTAGGGGTGTCGTGATGTGCGTGTCAGTATTAATATTGAATACTGATTTTACACTATAAGATGTGTGATGACTGCGATGGATCCTAAAACCTAAAATATTAACCCTTACCTGCACAGCTCTCTGAACTGGAAACAAACGGGTTAAGTTAGCCAACCTTGGATGGTTGATGAGCAAGCTGTTGGAAATGATGTTTCTCAGTTGGGTATAAAAATACGGGTCTACAGAATGAAACGCTTCACATCCAGTCACTCTCAGAGCAGACAACTTTTGCATAGCGAATACACATTTTCACATAAATATCTACAAAGTATGCAAAAGCTGGTGATGGCTGTGTTGTGCCCATGCAATACTCAAGTCTACCAGTGAGAGGCAGCAGTGTCTGGGCTAATTTGTATGACAGATGTGTGATGTTGATCATTTTTAAAAGACTGCAAATTGACAGAAATACAAAATGTGTTTTAACCCTTTAGTTCCCTCCTCAGTCTGTTTGCCTGCTTCCACGGGTGTACTTTTATGTACTTTTATACTTTAGTCAAATTTAGTCAAACTTTTTTTTTTTTCTAGTACTTTTCCTTAAGTAAGGAACCCATGTACTTCTGCCACCTCTGTTAAATGCTGGTGAATAACTGGTTCTAATATCATTAGCTTTCTCATTCTCTCTCTATCCGGGGCTAGCCGGAGGAGTATGGGTTCTTCCCTTGAGCATGGGTTCCTCTCAAGGTTCCTCTCCACAAGGGAGGACATATCTGTTATGGACTGATATGGACTGGCGAATTGTCCATGGTGTACCCTGCCTTCGCCCGATGCTGCTGGGATTGGCTCCAGCCCCTCCCTCCCTAGTTAACATAGATCTGCCAAGTCTGGGAAAATGTTTAACGTTAATAACGTTAGCCAAATGTTACATAATTTACAAGCGATCTTGTCTGTTTACTGTAAGGCGGCAGAGACGAGGCAAACGTGTGCAGATATTAAAGATATTATTGATCCAGATTCATAATTACAAGGGGATATAAGGGGATAAAAGATCGTTGAAACTAAAGTAACAAGTCTGTTTTCAAAATGTAATGAGTAAAAAGTACAGATTTTTCTTTTGAAATGAAGTGAGTAAAAATAAAATGTATTAGGTGACAGAAATACTCAAGTAAAGTACACATACCAAAAAAAAAGTACTTAGTACAGTAACAAAGTACTTGTACTTCATTACTTACCGCCTCTGGCATTTAAGTTGGCAAAGTAACGTTAAGCTGTGGGTGTTGCAGATTGTTGAGTGGCATTTGATAGATCTGTATTCATGATTATTATAATGCTGGTGGTGGAAAAGCATGTGTACTGATGCTGTGTTCACATGTTTGTGGTAGATGGATGACGGCAAGCCAAATAATTAATTGTTTCCAAACGAGTCTTGATAAAAAAAATATTTTGCCACTGCAACATGGAAGCGTTCCAGCGATTATGTAGGATGCCAAATGTCTTCCTCAATTCCAGGCCGTCTGGTTACCATGCAAGAAAGCTAAGAGAGTACAGACTGTCCTCCTGTTTATTTTCTCCACCTTAAATAAACAACCTACACTGATAAAGCTCTCCTCTGATAATCTTCCATATTTGCCTGTAATGCTGACCCCAGCCCAACATTTGTGTGGCTTCATGCTGCTGTTGCTTGTGTACTGCTGCGTGGGACTGAATGACACTCATTTTCTGCACTAAATATTTACTATGGTTGTCACGTCGGAACCTCTGAATGAGTTTATTGAGATCTCAATAACTGAGCTGTGCAGGAATTAAAATAAATCTGAAATTCTTGTGTGCCCTAAAGAGATAATCCAGCTTTAATGATATCCCACCAGGGCCTCCCTCTGATGAGCTGGAGATGTTGTATCTCGACCTCAAACACGCCAAACTGACGCCATGCGGGACGCAGCAGCCTTTGTCCAAGCGGGACTACAGGTCGTCCTTCGTCAGACGCTGCAAAAACGACGCCATCAACGAAAAGTTACACCTGGTCCGGACACTCAACAGCACTTTAAAGGTAGGGCTGGAGGACTAGACAGCTGGGCCCACATCACGAACACTCTTTACACTCCGTTTACGGAAACTAAGCAGCAGAACTCTTGCTTTTAATTCCACATTCATGTGATGTCACAACCATGAACACATTTAAATATAGCTGACCGTTTGAGCGGTTTAGCCCGGCCTGTTCACGTCACAGTTGTTGTTTATCTGAGTGGAAGATGTGGAGACTATGATTAAACAGTGTGCTGTTCATGGCTCTCAGCAAGCAAATGTAGTTTCCCTAAGGATACACACATCTACTGGAGCTGAAGGTTATTGTATCCCACATGTCCGAGGGTTTCAGTCTGAACTCAGCAGCCGATCTTTCACTTTGGCTGATTGGTATTGAGTCCCATTCACAAAGTAGTCCTAGCCAATCAGAAACAGGCTGGTTGTGTTACTTTACCTTTAGGACTGATGTATTTAAATGACTATAGTAGTTATTCAAATACATCCATCTTAAAGGTACAGCAACAAAACAGCTTGTTTCATTCTAAGGGACACAGGTTGCTTACAGTTTTACTGCACAGTGGGGTGTGTGTGTATGTGTATATATATATATATATATATATATATATATATATATATATATATATATATATATATATATATATATATATATATATAAAAATAATTTATTTTCTTAAACATGATATAAAGATATGATTGGTAGAAAGATATATTGGGGCAGTTGTGTGATCAGAAGGTCACCAGTTCGATCCCCTGAAATGAGGGGACATGACTAAAGTGCCCTTAAGCGAGATACCAAACCCCCAGCTGCTCCCCGGGTGCTGTGGATAGGTGCTCACTGCCCCCTAGTGTGTGTGTGTGTGTGTGTGTGTGTGTGTGTGTGTGTGTGTGTGTGTGTGTGTGTGTGTGTGTGTGTGTGTGTTATACTACCCCCTAGTGTGTGTGTGTGTGTGTGTGTGTGTGTGTGTGTGTGTGTGTGTGTGTGTGTGTGTGTGTGTGTGTTATACTACCCCCTAGTGTGTGTTTGTATATCTGGGTGTTTCTTTGCCCACTGGTGTACCACATGTCCTCACTAGTATAGGACAATCTGAATTTTGTGGTAAAGTGAGGACATTTTATTTTCTCCAAAAACATAAAAATAAGGTACTGAGGTTAAGGTTAGATGTAGGTGTAGTATTATATAAGGTGTATATATAAGGGTAGGTGTAGTATTATATACGGTACTGAGGTTAGGGTTAGGTGTAGGTGTAGTATTATATACGGTACTGAGGTTAAGGTTAGGTGTAGGTGTAGTATTATATATGGTACTGAGGTTAAGGTTAGGTGTAGGTGTAGTATTATATAAGGTACTAAGGTTAAGGTTAGGTGTAGGTGTAGTATTATATAAAGTACTGAGGTTAAGGTTAGGTGTAGGTGTAGTATTATATACGGTACTGAGGTTAAGGTTAGGTGTAGGTGTAGTATTATATAAGGTACTGAGGTTAAGGTTAGGTGTAGGTGTAGTATTATATAAGGTACTAAGGTTAAGGTTAGGTGTAGGTGTAGTATTATATAAGGTACTGAGGTTAAGGTTAGGTGTAGGTGTAGTATTATATAAGGTACTGAGGTTAAGGTTAGGTGTAGGTGTAGTATTCAGTTATAGTAAAACAAAGATTAATAGAAACCTATGGATGACCTCACTAATGTAGTGTGTGTGTATGTGGGTGTTTCACTGCCTCCTAGCATGTATTCACTAGTGTGTGTAAATATGGGTGTTTCACTGCCTCCTAGCGTGTATTCACTAGTGTGTGTAAATATGGGTGTTTCACTGCCTCCTAGCGTGTATTCACTAGTGTGTGTAAATATGGGTGTTTCACTGCCCCCTAGTGCGTGCATTAAAACCTTCTGAAGTGCCGTATTTAAGTTTGTAAATTAGAAAGTGGACTGTGAAGTGTTGTAAAGCAGGAAAGTTGTGTTCAGATCTCTCTGAGCTGTCTTTGTCTTGGGTTCCAGGCCAAAGAAGCCGACCTGCTGGCCATAGAACAGGTTCTGGCTGATTCTGCTTTGGACGCCGGTAAGTACAGACGGTGGAGGAGTGCGAATGTGCTTCTGCTGGAGGAGATCAGTCAGAAGGTTCAAGCAGCGGCGGAAACCCCCCACACCCCACAGCTCAGAGAGCCTACGCAGAGTGAACCACAGTGCTCCACACCAGCCGTGTACGCAGAGACCAGCGTGTGAGCTGTCACCTGTAGAGTGACCTGGTTTAGATGGAGGACGTTGACCTCAGTGGAGAGGGGTAGCTGTATTTTAGACAGGGGCCTTAGCCACAAACACCACTTGACGTTTTGTCATCTGCTGTCTTTCACGTCCTGCTTACGGATGTATATGATCATCACCCAGTTATGCACCAGGTTAACTAATCTTGGACTTGTCAAGCTCAGCATGCTTGGTCTGAGGCAGCCAGCAGATGGCAGCATTGAGATTCTGTGGGAGGGAACACACTGATTTCACCAGAAATGGTTCACACTCGATGTATTAAAAAAGTTGTTTTTTAAAGAGTAATTTAACTATTTTTTTATAAAATATCTGCAAAAGCTCAGTTGGTAAGAAAGTCATACAGAGTGGTTTGGTGTGAAATGGTTTACTGATGATTTTCTTTGCAGTGGTGTTGATGGGAACCAGTGGTCACGATGGCTGCAGCATCATTTTATTTTATTTTTATCCACAGCCACCAGTGAACCTACATGAGCCTTCCAAGTTGTGTATATATATAATGTTAATAATATTAAATCTGTAAATATATGCTTTCTTTCTGTTTATCTCAGAACATCCTTCATGTACTGGCAATGAAAAGATCTTAATTGGTATATTTGTAGCTATTTCATGTTATATCTTTCACTGATGGGGGTTATAGAAGCACCATTAAACTCTTCAGACGTTTGGTTCCATTTACCACCATGTTTCACACCAAACCACTCTGAATGACTTTGTTTACATCGCAACCATTTAAAAGTGCTGAGGGTTTGGTAAATAGGTTCACATGTTTTACTTCCAATTGCCATTCAGAAGCATGTAAGCAGAACTATTCAGCACTAGGCGAGTACTGAATAATAAAAGCCTTAATATACACCAATCAGACATAACATTAAAACCACCTCCTTGTATTTATATTAGCTCCACTGACCATATAGGAGCTATACTTACAGACTGTAGTTCATCTGATTCTCTGTATACTTTATTACTCTGTTCTTTAATGATCAGGACCCCCACAGGACCACCACAGAGCAGATGCTATTAGGAAGGTGGATCATTTTCAGCACTGCAATGAAACTGATGTGGTGGTGGTAGTGTGTTTAAACACCTCAGTGTCACTGCTGGACTGAGAATCGTCCACCAACCAAATCTATCCAGACAGCAGTGTCCTGTGAGCAGCGTCCTGTGACCACTGATGAAGAACTAGAGAACACAAACTGTGCAGCAGCAGATGATCTCCAACTTTACATCTAATAGGTGGATAAACAAAGTAGGACTGTCCCATAGAGTAGACAGTGAGTGGACACAGTGTTTAAAAACTCCAGCAGCACTGATGGGTCTGATCTACTCACACCAGTGTCACTGCAGTGTTCCACCACCCAATTAATACTTGCTCTGTGGTGGTCCTGTGAGGGTCCTGATCATTAAAGATCAGAGTAATAAAGTATACAGAGAATCAGATGAACTACAGTCTGCAGGTGAAGCTCCTGTATGGTCAGTGGAGCTGATATAATGGACAGTGTGTGTAGATACCAGTAGGTTTTAATGTTATGACTAATTAGTTAATGGGTGGAACACCTGCATCTATCACTCAGTGTTCATTTCAGAAGAACACTTCCTGTGTAGTCGTGACACCTCATCACTTTCCTACATACTAATTACTCTCTGCTTCGTGTAAGAAAGTGTTTGCAGATATGAACTTTGCATGCTTTGTAATATAAAATCAAACTACTGGCTGGTCCGTTCAGAAGGTTTAGCATGATAAACTCTCTCCAGCTCTTTCTGTAGGAGGACGGTGTGAATGGTAGAGAATTGGATACGTGGAATTCTCTTTTAATGTTTTTTTATGTTTTTCTTGTGTTTTAGATTGACGTGTTTACAACTGTAAATAAATATCCAAAGTATTTTAGTTGTTGCATGATGTCTGTGGATGATTTTGACTGGGTTTGTCTTTTTTAGTTTAGTATAAGTCATTCTGTGGAATACTCAGTGCTGGTAAAGATATTAAATGGTCCATTTATTTTAAAATACTTTGTGAAAATAGCATCTTCGATTTTGTAAATCCAGCTGATTTGTTGTCTATCCAAGATCACCAGTGAACTTAAATATCTTTTTTTTGTTTTTATATGTAATATTCATGGTGAAACAGGGATATTTAAAAAAAAAACCCTACTTTTTCCTGAGAAATATACCTTTTAGGTCAGAACCTCCTTAAATCTAATGTACATCTGTGTATCAGGCATCAACATATTTATCTTTTAGAGGCTTTTAGAGGCATTAAACTCTTTTTAGACATGTGCTTCCTACAGTATATCACCACCACTGTGAAATGGAATGGAGAATGGAGCACACACCACTTTGAGTTACTTTGTTTATATTTTATTCCTTTAATTATAAAAAAGCTTTGAGAAAAACTTAATGTAATTCCCATTAAAGGAGCCATGTGTAAAATGCCACAACCTCTAAAAGTCATAAGGTGGAAAGGTTGGAGTGTAAATAATAGTAATGACAGAAAATGGTAAGCCAGATAAAAAGTTCTCAGCACATAATCCAACGTTCATTTTAAACCTCCTTTTTCATTTTTATGTTTTATTTTCTTTTTTCTTTAATTTAAATATTTTTCTTTTCTTTTTTTTACTGAGACTTTCTCTAGGGGGGTCAATACCGTGGGCTGGACCCTGGCAACCCCATTTTGACAAAGGTGATAGGAATCGGCGACGTATATGAGGATATAAGAGAAATCTTTAGTGCAGTTTCTGAATTACAGCTGTGCCTCTGGGGCCGACGGGCCTAGCAGTATATACGGAGCCGGCTCTGGTGGGGTGCAGGAGTAACATACGGTATAAAAAAAAAAACAAAACAGAAGAACGGACCTCAGCACAGAGTCCAACATTACTTTTAAACCTCATTCTTCATTTTTATGTTCAATTCTCTTTCTTTTTTAATTTTTTTATATTTCTTTTAACTGATTTCTTTTAATGCTTTGTTTCTTATTTCTTTATTTTTGTAAAGCACTTTAAGTTGCCACTGTGTATGAAAGGTGCTATACAAATAAACTTGCCTTGCCTTACTCTAAACAATAGGGGGTGACATAGCACCAGAAAGTTGCGGTGTCCACCCGTATGGTAAGAAACAATGTTACCATGTATGGTAAGCACCAATGTTGGCTGTTGTTTGGCTTCACATTCTTTTCTTTGCTGCTGAACGTGCTTTCTTGCCGAGAGCAAGTGGCAACTGTTGCTCTCCAACATGTGGACCATATAGTGGGCCCAGAGGACCAGTTTGGGGGCCACTATTTAATATAATGAAAATCAGTAAATTAAAGAAGAGTGGAAAAGCCATATTACACAAACAGTGTATTGTGTGTATGTGTTAATGTGTTTTTTTACAGGGGAAAGTAAAATTGGACATCATCTAGTCTCACTAGGGGCTCACTTCAGTGGAAAAAGCGTAAATGGAAATGTATTGGATACTATACTATAGATTTGAAACACTTGCCAATGCGAGATGTAATCAAAGTCGTTTGTCCAAAGCTACCTGGTGACAATGAACTTTCACTATTTGGTCTGCTATGTAGCCTCAAAGCCCCAGTGCAATAACTAAAGAAGTAAACTTCAAACATCTCCTAACTCGTCTGCATTGATGGTACGCAGATAAATGTATACATTTGTTTTGTGGCTGGACTGTCTCTTTAAATAAGATCACTTAAATATGATGCTGTGCAGTTTCAGTCATGAATGCTGGCCTTGGCTGGAATCGTGGACAGGCTGTGTAAAGTGGCTACAGAAGTCTGATCACCATTATGTCTTCCATAATAGACACAAGGCTAAGCAACAGCACGCATTCTCATCACTTGCCAAAACGTTAACAGAGGCTTTTCTCTAGAACCCAGCGCTCCGCAAAGTGTCTAAGCAGAAAAGTAGACACAGTCTCTTTATCAGGCTGCATCACAAAGCAGACACGCACATCAGTCCTCTGGCAGCCATCTGCGGCCGTGAGTTGTGATGAAAGGAAAAAGATTGCATATGAATACCCCAAAAAGATTCATCAATAGAGAGCTAAGGAACGTGGCTCCAGCATGCAGATCATACTCGGCCATCTGTTGCTGCCTTTTGTGTCGCAGCAGAAAGAGCGCTAAGCCTGGGCCCTGCCGCTGACACTCATTTGAATGAGAATGAGAAGCCGGGGCACTAGATGGCGCTGTGATGGGGGTTGACCTGATGCTGGATTGGTTCTGTTAAAGAGGGGATTCCACCACCCCTTTCACAATGCCTCTGTAATTACATGTTTAAGACGTAAACAACGTCATTCATAGTGGTTTGGCGTTCACAGTGGTGCTGATGGGAACCAGACGTGTGCCTCTAAAAGCTCCCTCACAGAACGTTATTACATGAAGAGGTTGTGCCTGATGCCGTGAGACATTGATTTACAGCCGTTTTGAGATTAAATAGATACAATTAAATCATTTCAAGCTCATTCATGGTGTTAGACTGCAAAATGACTCCCATCATCAAAATTACATATCATATTATATCAGAAACTGAACACTGGTGAAGGGCTAGATGATTGCTATCACACACTGTGCATCAATAGATAAGCTGTACACTGGCCAGGTGGGATGGATGTTTCTTCATTGAACAAGTGCTAGAACCTTGGACACCAGAAAATCATTGGTCCAGAATTAAAGGTTCCAGTTTTGCATTTTAGGGCACCTCCCTTATACCTGCCTACTAGTCCATCCATCCATTATCTTCCACTTCATCCTAGTCGGGATCACTTGAGCCAATCCCAGCGTTTATAGGTAAGATTTAAGATTCAAGAGTTTTATTGTCATGTGTACAGCAGAACAGACATTTACACTGTAGAATGAAATTCTTACTTTGCTGTTCCTCCATTCACCAATAGATAAAGATAACAAAAAAAGAAATAATAAAAAATATATACAAAATATACAAAGTATAATAATATAAGTTGAAGCAAATTAAAGTATTTTTTATATAATTAAAAAAACTATTTTTAACTATATATAAGGCAGCACCATGGACAGGGTAAACCATCACATGGCCAGACACTCACACCTTTTGGCAATTTTGAGTGAGTGATCAACCTAACATGCATGTGTTTGGACTGTGAAAGGAAACCCACTCAAGCACAGGGAGAACATGCACACAGAACAGCCTGGATCGGGAATCCAACCCGGACCTTCTTGCTGTGAGGAGACAGTGCTGACCACTACACCACTGTGCCACCAATCCTTCTAATTTTAATTAGAACATAAAGAATATAGATGTGCTCGAACAAAAATCTGTAGAATTTGATTTTAAAATAAACTGATGTAACTCTGATGTGAAATCTGGTGTCATAATGTGAGCTGGTTATATTGGTCATCAGCATATGTTGTGTAATTGCATGCTGATATGCTGGTCAACCAGCATGTCCATGCCGGGTGGGCAGCTACACCAGCACCAGACCAACATAAACCGTAAACAGGTTTGGGCCTGATCAGACCAGCCTGGAATTCATTCAGTATGGAATATCGTCTCTGTCCAAAGAAAAGCAGCTGTCTCAAAAACTTTACAGAAGAGGACAAAAACACTCTTTATTTCAATGTAAGTCAATGGAACCAGATTTATTATGTTACTTTTTGCTTTCCTTTCATTTGAATGCAGAAGAAGCTGTTTACAATGTATACAATGCTCCAAAAGATGTTGGAAAAAAATTTGGTTCCATTGACTTGCATTGAAAGTAAAGACTATTTTTGATCTCTCCTGAAAAGTTTTGGAGATAACTTTGGCATAGGTGAGCCTGTTCTGGGCTGTTATGGTGATGATGTTGGGTTGTGTACTAGTACGGAACTCTATGTTGGCTATGTTGGTTTTTCCTTCTGTCTTTGCTAACTCTTGCTGAAGCTTCCCAGACAGAACGTATACATCACTTCACTGGCACCTCAATGACAAAATCACTTGAAATAAATTCTGGTTCCATTGACTAACATTAAAATTAAGTATGGTTTTGTCCTCTCCCTGTAAAGTTACTATTTTGGAGATACTTGTTGTTCTAAATGTAAGTTGCGAACATCAGCAATATCTTCTACCATCACTGTAGAAATAATACTGGTTAAGAAGACCACCAACATTTTTTACCCACTTCAAGCAGCGGCCATACACACCACCCTGTCACTACCACTCCACTCTCACTGAATTAAAATGTGTAGACTAATATTTGTCAAGCTGTTTAAAAAACCCTTACACTTTGTGTCTTCAAAGCCCTCCTTGTTGCCCTCGCCAAAAAAAGAACATGCTTTCTTCCACTCCACTGTTCCCAGGTCTGTGAGAACCATGTTACTACAGTTCTGAGTTAAGCTTATAAGGCCTCATATCACTCTTCACCTGAGGCATCAAATGAACATCTTGTTCCCCAGTTTAGAACATCTGTGGAGCTAGAATTTAGCGTGAAATTGTGTCCTCAGGACCCAAAATAACTGTTTTACTGATTGTCTCTATTTACGCAGAGCAAACTAGCCAGAGGCTGTTTCACACACAGTAGAGGTCAGACGGAGGACAGGAGAGTAGCACACTCCAAACAGAAGACAGCGCTCTTGTATTTGGCCCCTGTTCAGAAACAAACGTCCTCGTGATGATAGGAACCATGAACATTTTGTAGGTGTGAGAATATTTGGCTTTGGAAGAAACTATGAGAGCCAAAAGAACGTCCTTTTGTTTACTGGGGGGTGGGTTAGTGTGGGGTTTAAGAGGGGGCATAACATTATTCACCTACAGTATTACACAAGTGAATGGAAATATATACAAATATAGTCATAAATATAGAAAAACACACCCACTGACTCTGTAGGCAGCTGTTTAAGTAGCAGTGTTCTCTCCTCATCTCTCCT
Source organism: Megaleporinus macrocephalus (assembly GCA_021613375.1). Classification (NCBI taxonomy): domain Eukaryota; kingdom Metazoa; phylum Chordata; class Actinopteri; order Characiformes; family Anostomidae; genus Megaleporinus; species Megaleporinus macrocephalus. Next base: position 44,643,523 of record CM038707.1, on the reverse strand, counting down.
CATAAAACAGATTACTGAGACGCTCTAGTTAGAGAGTCACGGCTTGTTCCCGCCCACTGCAGCACGACTGGTGGTTTAGCTGGTTGCTAAGCTACCAGCCCGCATTCAAAACAATAGCCCGAGGCTTAAAAATCCGCTAGCATAAATGCTAATAGCTTGAGTATAAACTGCTAAATGGTGAAGGACTCGTTACAGAGTTGATAATAAAATACTGATTTGTGTGATTATATGACCAGAAACACATTAAAACTCCAGAGAGAATCAAAATAACTCACATTTTTAAACCACTTCACTGCTCCTAGATTAGCCTGTGGTGCATCATGGGATTGTCTTAGCGGCTGAGGAAGCCTTCGATGCTTTCTTAAAATCAGGTCTAAATAAAGTTCCTCAGTAGACAGTATGTTTAAGGTATGTAAGAATCGGGACAGACTACATGTCGGGAGCGCATACTATGATGTAAAATGCTGCCTATGTAGGAGCTCACTAGGTTTTGAGGTAGACTCATAGTGTCTACAACACATATACACCCCTCAACCATAACACTTACTGACTATTTTATCAGCTCTGCTGACCATATAGGAGCTACACTTACAGACTGTAGTTCATCTGATTCTCTGAATACTTTGTTTCCCTGTTCTTTAATGATCAGGACCCCCACAGGACCACCACAGAGCAGGTACTATTAGGGAGGTGGATCATTCTCAGCACTGCAGTGACACAGGTGTGGTGTGTTAGTATGAGTTGTGTCACAGCAGTGCTGCTGGAGTGTTTAAACACTGTGTCCACTCACCTTCCACTCCATTAGACACTCCTACTACTTGTAAAGTCAGAGACAGTAGCTCATCTGCTGCTGCACAGTTTGTTCTCTAGTTCTTCATCAGTGGACACAGGACGCCGCCCACAGGACACTGCTGTCTGGATAGTTTTGGATGGTGGGCTATCCTTAGTTCAGCAGTGACACTGAGGTGTTTAAAACTTGTCCATCAAACTTCCGGATAGTAAAGCGTGATTGGTCACTATACATAACATGAGATCAGTGGAGGCTCTGTACACCACTCCAGCCAACGCTTGCCATTGTGCTTGATGTAATATGGGTTTAACGCAGCAGCTCAGTTTTGGAAACCCAACCATGAAGCTCCCGGCCACAGTTTTTGTGCTGATGTTAATGCCAGAGGAGCTTTGGTACTCTTTAGGTTGCTGTGGTTCCTAAACGCTTCCACGGTTCAATAATACCACTCATAGTTGGGATATTTAGAAGGGACTTGTTGCAACGTTGGTATCTATAAAGCAGCTTTACAGAAAAGCAGTTTAGGAAAAACAGGAATCAAAGAGAAGGACAGTAAAAAAAAGTCCATGCCAAGCAAAATGTGAGAAAGGGTTTTGAGCCCCCTAGAGCAAGCCAGTGGTGACAGTAGCCAGGAAAAAACTCCCTTTATAAGAGAAAGATATATATATATATATATATATATATATATATATATATATATATATATATATATATATATATATACATCAGTCAGAAAATCAAAACAACCTCCTTTTACAATGTTTTTCAGCACAGAGCAGGTATGATTAGGGAGGTGGATCATTCTCAGCACTGCAGTGATAATGACAGTGTTGTGCTGGTGTGAGTGGATTAGACACAGCAGTGCTGTTGGAGTTTTTAAACACTATGTCCACTCACTGGCCACTGTACACGCTATTAGACACTCTTCTGTTGCTGGTCCACCGTGTAGATGTAAAGTCAGAGACGACAGCTGTTAAGAATGAGTTGGTCATTCTCTAGTCCTTCATCAGTGGTCACAGGACGCTGCCCACAGGACATTGTTGGCTGGATGTTGCTGGTTGTTGGACTATCTACTCTCAGTCCAGCAGTGACACTGATATAATATATATATATATATACATACAGACAGACAGACAGACAATTGGCCATTAGGTTTTCTCTCCATGTCTCCAGATAACTTCAATTCATTACAATCCATTGTAACTCAGTCCATTTAATTCAGTGTCTTGCAAAGTAACAGCCTCTGTAACACGAACACAAACCAGATGAACAAAAGAGATCTTTTCATGAACTGTACGGATGACTTCAGCTTTTTGGCTTTGTGCCAGAGCAGCACTAAAGTGGAAACTGTCTCGTATAATGTGCACGGCATACATGCCAGACCAGCAGAGCAGCGGTGATGTTCAGCGCATGACTTTACATGAATTACAGGACGCACTAATAGCTTTTCCATAGCAGGACAGTCAGCCGCACTCAAAACACCCATAATTCCTCGAGTGCCTTCTGTACTCTCTCTCCAAATGACTAGACAAACATGAGTCTGTGCTGAAGAGGTCATTGTTATTACTCCTGCCTGGTGTATACACGCAGATAGCAGAAGATGGATGCGCACGTGAACCTTCTATCACTGGGAGTCTGGAGGGCCTCTCGTCGTACTACGCTGTTATTTTTAAGCTTAAGGCCTTACGTGCAGCTTTATTCAGGGATCTTCTTCGGCTATTCTTAGAAAGTCATATTGCTGTGGAAACTTTTGGGGGAGTAGCGGTTGTGCTGTCTCAGGAGAGCACACGTGAGCACGTTGGCCAGCAGATATCCACCACGCTTCAGTCCTTGTGTTTTTCACCAGGAGATGTTTTTGAGTGTCTTATTTTTCCTGCTATTACTCCACTTGGCCCAAATAGTCTCAATAAATGTGTATTGTTATTGTATCAGTTTTTAGCCTTAAACAGAAGTTACTGTGCCTTTAAGACTGGTGTATGTAAATGAGCTCTGTTGTGACTGGTTACTTTGTATTGTGACTAGTTTAAAAGCATGTGTGCAGTTTAGACTAAAATACACAAAGACAGAGAGATTGAACCAATTATTTAAAACTTTTCATTACTTACCACGTCCACTCTGCCTGTAACTGTTCCACCTGATTATTTATTTATTTATTTAGCCACCCCCCATTATCTTCCTCTTTATCCCACCATTTGGGGTCACGAGTCAACCCAGTGTCATCAGGGGAAGGCGAGGTACACCATGGACAGGTCGCCAGTCCAACACACACTCACACCTACAGGCAGCTTAGAGTAAGTGATCAACCTAACATGCATGTGTCTGGACTGTGGGAGGAAACCAGAGTACCCAGAGGAACCCACTCAAACACAGAGAGAATATACACACTCCACACTCGAACCACCCAGACCGGAATCCAACCCAGATCATCTTACTGTGAGGAGACAGTGCTGACCACTACACCACCATACTGACCACTACACCACCATACTAACCACTACACCACCGTACTAACTACTACACCACCATACTAACCACTACACCACCATACTAACCACTACACTACACCACTACTTACCACTACACCACCATACTAACCACTACACCACCATACTAACCACTACACCACCATACTAACCACTACACCACCATACTGAACCACTACACCACCATACTGACCACTACACCACCATACTAACCACTACACCACCGTACTAACTACTACACCACCATACTAACCACTACACCACCATACTGACACTACACCACATACTACCACTACACCACCATACTACCACTACACCACCATACTAACCACTACACCACCATACTAACCACTACACCACCATACTAACCACTACACCACCATACTAACCACTACACCACCATACTAACCACTACACCACCTTACTACCACTACACCACCATACTAACCACTACACCACCGTACTAACCACTACACCACCGTACTAACCACTACACCACCGTACTAACCACTACACCACAATACTGACCACTACACCACCATACTAACCACTACACCACCGTACTAACCACTACACCACCATACTAACCACTACACCACAATACTAACCACTACACCACCATACTAACCACTACACCACCATACTAACCACTACACCACCATACTAACCACTACACCACCATACTAACCACTACACCACCATACTAACCACTACACCACCATACTACCACTACACCACCATACTAACCACTACACCACCATACTAACCACTACACCACCATACTAACCACTACACCACCATACTAACCACTACACCACCATACTGACCACTACACCACCATACTAACCACTACACCACCATACTAACTACTACACCACCATACTAACCACTACACCACCATACTAACCACTACACCACCATACTAACCACTACACCACCATACTAACCACTACACCACCATACTAACTCACTACACACACCATACTAACCACTACACCACCATACTGACCACTACACCACCATACTAACCACACTACACCACCATACTAACCACTACACCACCATACTAACCACTACACCACCATGCTAACCACTACACCACCGTACTAACCACTACACCACCATACTAACCACTACACCACCGTACTAACCACTACACCACCTTACTAACCACTACACCACCGTACTGACCACTACACCACAATACTGACCACTACACCACCATACTAACCACTACCCCACCGTACTAACCACTACACCATCATAATAACCACTACACCACAATACTAACCACTACACCACCGTACTGACCACTACACCACCGTACTAACCACTACACCACCATACTAACCACTACACCACAATACTAACCACTACACCACCATACTAACCACTACACCACCGTGCTAACCACTGAACCACCATACTAACCACTACACCACCATACTAACCACTACACCACCATACTAACCACTACACCATCATACTAACCACTACACCACCATACTAACCACTACACCACCATACTAACCACTACACCACCATACTAACCACTACACCACCGTACTAACCACTACACCACCATACTAACCACTACACCACCGTGCTGCCTGCATGTATTCTTTAACTACTCAACCCTGGTTGTGACATCACAGCCATAACTATTATACAAAAACTGTATATACTGCTTACTTTTTATATATAGGTGGAGTTTATGCACTGTATAGTAAACAGTATGTATAAAACAATAAAATAACAAATAAAAATCAGCTAGTAATGATATGGGCTCTTTAAAAGAAGCCTATATGAATATTAATGCAATCAAGATAATGTGCAAATGCATTCATGGTTGTGACATCACCACCACGATGCTTTCAAAAGGAACTGGTTTTGAAGCTTAGCCTCCAAATATGGATATGAATGTGTCTATAATAGTAACTAAGGGGAATTTGGAGTTCCCTGATATGAACCCTTATAGAATGAAACCTATTTTAATCAGATCATAGAACCTTTACCTGACTTACCTCAGAACCACACCGCTTGGCTCTGACAGTGAATCTGAGGGACGCCTGCATGGCCTGCAGAAATGTGTGGCTTGGGCCCGAACCCGAGGCCCATACATTCCTCAGAGTGACTGTGGTTTTGGAGCAGAGCTCGGACCGCCTGGAAGCCACAGAGAGAGAGAGAGAGAGAGAGAGAGAGGGAGAGAAGGAGCAACAAAGAGGAGACTTCTAACAGCCTTATCTGCACTTCAAAGCTAGAACAACACTCCTGTGTTTACTCCTGTTAAAAATAAAAATGGGCTATAATCAGATCGCTCACACACAAAGCACTGTTATTCCTGCCCTACCGCTCTGCAGCGTGACTGTACAGAGATACATATGGGGGTTGTGTAACCTGTGTGTACATTATAGGTTGATTAAAGATCCATGCGTCACTGGAGGCCTGCAGAGTCACAAGAAACACATTTTCCAGTCAGTTGCACACAGCTATTCATTAAACTGTAAAATCTGATTATTCATTTAGCAAATTATTGACTTTATGACATCATCACCATCCAAATAAAATACATGTATCTCTATTTTTGTACATTTTTATGTTTCTACATCATTTAAATGCAGCCGCTTCGTGATGAATCTCCAAATTTGATGTTGAATGGACCAATAGAAATGCTTCAGAATGGTTTCAAGATGTAATGCATTTCCTAAAACTGGAGAAGATACGGCATTCTGTGAAAGGCAGTACTGCCTCTTTTTATTCCAAGTGGAATTCTGTTCTTTCCTATGTTAATTCACTTTCCATATAGCCGGTTGACTAAGTGTATGTTTTATTAGATTGCAGTGACATCTTCGTTATAATTGACTGTGTTATTTTATTTATATTTTATTTTAATTTTCTTTTTTTATTAATTATTATTATTATTATTCTTTTTTTTGTGACAGGTTTATTTATTTTTGTTTTGTTTTATGTTACTATTATTATTTTGGTAGCGATTTCCTTCTGTTAAATAATGGGGATGTCTGGGGGGGGGGGGGATGTAAGGCAGAAGCAGTGACCAAAAGTGATAACTGTTTCATTGTATTTGCCACTACGGTTCTTGCTTTGAAAAAAAAAAAAGAAAAAAAAAAAGAAATGCTTCAGAATAGCTTGGAAAAAATTCTGGTTCCATTGACTTACATTAAAAGTAAAGACTGTTTTTGCTTTCTCCTCTAAAGTTGACATTTTGGAGATTTTTTTTTCTTTGTACACCAACGATATGTTCATGCAGCATTGCCATGTGGGTACTGTGGACGTTTTTGAACCCCGTTCTATATTTCTGCATAAATATGAAAGTAAAAGTAAAAGCCACTTAACTCAATAAAACAAATTAGACATTGATTTATTGAGGAAATATTACAGATCTATAAGTAGCAAAAGTATGTCACTCTTTGCTTTATATGGACCCATTTCTATGTATATATTCAGGGTGACCTAATTATTGCGCAATATTTGCTGCTGCACCTCATCACTTGAATACATTGTGTATTCTGACTGACATACTATAACTCATGCACTTTGCCTGTATCAGATTATCAGTATTTATGTAGCTTTTATAAGAGAACGTAACTGTGCAATATCTAAAAATAGCTGCGCAATATCTTTCAATAACTGTGCAATTTATACCAATTCAACATGAATATTTGTATAGTCCAACATGTAAATATTTATAGTTTCGTATTGTATTTTTACCTAACAATAGAGATTTATTTATTTTCTATAATTTCTTATTTCTCTTTTTGTATTCTGAATTTGTATTCTGCATAACTTGCAGTCTACCTTTTGTCCTGTATCTGTTCTGCTGCTATCCTTCTTCTGCTGTAACCATGCAAATTTCCCCAAGTGGGATAATAAAAGGCTATCTTATCTTATCTTATCTTATCTTATCTTATCTTATCTTATCTTATCTTATCATTCATCGTCTGATGTAGCCCCCTTGTGTAAATTTTGCTGTCAGCTGTTTTAGGCCATTTCTCCATACAGAACAGCTCCAGCTCTGGAACGTTGGTTTCCTTGCATGAACTGCTCGGTCCTTTCACAACATTTCCATTGGATTAAGGTCGGTACTTTGACTTGACTATTCTAAAACATAAACTTTATTCTGTTGTAACCATCCAGTAGAATTACTTGTGTAGTTAAGATTGTCGTCTTCACTTCCTGGATAGATGCGCCCACACTTTCTTTTAAAATTGCTGATATAATTCAAAATCCATTGTTACATCAATGGCCCAAATCAAACACTGCCACCGCCATGTTTCACACATGGCTTAAGTCTCTGCCAGAATGTAGTGTTTCAATTTCTCCAGAAATATTCCTTCTTATTAGTACCATAAAGTTGAATTTTGGTCTCATCCATCCAAAAATAAAACTTTCCAATTGGCTTCTGGCTTGTCCCTGTGGTCTTTAGCAAACTGCAGAAGGGCAGCAATGTTATTTTTGGAGATCAGTGAGATTCTTCTTACAACCCTGTCATCTACAATATTGTTGTTCAATGCTCTACTGATGGTGGGCTCATGACCATTAACCTCAGCCAATGTAAGTAGGCTTTTAGTTGCTTAGAAGTTACTCTGAGATGCTTTGTGACATTACAGATTATTACACTTCTTATTCTTGGAGTGGCCTTTGTTGGCCCACCCCTCCTGGGGAGAGTAACAGTGGTCTTGAATTTCCTTCTTTTTACTTTGGTCCAAACTCTGTAGGCTGGCCATAAAAAAAACAACAACAAATGAATAATTTTTGACCAACTAAATACAAGTTGTCCAGCATTGAATATGGTAAGTGGACAGTAAGGTGACTAATGAGTGTATGTGACAGTGCTGACTTGAAAATATCACTACACCTCAACCAACAAATAAATAAATTATGTTTCCAAAAAGTTGGAGCCTAAGTAATCTTCATTTTGGGATGTTTTCACTGGAAAGGAGGCATTCCGCTGTGGATGCCCCTGAAAAGAAAAGCAAAGCCAAGCATCTTAATCTGTATCCTTGAACTCCGCTCCACGTCCCAATGCGTACAATTCCAATCTGGCTTTATCCCCACTGTCAATATCACTCTTGATGGGTTTTCTGTGCCTCAGTGGACTCAGTGTGCATAATAATGATATTTGGCCGCTGGTGAGGAGCCTGGTCTCCCCTGAGCATTCCCTCAGAGCTTTCTCAAAGAGAGAAATGATTATATTTCCCCCAGTGAGAGCTTCGCTAGTGCCAACACCCCTCAGCTATGATTATGTAGAGAGAGTGGCTGCTCTTGTCATTAATATGAGGAGATGCTTATGGTGGATGGGGTTTAATCCACAGAGGAACTGAGGTGCTAATAGTGTTTACCACTGTTTTATCTGTTACCAGGCCCTGAAGCTAAAGCTAAATGCTATATGCTCGAGTTTGTGTGGCTTAGAGGACCTCAGAGTGCCTGCAGGGCTTCTGCAGATTAAAAAAAGGTGGCCAGTTAAAGAATTAGACAAATTTGACAGTCAGACACAAACAGAATGAAGGCAAAGTGTCTGGCTGGCTAATTAGTGCTGAGCATGTGTGAGACATTTAGGTCAGGAGGCTCCAGGAGAGATGTGCTAGCATAAACTAGCACTAATGTGTGAGTGTCTCATTGACTCTGCTGAGAAAGTGGATCAACGCAGGGCAGTAACAACGTCCCTTCATCTTCCCATCTTCTTCCAGGTTAGAAAAAAGACATATATAGATTAAGCCCTGCACACAGCATCACAGTGAAGCTATAAGGACTGTTTTAGTCTCAAATACTATTGAGTAGACTGAACAGCCAATCAGAACGTCTAAAAGACATAGGGTGGGCTGAAGAGCTACTGCAACAGAGCGGACTGGGAGCACCCATAGCTTGTGTTGAAAATTGAAACCCTGGCTGCAGAGAGACTATAAAGCGGGGTGGCATGTTCTAGTGTACCCCAGGGACTTTGTTCAGACTGTGTGTTTGTGGCACCAGGCATAGGAAAGCATGGCCGTATGAAGAGGCTCTCGAGAGATAAGAGAAAAGAGACATTTGTTGTTGTTTATTTTGTTACTGTTCAGTTTGAGATGTGTGTATCTATTGTATATATTGATATTAGATGCCATTGAGTGTCTACCACAAAGAAAAGTAGGCCTAAACTTAATAATTAACATGCACGTGAGGATAAAAGTTAGCCATACAGTATCAGTACTGTACAGTGTTGTACCAGCATTGAGTAGAGAGCTGAAGTAAAGTGTAGTGTGCTTTAATGCAAATAACCATAGCATAACAGCTGCAATAAATAAATGTAGAATTTAGCGAATTCAGTAAATCATTTGATGATATGATATGAAGAATATTCAACACCTAATAATAAGAAACACTCATCAAATTTCTTTAACTGGGCTATTGGACCATTTGCTTGCTGTAGTATTATATTTCTTTAATGTGTGAGCTCATGATTGACTAAAAGGCTTCAGCGTTTCAAGCTTTTATTAGAAACAGACAAGCAGCGCTGTGTTGTTCTGAAGAGATTTGGCGAAACAAGACGAGCAGTCTCAGAGTAAATTGAGATCAGGCTCATGTGGTTATGGAAGATAAAGGGCTAAACTGTGTTTACCGGGAAGCACAGAATGTTCCTGCTTTAAATAGCTTTTACTTCAGACAAACTGGTTTGCTCCTAATGAAGATAGCCCTATAAGAAGATAAGTCAAGTAACACTCTGGACTGTAGGGTGGACTGTAGGGTGGTCAGTCTATTGTACTGAGAACATCAGCAGCTTCTTTGAAGTCTCCTTTTCTCAGTGAGGAGCTTCTTGAACAGCTACACATCCTTTCAGACCCAGAGTGCTGAGGGTTCTTCTCATAGTGGAAGGATAGACAGAAACACCTTTGGATGTTTTTTTTCAGATCTGAAGCAAGAGTGGAGCTTGATGCCCTTCTCTCTCAAAGATGAAAGCTTTAAGTGCTGTGGGGCTAGCAGGTCTTGTTCCAGGTGATTGTTAGGAAATATATATATAGGGTACATGTAGTATAAAAAAAATGAATTCCTTAAAGGACCAGATTAAGATTAATCTGGAAACCCAATGATGATAACTGATTTTTCTAAATACTTAGTATAAGTAATATTGATTTTCCACAAAGTACATAACCTGAAACAGAGCTATCCTGATCAGGTATGCCAATAAGAAAGCATCAGCTCACTCCAAAGTAAACCTGTCTGTATTACCCACATACAGCTCACATACAATATAATATAAAGAAAATAAAAATTAAACCCTGTCTGCAAAGGAGGATGACATGTTTTAGTGTACCCCAGGGACAGAGAGGTACCCTGTGCTACTAGTAAGGAAAGAGACATTTGTTGTTGTTTACATTGTTATTGTTCTATTAGTGTGTATGTTGCTATAAGGTGGGATTAAGTGTCTACCATGAAGAAAAGTAAACTTAGGAATTAACTTTCGTATGAGGATAAAGGTTAGTAATACAGTATCAGTACTGTACAGTATTGTACTAAGCAACAGCAGAATCAAAAACTAAAACAGAGCTATCCTGGTCAGGTATGCCAATCAGCTCACTTGCCAAGATCATTATATAACTCACTGATGCTACCTGAAAAGGTCTTCATTTTTCTAAATACTTAGTATTATTAATATTGATTTTCCACAAAGTACAAAGTTCTGAAACAGAGCTATCCTGGTCAGGTATACCAACAAGAAAGCATCAGCTCACTGTAAGACTCCCAACTGATCCTGTCTGTATTACCCACATACAGCTAATAAACAATAGTATAAGAAACACTACAGTAATCCCGGGCCTAAATTACTTGTGGCATGGATTCCACAGGATGTGGATGTATTTCTTTGAGATTCTGATCTGTATCAACATGGTTGCATGATGTAATTCAGCTGAACCTTTATGCTGTGAAGCTCTTTTTCTACAACACCTCATGTTCTATAGGGTTCAGATCCGGTGACTGAGAAGGCCACTGAACAACTGTTAATGAAAGCAGTTTGAGGCGACTTTTGCTTTGTGACACATTGTGTTATTATGCTGGAAGTAGCTGTTTGAAGATGGTGAATTGTGGGTAAATTGAAGGGATTCACATGGTCAGCAATATTACTCAAATAAGCTGTAACCTCAAGCAATGAATTACAGCCCAAAGTGTGCTAAGAAATATTCCCCACACCATTACACCACCTCCACCAGCCTGGACTGCTCACACAAGGCAGGTTGAGTCCATGGATTCGTGCTGTTTGCGCTAAATTCTGACTCTAGAAGTAATCAAGAATCATTGACCAAACTATGTTTATTACAGTCCAGTTTTGATGAGCCTATGTCCACTGCATTTGAGGAAGAAATGGAATGTGACATGGTCTTCTGCTGTTTGATTGACACATTGTACATTCTGATGTGCTTACCTGCTCCACACAGTTTTTCAGACAGGTTATCTGCTGCCTGTCTGTCAGAGTGAACCAGTCTGGCCATTCTCCACTGACATCTCTCATCAACAAGGCGTTTCCGTCCACGGAACTGACGCCCACTGGATGTTTTTTCCTTATTACATCTTTCTGAGTGACTCATGAGACAGCTGGGCAAAAATCCCAGAAGATCCACAGTTATAGAAATAGTCAAGTCAGTTGCAACAACAATCTCATCACAATCTCATCTGATGGTTGATGTGAACTATGCCTAAAAGCTGCTGGGCCGAATTTGCATACCACATGATTAGCTGTTAAGACTGCATTAACCAGTAGCTGTACAAGTGTTCCTAAAGAAGTGCTCAGTGAACGTAGAAGCCACTGTAGATGCTATATTTACAGAGAGATGATGCTGTAGGACAGGAGTATTTAATTCGAGTTCAGTAAGGTCCAGTTAGAGGAGAGTTCCTCAGGCCAAGGTCTGGACCTTCATCATTTCTAACTTGTGTTATGGTTCGGTGCTATATCGTGTACTTTTAAGTTACCTAGTATCAGCATCTTATACCATCAGCAACTGAAACACCAACACATCACACATACCGTTCAGTATATTTCAGTATATTTACTGTTTAAATACTGACCTGAAACAAGAGCTACATTTAAAAAACCAGAATGCTTTTTGAAAAAAAGTGCATCTTAGTGTTTATTTATAGAGAAAGTAAATAAAACGTGCATCTTCTTGTTAACTCAGCTTCACAGATTAACATGTTGGTTGTACAGAGCGGTTGTTCTCCAGAACTAGACGAGCAGGTCCATTCCAGAGCCGTTCCTGTTAAACACTCAGTTCTCTCTGTTCACTTTTCTGTTTTTAGAGCTCGTTATTCTTTCTGACTCGCTTTAGTCTCCGACTGCTGCTCCTCACTTCATACCTCGCCTGTGTGCGCATGTGCCGCACGCCCCAATGTGCACTGATCTGATTGGCTGAGGAGTGACTTCGGTGATCTTACAGCGCACGTGATTGGTCAGTGAGTTCACTGTGCTGCAAAGCCGGTATACCGTGAACACAAGAAAAGCTCCGCCTCTTAAAATAAACACAGTCAAAACGAAATCATTCTTAATAGTTTATCAGTTTGGGTCCGCATTGGACAACGTCTGGGTCCGGATCCCTGTAGTGACCCCTGCTGTAGGATGTTTACGACTGGGCTGGCTGTTGTGGTGTGTATAGATTAGTTTTAAAGTAAACTGAACGTGAACAGATTCAACTGTGTACTTATCTGGGGGAATCCTTTTGGGGACCCCCAGCTTTAGTCCCCCCATCCAGGTCACCCATATGGTAGATCCAGCCAAGCTGGTCTCAGGGATCACCTTTCCTCAGAACAGAACTGAACCGATGCATGTGAGATTCAGAGAATCGATTCGAACCGTTCAAAGGAATCGGCTCAAAGAATCACTCCCTCGTCAAGCTCTCCGTGTGAGAGGGATGGGAGGGAGGCGGGGTCTCCGCCGATACTGAACCCTGCCTGGCGGGATGTGAGTCAGTGTGAGCGGAGGAGACAGACAGGAGCTGCGCTGACTCCGTTTAGCCTTTATGGACTAATAACGAAAGGACACGTCCACCCTTCAGCTTTTCTTAAGTGTCCAGCGGCTGGTGAGTACGCACCTCCTACTCCTTCTCCACTTCTCCGGTTCTGTAGCTGCTGCGTTGCTCTGGTGGTTACACTTTCTGTTGAGCTGGATGGAAACGGTTCTTTGAAGAGAGTTATCCATCAACCCCCCCCTCTCTCTCTCTCTCTCTCTCTCTCTCTCTCTCTGCTTCTGTGAGCTGTGTGGAGACAAGTTTGGTCTCCTGGCAGGCAGCACTGCATGTCTATAAACTTGTCTCTCTTGTCAGATCATTAGAAGATGAAGCAAAACGAGAGAAAAGCTTGCTATGCACTTTATTGGGTTAGTGTAACAGATAAACGCCCCTGTTTTCCAAAGAGCACCTCATTAGTAGGAGCAGCTCCAGATCCCTGTGGACTGTGGACCAGTTACAAAGCAGTGAAGACCCTCAAAGCCTGACCTCCCACCAGCCCCCTGCATTTCATTCTCATGTCTCAGGAAACACCTGCTACTCTCCGCATAATCATTTTAGCACTGCAGACCCCCACACTCTCTTTCTTTATCTATTTATCTATCTATCCATCTGCTGGTCTCTCTCTCTCTCTCGGGATAAACACTGAGGCTGGTACAGTTTTATTAAATGTATTATATTATATGTAATATCTCAAATGTCACTCTGATATAATGATATAATATATATATATAAATATATAAGAACTGATCACTCTGATCAATACATATGCATAATCCACATTTTCATGATCAGGATTTGGGGGAGAATCCCAAGATGGTCCTTGTTATTTTATGAATTATTGTTACATTTATTAAATACATTTTCATAAAAGGTGCTGTATAAGAAAATCATTTGCATTGCGATATGAATTGAAATCTTTAGAACTGAATAGAATTGGTTTGCAGTTCATTGCATTTGTCTTAGTTTTCAGTTTTCAGCAACATTCAGCATGTTTTCCCCTTTAGGAATTCAGGGGATGTTGTTATTGCTTTATGATTGGTCGGTGAAAGCTTCCTGAGAATAGATTTATTACGTTCAGTAATCCAGTCATAGGAACGCACAGGGCTGGAGTTTGGCAATAGGCAGGACCCCCTAACTGTGTACTCTGCAAAAAAAGGATCTAATTGATAAGAAATCATCTTAAATCTATTGGTTATGTCTATTATTCCTCATTTAGAAGTTACTGTATGAGTATTATAAGATCATTTAACTCATTTTTAGACATTTAGTTTAGTCATGTGTGAAGTCATGAAGTATGTGAAGTATTTTATATCAAATCAGATCAAAGTTTTTTGGCATATACACAGTTATACACGGTACAACTAGCAGTGAAACACTTTAACAACTGCTGTCTACTCACATGAAACAATAAGATTATATAAAGATAGCATATATATATATATATATATATATATATATATATATATATATATATATATATATATATATATATATATAGATAGATAGATAGATAGATAGGTAAACATATAAATAAATACATATATAAAATATAATAATTTGTACTAGACATGCACTTTTTCAGTGATTATACCGCCAGTAGTGTTATCTATACTAATATATCAGCATCAAAATGTTACTGTAAAAGTAAAACCATCACTTCGTTGCCTTGTTTATACTGGTCTGTCATTTTACGCAGTCCCATTCCAACATAACAACATGGAATAGTCAGTTATAAGTGTGACCAGGGTAGAGCTGCATTCTTATTACTGAAAATATTCACTAACAACACGAATAATAGCTGTTTTTAAAATGCAGAGAAATCTCCAAATAGGTTTTTTAATATCAGTGTGTACCGTATATCTGAGCTGTATTCCCATTGGGGCCCTTGGTTAGTCTTAGGCAGCGGCCGACTTCTGCTTAGTGAAAAGGCCTCCCATTAAGTTTAAATGAGTGTAAAATGAGAGTCATGCCGATTACACACAGTAAACAGAGTTTTTTAGTTTGGTGCTTGTTTGTCCGTAGCTCTTCTATAAGCACTGTCCAGCACAGTCTGTCGTAGGTGCTGAATGTAAACAATTCATTTAAAGAGTGAATCTATTGTGAATTCTATCATAGCAGCATACTGTGAGCTGCAGCTGGGCTTCAGCCTGCATCACCGCGGTGCTTTAAAGCGTAAATGTGTTAAATTATTAATGGCATTATTTATTTAGTGCTGTTAATGCATTGTCCTAGCTTGACCCTTCGAATCTATCTATCTATCTATCTATCTATCTATCTATCTATCTATCTATCTATCTTTATCTATATCTATCTATCTATCTATCTATATATCTATCTATATCTATCTATCTATCTATCTAATCTATCTATCTATATATATATATATATATATATATATATATATATATATATATATATATATATATATATATATATAGTCCCATTCCAACACAACTATATATACTATATATACACAACTATATATATATATATATATATATATATATATATATATATATATATATATATATATATATATATATATATATATATATATAGATAGATAGATCATTTGAATACAACAGCTGCTGTTTACTCTGTGTGAAAACTTCATGATGAATGGGAAATACTACAAAATAACTTTGAAACCATTCTGGTTCCATTGGCTTCCATTGTTTTTGGCCTCTCCTATGAAGTTGGCACTTTGGAGATACCTTGTTTTTTCTTTGGACAGCGACAATATATACAAACGTATCTTATATATATATATATATATATATATCATAAGTAGATATTTAACCCTAAGTCCAATATGCACTACACAACAAATCCACAGCCTGTTGGCCTCATGCATCTTCATCGCGTCTCAGAGTGGCTCCACTTCCCCCACTTCCTCTGGACCGAGTGTGTGTGTCTTTTGTCCCGCCACAGAGGAGTGTGTGTCGCAGCAGGTTGCTAAAGAGAACACAAAAGGTTGGCTGGAGTCTTGGAGCGTGGCGCTAGAGGTAAAGCTGATCTTAGATCAGGTCCTAAGCAACAGCTTCATCCAGCGCTTCTGAATATGGCACAAAGGAAGCTCTGTTGTGGAAACACTAGCCCATAATCACCAGTGTCTCACTGTGCCTTCACCAGTCCCGCCTCTACATACGCCTGGCCCTTTTGATCAGGATGGCCACATCACGGAGGAATGCGCTCCACTGCTGTGTTTTTTACTTCTGCTTGGAGTTCTTCCTACAACAGCTTGCATTTTAGATGCTATATTTGACAAACCTGGTCTGGTTCACTGAGTAACTCTGAATGCATATGAAAATAAAGACCTCCATGCAGCTGATGTGGCATGTTTAATCAGCTTCACAGTAAACTAGTCTATAAATTTCTAGTCTTTTTATAAGCCCAAATGGAGTCCAAGACAAGTTTAATGTTTAACGGTTGCTTCTTTAGTTTTGTGCTGGAGCTACGAGGCTAATATAGCTAACAAGTAACTGAAACCTACAGACACCTATTAGCATTGTAATTATTTATATGCTTTCTGACACCATTTGAAACACCTATCTATAAAAAATATTACGTAACATATTGTTGTATAATGACTAGGATGTTAGCTTATTGCTATTGTGTTAGCTTGGGCTATCATATAGCTTGGTCAATTGAAGCACAGCTGAATTGAACTAACTTTTATCCACTTTACTGTATTTCATAAGGCAATTTCTCCACAAAATAATTGTTAAAATGTAAACAAGGGGTGTAAAAACTATTGATGATGTGGAATATTGGAATATTATATGTATCGATCCTCATAAAAACAGTATTGATTTTGAATTAGTAGTTAACAATGCGAGATATGAAGAAGACAGTGATGCATTTTAAGTTGCATTTAAACCCCCGACCACTAGATACCAGAGTTTTCACCATTACACTCAAACATAACTACGTAGCTACATTAGCTAACAGTAGCGTATTTATAATGTAAACAGTGTCATTAAGTGTGTTTTGGCGATCCTAAGAAGAAGTCAGCATCAGATTCTTAACGTGTTCTTAAACTGCAGAACTGTTTTGCGACTTTGTGCTCTTAAGCGTGTGAAGATTCTGTTCTTATCCAAAATAATAAAACATTGGGGAACGTCAGAATCTGTTTTGGGTGGATTTTAAGAAGAAGAATTATGGAATCAGGCCCAGTACCACAAAAATGTGCTTCTTTCTTTCTTTGTTTCTTTGTTTAGGTTTTATATCAGGCTTTTAAATGCATTTTTAAATCCATCAGTGGTGGATAGGTACATGCAGGGTGTTGTCTGCAATGATAATGTATTTTTTTTTTCAGATCTATCACTATTTTACCATTCGCTGGTTCACCAGCCATTGCAGATAGTAAATATAAAGCTTATATTTGCATTAGGGCTGTTCATTGGCAAGAAACTCGTGATAGCATAGGGATCAATATACAGGGTTTACTATTCAGTATATTGCAATATTTTTGAAAATGTAATTTTTGAAAAACTGCCATATGCATAGGTTTGCTAAAGCTAATGTTAGTGGTGCGCCCTTACACTACTTGTTTACATTGGAGTGGAATATAATAGCTGAAAATGAATTAAACACTGCTATCTCTAAGGTTACAACACAACATATTATGAACCACAGTTACATGTAAACTGTTAATTGAATATGTGTTTAATACATAATAAAATTGTAGTATACAATGTTTTTTTTATTTTCTTACGCCCATAATTTGCATTGTAGACAGCACGACCGCTGGTTCCAATCACCAAGTTGAACCATTTTACATGACTTTGTTTACAACTCAATGACTGATCAGTCAAATTCCGCAGTTTGAGGAAAGAGTGATTTATGTGTGCAGATTGTACAACAGTAATTAGTGCAATTAGGCTTCCATTACTTCTTAGCTACATTAGCTGTACGTGTATCAGATGATTTTTAAAGAATAAAAATGTTTGTATTAAAGCCTATTTTTGTATAGAGGCTTATTTTGCATATAGTCCTATTATCAGCAATTCTCAGTCCTCTGTCTATTCAATTGTGATGCACAGCTGAAAAACATTCTACTAATAAGTGAGTATAAAAGGGAACAACATTCTAGGTTAGTTTAGTATCTGAAGCATCAGCAGTTGATGGCTTGCTGACCGACTCAAAATGACCAGAAAGAAACAACTTTCTTTAGAGACCCATCAGTCCATTGTTGTGTTAAGGAAGAAGATACTCCATTGAAAACAAGAACATTTCACTGTGATCCCAAACTTTTGAGCGGTAGTGTACCTTAACTGATCAACTGTTGCTTTAACAGAAGTCATCTGGCACAGAAAGTGCAGCAAACATGGCCTTAGCGCTACTTGAAATCTCTTGATTGCTGCAAATCAGCTTTGCTGTTTGGTTTCAATGGAGCGCAAGTACACAGCATTTCCATCTGCTTATCTGGCCCAGTGGTTTGGCCGGCCCGGGCCGTTCGCTGACGTTAGTGCACCTGATGGGTATTGTTAGATTGCGAGCACATGGGACTGAAGCGTGTCTGCGGAATGCTGCATTCGGTCCAGCGTCTCTGAATCTGACTTGTGTCCAGAACCATTAAAGCCTGTGTTTTCTTTGCGCTGACGAGCTGTCCCGGAAATTCTCAGCTTTCATATGGGAGCCTATGCAGTCTGTGTGGGAGCAGACACTGTCTCTGGTATTTCACGGTATACACAGTATCAACCTGGCTATCTCGTATGCAAATTCTAATTGAGTCAAAACATAAGCTTGCTTGTTATGTCTGCTTCTCCAGCCTGACAGTGTTTATTATATAGAGGCCTGTTTTGGAAAATTTGAAACCTCCTGAATATGAGCTTTTCTTACATCCTCAGCAAATACAGGTCTGGTTGAGGTTTGAACTGGATGGTGTCTAGAGCAGACGCAACTTGCTGTGTTAGTTTGCCATTTGGCATATTATGTGTACATCATTTTGTAGTAACTGCCCAGGGGCGTCGCAAAGACGTCCACCGAGTGAACAGACTATCCTACACAGAGAGGTTACATAAACGGTCACTTTCCACAACCTGAGGCGAGTGTTCAGAAGATAACAGGACACTTTGAATGCCTGCAGTGGAAACAGTGGAAAAATAAAACTGCATTGCTTCCAAATGGCGCAACCATATAAGCGCTAACCCAATCCGTGGCCTGAAGTCCAAGACAGCAACTGGCCAATGACTAAACTGTGGAGAAAATTGAGTAAAAATAATAAAATTACATAAAAATGTTAATGAGTTTGATTCTGCCACTTTCTCTCACTAAAATGTGAGTGCAACCTTTTCTACTTTTGAGTAATGACCAGTTAAACGGTCACAGTATCATATAAATACCCAGTTTTAACAATCGTAGACCAAAAACATATTTTACTATAGTACCAATTGCCAGACTAGTGTATTTGTGTGTGCATTATCTATGAATATACAACTACCGCACTGGACTGGCCAGTACTCAACATTAAGATCCTCAAGAAACATACTGATTGGCAGATTTGAAGTATATTCACTGATTGAAAATATAAATGGGCAATTATATTATACATGACTTTATGTTTAAACTGATAATGAGTATGTACTAGTCTAATAATCTATGTAGGACTTTATAGCGATACCCTCTGTTAATTTCCCATACAAACCTAATAGCATTCTCAAGTGTCCTTAAAGCCAACCTCTTGGGACCATAGCCCATAGCCTCCCTTCCTCTAGGGACTATACATGAGGTGACCACCCTGCTTTTCAAAGGTCACCAAGTGACCATATGGCCAATGGACATCCCAGTTATTGTTTGACTGATTAGGGCCTACACCTAGTTAAGCTTTGTTTAAAGCAGGCTTTCAGTAAGGCTGGATTCAATGGGAGCAGTGGTGTATGACTATTTATAAACATGGCCCATTCAAGACCATCAGAGGAAATCAAGATTAAAATCAATTACTACAGATTACAATGACTGCATTTACCCATTATTTCAGTTTATCAACGTATCCGTGAGAGAGGTCGCACTAAATAAGTCTTGAGTTAGCGTGAATTCTTTGATGACACCCATGTAACCAGATGGTGGAGGGTTTCGCTGGAGCGTGTCACTGAGTTTTCCACTTTTTGTACAGCTTCATATTTCCATGTCTAGTTTCCAAAATCCTTTGTGAATAGATGGATCAACAAAAAAAACCAAAATTACAAGTTCTCAGCAACTTTTAGATGACAACTCTTTGAGGGCACAATAAAAAATGATCCATGGTAAACCAAAGGTTTAGGAAAGACTCAGCAGATCTGAGCCTACTTTTCTCTCAATGAACATAATAAAGATGCATGAAGGTATTGGAATCATACTGGTGTTGGCAGATAATTATATTTGACCAATATTTTAATATTGGACGATGCAGTCATGGTTGTCTGCAGCATAATAGACGTTTTATTTTATTTTTATTTATTGATTTTTTAGCCAAAAATTTATGAGTAACCCCCGCACCCTACCCAAACCCATTACACCCTCAAAAAATCAGAAGAAACAACATTAGAACAGGATGTCTTAAATGTAAGAGACTTGAAATAAATACGTACATAAATAATTAAATTAACATTTCACATACAGAAGAGCAAAAAAGTAAAAGTAAAAAGATAAATAAATAAAAACTATAGGTAAAACACCTTGGTAAGTAAAGGGCATTTACTTACTTATATATCCAGAGGCTATGCTGCAAATGTTAAACCCAATATGTAACCATCAACTATAAATCATGTGCGTAATCAGTAGGTGGGGGGAGGGGGGGGGGGCAAAACTCAAAGTATTACCATATATATACCATATTCATAAACAGTCATATCCCATTTTCCCCACTGAATCCAACCTTTTAGACTCAATAAGAGAAGAATGTTTAGGTGAGCCTGAGTTACTGTGCAAAAATATTAGCCCTATATATGAGTATATATACTACATTAGCACTTGTAATAAGTATATAAGTGCAATCAGTAAATTTTTACACCAGCTATCAATAAGAACTGATGTAAATAATCATACATACAATACAAAGTAACATGAATATATTATTGTGAAAGAAGTAGATCAGATCTTGAGCTCTAGTTTGAAGAACAAAGTTAGGTTCCAGATTTCTCCTGGACGCCCCAGACATTGTATGAATGTATTCAGTTCCTTCAGCAGCAAATCTTGATTTAGCTTAATGAAGTACTGAGCAGTCAAAGCAGGTATTAGATGAGAACTGATAATAATACTGGGTTGTTTAGGAGAAGCTTGGAAAGGGTTAAGTAAACACACTGACGTATGTAAAATCACTACTTACTGTGTTAATACCGTTGAAATATATATAAAAAGGTATTTGTTGTCTGGAAAAAATAGCTTTTTAAATATAATAATGTTCTCAAGTGCCTAAAACCTTTGCACAGTACTATATATATATATATATATATATATATATATATATATATATATATATATATATATATATATATATATATAAAATGTGACAGTATATTCATTTCAAAGCTTGGCTTTGGAGATGGAAAGCATGAAATACGAACACATGCATAGTGAAGTACGTGCTGATACATTCAGTCATTTTAATGAAGCCCTGATGGTGTTAATCTGCGTCTGTCTGTGTTTTTCTGTCCGTCTGTCTGTCTGTCATCCGTCTCTTCTTTTGGAAGGTTTTGAGGCCCATCCTCATATTCACACATAAACCAGACTGAGAGAGCCGGAGAGAGTAAGAGAGAGAAAGAGAGAGAGAGAGAGAGAGAGAGAGCAAGGAAAGTAATGTTAAAGCTCCAGTCTAGTCTCCTACATTCATTTTTCCATTGCTGGTCACTGCTGGCCAGCAGCCTGGCTGCATCTCTAATCGAGTTTTGAAAGTGCCTGCATGTCTTTTGTGGGCAAATGTAGAAGAAGGGCCTTCTGTTTCCAGCTGTCTGAACTGCTGCCGTGTGGAATTTGTGGTGGATTTTCTACCTAATTAACCTCCATTTTCTTGTGCATAGGGCCGGTTTTTTTTCCCGATGGAGGAATGTGATATGGCTTTAGTGCTCCTTGCGTTTGGTTATTTTCTCTAAGCCTGGCTCACGCGCAACATTAGCCTGCTTGTTTGGACCCAGCGGAACCGTGTAATTCCACAAAGGAGGTGTAGACTCTACAGCTCTGGGGACGAGGAGTGGGGCGCGATAACATCTTCATAGTTTATTCTAGCCAAATTTCAACTCAATTCATCACACTGCATGCCAGAGAGCTGCACCAACAAAAATGTCTCAGTAGAACGGGGTATGGTTTTGGACTATGTTGTTGTTATATCTATCCATATGAATCAGGGCTATTCAGTTATATTGGCTTACACTTAGTTCTTGCACCATTTTTCAAATGCTGTTTCCGAGAAGTTCTCGTCTAAAGCTTCGGTCTGAGGGTCTATTTAACAGTGGTATGTGGCCGATGGCATCATGAAGCCACACAAATGTTGCCATGATGACAGTGTTACCGTCAAAGATGTATAATAATCAGTGTAGTGTTTGTTTATGGTTTATTTATTCCACCGACTGGAAAAGTTGGGAATATTGAAATCTTGATGAAGCTTTCTGCTCACTATTATATTTAAAAAGTTATGGTTCATTGTTTTCAATGGAGCCACAGCAATGTAGTCTCAGTGCTTCAGTTGCTTACGTTGGCAGAATTTTCTATTGCAGCTCCATTGAAAAAGAATAGTATATCATAATTTGTGATCATCCATCTATCGCAAACATCAGTTGCATTTGCTAGTTCTGCTGTGTTCTGATACTCTCTGTACGGGATTGAGTGACGTTCTCTGGAGTAACTGGTTAGTGGTGTTAAAATAGTGTTAACAGTCTTACCCAGGGACTCGGATTGGTATAGTGTAAGGTGGGTACACAGGTGGAGAAATCAAACCCCAGTATACATCATGAAGGGCAGTGGTGTAGCCCATTACTCTATACCAACCATCACCAACCATCGTTGATTTTTTCATGAGGAACATTAGTTTTACACATTTTGTGAGTAGCATCATCCGAAATGCCAAAAACAGTCTTGCCTGTGTGTGCTGACAGACCCCCAGGTTCAGTCCTGTAGCAAAAGGTCTATTTCCATCTTGCTATTAAACAAGGAGCTGAAGAGTCTATTGACCAAGGGGTCTCGTGCAGGACTGCAGCAATCCTTAACTCATGAAATATGGCTTGTATGTTGAATCAGTCTTGTCAGTCCTGTGAGGGGGGGTCTGGTCTTGTAGCTCCCAGAACTTCAGCCCAAGCTCTCTCCACTTCCTCAGTCAGTCTTGTCTCATACTATCACCATACTGTGAAGGCCTGAACGCTCATCAGTCTCAGTTGTTTAATACTATCGTCTAAAACTGTGAATCAAACCAGTAAAAGCTGAACAGAGAGACTAAAACTCTTCCCCGTCTCTTGTTTATACCTGAACGTGTGTGTGTGTGTGAGAAACACGGCACGTGCCCTCAGCTCCTCAGCTGAAAAACCGCAGGCTTGGAAAGCAAGGAGCCATTGAGCATCAGTGAGTTTTTGCTGCTGAACGTCAGGCCGCAGAGGAAGGGAAGGGTCCTGTCTGAGAGCAGACTTTCACCCAAAACAAACAGAGCCAACATTGTCCTTGGCAAACCTCACACCCTCCCCCGCCACCACCCGCCCACCCCTTCCCTTCCATTTTTTTAACGTGTGGAAAAGCAAATGTGGACTCAGATGAATGTGCAGAGCTGTAGGTTCAGCGCGGCTAACGCATTCATTCAAAGGGTGCTACTGTGAGTGGCTAAGATGCTAACATTCACCTCAGATGCTAACATTCACCTTTCTCCTCTCTGTCAGCCACTGCATTCTAAAACGCTTACTCTCGATATTACTCTCCGGCTTTAGTCATACACAGTACAGCAGGAATGTCCTTTTCCCCCCAGTCATCACATTAAATACAGCATTTCCCCCTCGCTCAGAGCTCGCCATGTGGCTAACAAGCTCCATATCTGATATGGATGTTATGCATTTGTAGTATTTTCTAATGACAATACTTCTATTTCTAAGGATAGCTTCATTTTAGGCTTTCACATTCAGTTCTCAGTTTCTTTTAAGGTATAATTTCATTGGGCCTCATTCACCAGCTATTCTTATGAATGCTTAAGTTCTTAAACCCCACTTACAAATAGTTTTCACAAACACTCTGGCCTTCACTAGTGCTTTCTTAGGTTAGAACAAGGTATCTAGAGGCTTCTGGGGCCTCCTAATTAAACTCTTGGACCCCCCTAAATGGGTGGAGTCTACTCAATTTAAACCTATTATGACACTACGCTGTCGGATTAGTGTGGATGAGGTTGCATTCCCAAACTGGAAAAGAGCATTTCTAAAAGAAGACTTAGCATCAGTGGCGCTATGGTGAGTTAGTTGTCAGCCAGCCAGCACTGGAGTAGCCAGCCAACATGGCACCCCTGAATACCCTATGCACATTTAAGGTGTGAACAAATTTGAGAGCAAACTTAGAGCCATTTTTTTTGGTTCTTTTCTTGGAGCTTTACTGAAAGATGCAGAGTGTTAGTCTGCCAACTAGAATTAGTGCTAAACTTGGCCATGTGTATTACTTACACTGCAGATCTAGCCAAAACTGCTTTAGCCACTCCTGCTAACACCTCTATAGTCTGTTCTCTCATAGGCACACAGTCAGCACAGGCATATAAGACATATGAAACCAGAGCATATCAGTTAGAAGACTGTGGTGCCTACAGCTGTAATTTGAAGAGCTTTACGTCTGGGTATTACTTTCTGGCCGAGCTTCGGACTTTGACAGGGTTGCACACTGAGTACAGAGTGTGTGTCACCTCTTTGGGTCAGAAACGCACCATTTTAGGACTATATTAGTGGCTAAGTTTTCCAAGTTTTTCCAAGAAACATGATTCCTGCTTTGGAGTTATCATGCCTTGATAGCATCAGTGCACAACTACCCATTCAGCTATGTTTAGCAATTGTGTTGCATCTTTGTTTCATTAAGGTCAGTGCATTTTTTAAAAGTCATCCTATTGTCTTCAAAGTCTATACAGCAATTTTGTGGAGAATCAATACAGCACATAAACGGCCCTCCAGGACAAACAGTGAGACAACAAGATTACTGAATCAGATGATTACAATCATCCGACAGTTCTGACAGTTACTGTCACCTTTTGGAGGCAACTGGTACACGTATTGGTGCTGTTTTACTCGTCCTCACAGAGGCAGTCCTCACGCCATCATCACCACCTTACCTCCACATGTCACCATCACACCACCAACACTTCCCCATCACACACCACCACACATCGCCATCACATACCACCATCACCACTCACCATACATATCAACACCACACCTCACTATCACACACCATCACATATCACCATCAACCATCACAAACCAGTCACAACACACCACCACACATCGCCATCACATACCACCATCACCACTCACCATACATATCAACACCACACCTCACTATCACACACCATCACATATCACCATCAACCATCACAAACCAGTCACAACACACCACCACACATCGCCATCACATACCACCATCACCACTCACCATACATATCAACACCACACCTCACTATCACACACCATCACATATCACCATCAACCATCACAAACCAGTCACAACACACCACCAACACATCCCCATCACATACCACCATCACCACTCACCATACATATCAACACCACACCTCACTATCACACACCATCACATATCACCATCAACCATCACAAACCAGTCACAACACACCACTAACACATCCCCATCACACACCACCAACACACACTCAGTATCACACACCAATCACAACACACCACCAACACGTCACCAGCATGCACCAATCACAAAACACCATCACCACACACCCACCATCACACAGCAATCACAGTACACCACCGCCACACGTTAACATCACACACCAATCACAACACACCAACACCACCACACTTTAACATCACACACCAATCACAACACACCACCACCACCAAACGTCACTATCACACATCAATCACAACACACCATCACCACACGTCACCATCACACATCAGTCACAACACACCATCACCACACGTCACCATCACACATCAGTCACAACACACCATCACCTTACCACCACTACACATGACCATCACACAAAAATCACAACACACCACCGATGCACACTCACCATCACACACCAATCTCAACACACCATCAATGCACACTTACCATTACTCACCATCACCTCACTACCATTACATGTTACCATCACACACCAATCTCAATACACCACCAAGGCACACTCACCATTACACACCATCACCTCACTACCACTACATGTTACCATCACACACCAATCACAACAGACCACCAATGCACCATCACCTCACTACCACTACATGTTACCGTCACACACCAATCTCAACACACCACCAATGCACCATCACCTCACTACCATTACATGTTACCATCACACACCAATCTCAACACACCACCAAGGCACACTCACCATTACACACCATCACCTCACTACCACTACATGTTACCATCACACACCAATCACAACACACCACCAATGCACCATCACCTCACTACCACTACATGTTACCATCACACACCAATCTCAACACACCACCACATGTCCCGATGACACCAATAACAACACACCACCACATGTTAACATCACACACCAATCAAAACACACCACCAAGCTAGCTCAAGCTGGAAAACAATCTGTTTTTTGGCTCACAAAAACAGGATCTTCAGTATAACATAGTCAGAGGTGCCCAAACTTACACAGGCATGACAATATCAGCTCGACCCCATCCAGACTACAGAACACGTACTGATACTGATACTGTACATCAGTGTCTCCTGATGGACAACCATCTCAGCCTCGTTTATAACATACGACAGTCTGGGTGTCATATATTACCACTGAAGGCGAGTACGCCTCTTCTGTGAATCATGCTTGTTTTCAAGCTCAGGACAGCACAAAAAAACTCTGTTGACGCCTCGTTAATTGCCTGCTTTCTGCAGCGAGTCTTGAGAGGTCTGCCACAGAGCGAGATGGCTTTGGTGCCAATCCCTCCCTTTGGTTTGGTTGGTTAAGCAGACATTTCTTCCTGTTTCTTTCAGAGTGATTATTACAGTTAAATTCACTGCTCCGTACACAAACCCCCCCTTTTTCACGATAACCTCCTCATGACATCATCCTGCTGTTTCCTTTTCTTCCCAGGCATTCCCCCTCCGATAATGAGAGGCCCTGTGCCACAGCTGTGCTTAATTGCAGATACTCCTCCATTTGCCCGTTTTATTTCTCCGTTGTTTCCCAGAAGAGAGAGTGAGCGAGAGAGAGATAGGCCTAGTGCACTCTTTCATCAGTACAATCACTTTTGTGTTTTTAAAGCACACGTGGGGCCACAGTTGGCACCGGGTTTGACAAAGATACACTCGGGCGTAAACACAGACTGTGTATTGGCAAGAACCTGGCGATACAATACATATCGTGATACGGCGGTCATGTTTTAATGTGATGTATTGTGATACTGCAAGCAAAGCGATTTTTCAAACCCTACTATTAAAACACACCACTATATGAACAGGTTTGTCAATGCTTACAATAGCATTGCGTCCTTGTGCTGCTTGTTAATGTTGGAGTGGAGCTGAAAATGGATTACAACATTGCCATCTAGTGGTCAGAGGTTTAAACACAACACACAATGATTCACTGTCTGCCAGAATCTGTGTATCGATACTGTGTTTTTCAGAATTGATACAGTATCACGATACATAATATCCCAATATTCGATCTTTCGATATTTTCTTACACCCCTATATATACAGTGTCTAGATGTACACTCATACATGTGTCCTGCATGTGTAACATATGATCTATGTTTTTGCTGAATGTTTAATATTCAGAGAGACATTTTTGATATTTAACTCTTGTTTGACACATAAATTATTCATTTTTCAGCATCAGTAAGTACCAGAAACACCAGAATCCGTAACTACTACCTATTTTTATTATCCGTTTTTCACTCCTTACCTTCATTACAGCTTCCATTCTTTCCAGGACACTCCTGACATTTGGTTCCTCAAAGAAATCTTTGTATCTGCAAAGGATATTTCTCCATATCTCCAAACTTCAGCCTTTTGCTTCTATCATTGAGGAGCTTCGTGAACAGCTACACATCCTTTCAGACCCCCATAGTGCTAAGGTGTTCTCTCACAGTGGACGGATGGACAGAAACATGCCCAGATGTTCTCAGATCTGAAGCCGGAGTGGAGCTTGATGTTCTCCTTACTCTCAAAGATGAATCGTTAAGTGCTGTTGATCTGATAAGGACAGTTCTAGCAGGTCTTCCAGGTGGCTGTTAGGAGTCCCTGTTTCACTGTTAACTTACAGAAGCTCATGTTTATTCTTTTATTTTGCTCTTTCTTTATGCAAGCAGGTTCCTAATGTCGGTTTTGACTGGAAATGAGGTCTTTGTATGTAGACAGTAACCCAAACCTCACCCTAACAGTAAACTCAGTAACCTCAGGGTTTTTCTGTAGTGTGTCAGGATATTTGTGTTATTCTCCCACAACACTGTGGGTACACAATTCAATTTTCTAGTCTGTCGCCCCCGTCCCCCGAGGGTCTCGTCCATCATTTTAAATGTTCTAGTAAGGGAGAGTATGTTTGAGGTGTGTGTGTGTGTTATATCCTACAGCTCTTAGACGTGGCTCAGTCTGTGTCTTCAGGGATGTGAGCTTTATGGGGAGAATGGTAAGCTGCTAGCTTGAAATCCCTCATGATTAAGGCTCTAACATGCTGAGAACACTGAGTCTTCTTTTCCCAAGGCTTTGTATAAACTTCGCTGACCCATAATGCATTTCACTCTTGCTTTTGGGCTACAGGAGCTGATGGGATCTCTGCTCCGGGGCTGTAAAAGCAGCAATGGATGCAGATGTTTTTCTTTATGAGGTTCTGTATATTAGACGGTGGAGGTAATGCTCCTGTTCACGATCCAGGTTTTTAATGCGATAGTCTAAATAGAACTATTGTTCCACTTTACCAGGTTCTATGGACGACGTACTGTTTGGTCTCAGAGAAGTATCCATCAAATACAGTAGAGGAGTGGTCTTCCTTTGCTGCAGCAGCATCTTCTGTTGGAACTTTGCTGCTGAGATTTAGTTCTGGCCAGTTTTGAGAGGAGCAGTGAGGTCAGGACTAATGTTTGCTGGATCTAGAACACCAACAAAGCTTCATCTCATTGTGAATAACATTAAATTTCTAATGTCTTTAGTGGAGCTTTGGAACTCCAACTCATCTCAAAGGTGTTCTATGGAACTTCATTATTTGGTTTACTAACGTTGGTTTACTGAAGGTGTGCAATTGAGCTTCAGTACTCCAGCTCACCCCAAAGGGCTGCTGTGGAGCTTCAGAACTACAATTTATCTTAAAGGTGTTCTATGTAGCTTCATTATTTGGTTCACTAACGAAGCTCCAACTCATCCTGAAGGTGTGCATTGGAGCTTCACTACTCCAGCTCATTCAAAAGGTATTCAATTAAGCTTTGCTACGTGGATCAATAATGAAGTGCCAACTCATCCCAAAGGTGTGCAGTGGAGCTTCATGACTTCAAGTCATGCCAAAGGTTTTCAATGAGCTTGATCACTCTAATTTAACCAAAATGTGTTCAGTGGAGCTTTATCACCCCAGTTCACCACGAAGATGTTCACTACAGCTTCTTCACTCAAGGTATTCAGTGCTTTATTACATGGATCAATAATGAAGCACCAGCTGATCCCAAAGACGTGCAGTTTCATAACTCCAATTCATCCCAAATGGTCTTCACTGGAGCTTCTTCATTCTAATTCACTCCAAAAGGTCTTCACTGGAGCTACATCACTTTGGCTCATCCCAGAGTTTTTTTCAATGAGCTTGGATCACTTTGACTCATCCACACACAAAGGTGTTCAGTGAAGCTTCATCACTCCGGCTCATTCCAGGCATGTTCAATAGAGCTCAATCAATTCAAATCATCTTTAAGGCAATCACTGGAGGTTTATCACTCTGACTCACCTCAGTGGTTTTCAGTGGTGCATTATAATTCCAATTCATCCCAAAGGTTAATTCAAGAGTATTCAATTGAGGGTCACCATACAACTCATATGAAATGTGGTCATTCCAGCTTATCACATTGGTGTTCAATGGACGTTCAACACTTGTCCAATTGAGGAATCCAATTGAGGTTCACCACTCCAACTCATCCCAAGAGAGTTCAACAGAGCTCCATCATTCCAAATCATCTTTAAGGTGTTCAGTGGAGCTTCATTCCTCCAACTCATCCCAAAGGTATTAAATTGTGATTCATCACACCACATATTCTCAAAGTTGTATAGTGGCGCTTCATCACTGCATTGAATCTGTTTCCTCTGCAGCATAGTCCAGTGTATGGGGTGCTTTTGCCTTGCACATAGTGACTTTAGGCTCAAGTCCAGAGAATCCCATTTTCCCGCCAATAGTTTTCTCCACACTCTGCACGGCTGTGTATATGTGTGGGTGTTTATATACATATAGTATACATTTATATGCACATCACGCTCATATCAGATCTACACCGAGCATTACAACAATGTGTCAGGCAGCTCTGCCCGTGGAAGCTTTTGTCCATCATTGTTTTCCATGTGCTCCGGCGCTCGTGAGCCTCTCCCACTGTTGCATAACAAGCACGGCTCTTAAATTCCCAGCAGTGAGATCAGTTTCTGTGGCACGAACAGGAGTTTTGGAGCAGTGAAAGTTATGTAAGAGAGCGAACCCCGCTCTTCTCCTGTTTACATGCTCCTCTGGCCTGGAGGAGAAGTTTTGGGAAGGAGAGTGACTCAAACCCGAAACAACTTCTGCAGCTTAAAGTTGGATCTGGATGGGCGGATGGGCAACGGCGAGCCTGGGTGTGCCTGGAAATCTAACGCCTGTATGTATTTCTGTGGTAAACATGCCAGATAGGGAGATTTAAAATGGGAAGCTGAGGTGGATTTGCAGTGACCAGCATAGTCCCGGAGTGTGAAGCCTGCATGTGTGAGGCTTTGGGTGGAGACTGCTTCTCATTGGACCTGCTTCGTTAACACTCCTAGATGAAAAATGCTATAGCTTCAGTCACATAAATACTAAAAACCTGGTCTACTGCCCTGATTTTCTATATTCTCCTATTAAACAAACAGCTCCTCCAGTTAGATTTCTACTGAGCATTTTTTAAAGATTCGCAAAGCAGTGAATCATCTCAGAATGAATCATATTCAGAACTGAATCATTGTTAGGTCACAAGCTTACATCCCAGATGCCTCTCCAACCATTTTCAGGAGAAGTTGGGAAGTTGTCCAGTATGTAGACTGGCTGATGGTAGACAATGGAAAGGAGGTGGCCCCTTGCAACTCCTCTTCTGATTGGCCACCTGCAAATGGCAGGAAAGGGATAAATAGCCCTCCCCGTATCCAAAGGAAACATCAGTGTTCTTTGGGAATATGTATGTGTGCATGTGTGAGAATAAGGTTTGACCACTTTCTCTTGACTAAACAGCAGGTCAGCAAAATTCCCGCGCTAGCCTTGTGTGCACAGTCTCGGCCGTTAGCCCGGCGGAGTGTCTTTGTTTTCTGAACGTGTCAGAGCTCATTTTTTTTATAGCCGATCAGGCAGGAAGAACAGCGACAAACCTTTCCACTCCATCACATCACCGCCACTTCCAGCCCTGTGGGCTCCAGGTTGGAGTGCAGATGTTCCAGATGTTTGTTGCCTGTTATGGTGATACCAGATTTACTGATGTTACTCTGAATATATAAGAGTTCTACATTTGAATATGTGTTGATTCTAATGCATCTGTGCATTTGGGGTTGATTGGTCATTGATGCTGTGCGCCCCCTGCTGGCTAATAAACGCATACCTTTGACTTAAGTCATTTTAAATATTTGACTGAATACATTAGACTAACAAAATTGATTTCTGATGCCATCTGACAGCCGTAGATTGCAGAAGGGCCGCCAGACTGGAGGCCCCTAGCAGTGGGGGAAGAGCAGTGGGCAGTTAATAGCTCTCTAACACTGTTTTAGTGGATGTGTTTTATCTCAGTTTTGGAAGAGATAACTGAACATATTGTTCATTTTAGGTGTCATTTTCTTAAGAGGGAGCAAAATAAGATCATAGTTATGAGTCATTGCCTGTCTTACTTTCCGTTTTCAGCTGCTCTTTATATCCTGTAATAGTTTCTTTGATGAATAAACCAATAAAACTGCTCTGAAATCCAGTTCTGCCAAAAAGACTTGATAAATAAAGGGATTTGAAAACAGGGTTTGATCTTTAACAAGGTATACAATTGGAAGGTCCAATAGGCCCAGCGTAGGCCCAGTCCTAGGCCCAGGTGTTTAAGCGTGCAGACCCCTCGCAGACCCAGTGAAGCCACCTCCCAGGACCGGAACCCAACTGGTGGTGGTGGTAGGGAGGAGGGTGGAGTGCGAAGAACATCAGCCCCTGAAAGCAGCAGAGCGGGAGCGCTGAATCCTTTTAAAGACAGGTGGCAGACTGCGATTGGTTGGAGTAATGAATGAAGGACTAACATAGCTTTGGAGTCTTTGCCTAAAACTTTCATTGTCATGATGAATGGACCAATAGATATCCTCCAAAATTCTTTAGAATTAGAACCTCACATTGAGTGTTTGGATGAATCGCTGCGTTCTCGTGATGTAAATCATTTTAGTGAAAAATAAAATAATAAAATCCAAACTTTAACTGCCATAAACAATATGAGGCGTCCACCCGTTTTTAATATACAGCATAGCAGACTGTAATCGCCATCTGCAGTCACTTGCTGAGTGGTATTTTGGCCATATCTTGCGGCCCTGTATTGCGCTGGGCCGGACCGCGCAGTATGAAAATAAAACACCAGCAGCACAATTGGTGGATGTGGCTTGGCTGTTTTTGGCTGAGTGGCTTTATTTTCGTCCACTGTTCACCCTCAAGCATTCAAATCCAGACCCAGCGGACCCTTACACACTAAATGTGTCAAGCGTTAAATGTTTAATGCAGAGGCAGAAAAGAGGCTGCTCTAATGATGTGATAACTCTATGCTGAGTCATTTTGAAACCATTAAGAAACCATCACAGTGCCTCCAGCAACTTGTGAACAAGGCGATAATTCTACTGATGTACATGCACAGAGCTCCAGTGACAGTAAGCAGACAGAATACAACATAATAATACAGTAAAACACAAGATACATGAAAAATAAATACAAGCAGTATGCACTGAAACATTGATTTCACAATGAATGGACCAATAGAAATGCTCCAAAATAGCTTGGGGAAAAAATGGTTCTATTGATAGTTAGATTGTTCATATATATATATATATATATATATATATACACATAATTATAAAGATACTTTGATCCGAATGTGTTTTAAGATGAGTTTAAATAGTGAAGTTAGAGCCCATGTACACAAATATTACAAAAAAAACATTTATTGTATTTAAATATAAAAAATTATATTATTACATATTATATATTATATATTATATATTATTATTACGCCCACAAAACCTATTTATCTGAACAAGATCTCAGCATGTACACTATCTTCTTCAGTCCTGTTAGAGAAGCAGCTCATGTGGCTCCTCATGAAGCTGCAGGTCAGAATGTTCAAAGTATGTAAACCTGCATCTAAAAGACCCTCTAAACATTCTTTAAACACCACCAGATGTTTAATTCTGCTCCAGGAATCATTCCATACCTCTTATTCTATAGTTCTAATCTCTTCACACTTATTCACTAATATTATTAATTTTAAACTAGTACAATTAAGAAAAACCTGAGTAGGCGTGTCCAAACCTTTGACTGATTGTGTATTTAGGTAATACATTTTTCTCTGTCAGTCATGAAACCTGTCTAGGTGGAGCTTGTATCGTTAGATGGACCCCAGAGCCTAGAGTGTATTATTTTTTGTTGTCCAACTACAACACCTCTCCTCTTCATCTTCATCTTTTACAGTTGTGGATTGCAGATGTGTATGTCCAAGCTATTCTTTCCCTCACTGGAGCACAACATTACATTAATAGGCAAGAGGCTGTTAGGGGGTCCCTGGTGGTCAAAGGGACTTGAGCATCTGCTTATGTGTATAGAGCCAGCACTGGATAGAGTAGTGTACTGTACTGTGGTGACACCAGTATAATATTAATATCAGATCATTTAGAAACATATAGATCCAGTTTAAAAATAAAAATAATAATAATATTATTACAGTTAAACATTAAAAACAGTCTGAACAATCTGTAAGATGTGAGCAAGGAAAGTAGATATGAGGCAAGGTAGGTATATAGAGCTGTGTATCAAATATGTAACATCAGTGGTGGACTATATTCCACTGGGAGAAGATACTTAATGAAAATAAGGGGGCCCAGTACTGACCCCAGGGGAACACCATGAGAGTTGGTGATACCTTTTGAAGAAAGCTCCACTTCCACACGCTGCTCCTGTTTACTATGACCAACATGGACACGCATGCGCACCAGTTGCTCTGGAGGCTAATTGGAACAGAGGAAACAGAAGAACCCAGAATACGAACAGTCTTGTTTCGCCAGCGTTGCGTTTGGTGGGGTAGTGTCTAAACTGAGTCTTCTATAATGCCATGTGTCTTTTCGCAGATATCCGTTTTTCAGAACGTATTCACTCTGTTTGCTTTCGAACTGTAAGCTTGGCTTGCGGCACTACGCTGTGACCTGGTTTGTTTGTGTTGTAGCATGTGTGTGTGTGTGTGTGTATATATGTGAGCAGCTTGTATGTGGTATCGCTGTGTTTACTCAGGCTTAGCAGTAACCGCAGCGTCCTGCCCATTAGTGGCCAGCAGATGCATGTGTTTGTGTGGACATGCTGGAAGGAGTGCAGGCTCGGTCTCAGCTCCAGGATGGAGAGAGCGTAGACGAGCTGAAGCTGCACTTCATCGCTGCACTCAGTCATGCAGACTCTCGGTTAAACGCTCTCATTAATCTGCCGTCGAGCTTGTTGCCTAACTCTCTCTTTTAGCACCTTCCCGAATGTGGTTACACTGGAACTGCTGACGTCGTGTGCTTTCTTTCACAAATGGCCTGAAAATTGGTCCTCGCGCTCGTCGGCCCATCTGTGCTTTGGCGTCATTAAAGAGCCATCGTCAAAAGTTTGGAGACGCCCCTCTTCTTTCTAAGTAATGCTTTATTTTTACCTTTACTTCTTTACTTCTACTCACTGTTGCTTTACCAGCTGCACTGTAGGCCAATCTAACTACTTAATTTAGTTACTTTAAGTTGCACCTGTTGCTGATACAGGCATTCGGTAACATGCTTACAGCTTCTATGATCTCTACCGAACAGCAGTAGAATGGTGAAAGGCCTAAAGTCCATGACCATGACCAATCCTAAAGAGTCGAAAGCCCCCCAGTACTGGGCTGTGGAGCAGTTGAACTACATTCTCTGAAGTGATGGAGTTCAATCCAATAACTTTGTGATGAGATAAAGTGATCCACAACTTATTATCCAATATCAGTACCTGAGTTCACTAATGCTCTTCTTGCTGATCATATCTTCATAGCAATGTTTCAACATTGGACTCCCAAGATAAGTAGAGGCTGTTACTGAAGCAAAGGAAGACCAGTTGTCTTTTGATAGAAACTCAGGTTGAGCAGATGTCTACAAACGTTTGGACAAGTAATGTATTCGCTTATGGATATGTAGGCTATTCATGTGTAAGCTGTAACACTACCTTCACCTACCTGTGTACAGGTAAACTGTAACACTACCTTCACCTACCTGTGTACAGGTAAACTGTAACACTACCTTCACCTACCTGTGTACATGTAAACTGTAACACTACCTTCACCTACCTGTGTACAGGTATACTGTAACACTACCTTCACCTACCTGTGTACAGGCACACTGTAACACTACCTTCATCTACCTGTGTACAGGTACACTGTAACACTACCTTCATCTACCTGTGTACAGGTAAACTGTAACACTACCTTCACCTACCTGTGTACAGATAAACTGTAACACTACCTTCACCTACCTGTGTACAGATAAACTGTAACACTACCTTCACCTACCTGTGTACAGATAAACTGTAACACTACCTTCACCTACCTGTGTACAGATAAACTGTAACACTCCCTTTACTTACCTGTGTACATGTAAACTGTAACACTACCTTCACCTACCTGTGTACATGTATACTGTAACACTACCTTCACTTACCTGTGTACAGGTAAACTGTAACACTACCTTCCCCTACCTGTGTACAGGTATACTGTAACACTACCTTCACCTACCTGTGTACAGATAAACTGTAACACTACCTTCACCTACCTGTGTATATGTAAACTGTAACACTACCTTCACCTACCTGTGTACAGGTATACTGTAACACTACCTTCACCTACCTGTGTACAGGTCAACTGTAACATTACCTTCACCTACCTGTGTACCTGTAAACTGTAACACCACCTTCACCTACCTGTGTACAGGTCAACTGTAACACTACCTTCATTTACCTGTGTACAGGTAAACTGTAACACCACCTTCTCCTACTTGTGTACAGGTCAACTGTAACACTACCTTCACCTACCTGTGTACAGGTAAACTGTAACACTACCTTCACCTACCTGTGTACAGGTAAACTGTAACACTACCTTCACCTACCTGTGTACAGCTAAACTGTAACACTACCTTCACCTACCTGTGTACAGGTAAACTGTAACACCACCTTCACCTACTTGTGTACAGGTGTATTTAGATAGAGGGCGATATATATTCATTATTATTTTATTATTTTAAAATCTATATCTAAGGTAAATGCTTTAATAGAATTAATAGATATAATAAGTTAATAATATAGTAATAAGATAAATAGATAAATTGTCATTTCTAGGACACTGATATATGTCCCAAAACAAATTTTGAGATAATTTTGGACATCTTGGTTCATGCAGTCTTGCTTCCTGCTCTAAAATGCAGGGGCGTGGC
Source organism: Megaleporinus macrocephalus (assembly GCA_021613375.1). Lineage (NCBI taxonomy): Eukaryota > Metazoa > Chordata > Actinopteri > Characiformes > Anostomidae > Megaleporinus > Megaleporinus macrocephalus. The sequence continues at coordinate 44,606,231 of CM038707.1, read as the reverse complement.
TTTAATAAGGCTCCGCCCATAGACTATAACTCAATAGTGACATAGGACAAAGACATGGGACAGCAACCTTTACAGTAAAAAAAACTTTTTCAACTTTTTTTTTTTTATTATTTAACTTGGGTGCACCCTAGACGGTCTTGCTGAGCTGTTCAGTGGAGATGTGTGGAGCCTTATTTTAACCACGACCCTGCATTTTACAGCAGGAAGACTGCATCCCTGTCCCTGAACTGGACACATGATGGGCAGATCCCCATGTTTTGAAGTTAATGTGTCACAAATTTTGATGACCAGTCTGGTATATTAACAACATATTAATAAACTCAACACAGAAGAGTTTTAGTTAAAAGTAAAAAATGAGCCAGTGCATGATGAGAGCTCATGTCCATCACAGCACAGAACCCAGGGGTGGTGGTCTAGGGTCTCTGCTGTGGTTTAATCCCAATAGACATTGATGGATGGCCTCTGGTTTCGAGCACCTGTTTGATGCAGAGGCATCTGGATGCTGAATGGCTGGCCTGCGTCAGGCACTTGTCCTGCATTGTGTCTTCTCATCTCTCACTCATAAGGAACAAAGGAGCTGAACAAAAGAGCATGCTTCTCTGGGGGTGGGAGTGGATTTCAGACCCCACAGTGCAAAGAAGAAGTTGAGATTAGTTTGAGAACTAATGTCTGAATCACTAATGAGCTGCCCAGTGAACTGTGAGTGGGCCAGAAATGAAGAAAATTGATGTTGTAATATGTGTAATAATGAAGTTTCTTGGTTCTTAAGGAGCTTAACTATGATATGATTATTTTAATTCAATAACCATCTCAATCGTCTAGCCAGTTTAGTGCTCAGCCCAGACTGATGGGGAAAGGTGGGGTATCACTGAGTGAGTCTGCTGACTTTAATGAGACATATCATGTTCTGAAGTCTTGCTTAATCTGTATGACTCACTGGGTGTTCAGGCAAATGAATTTAGGACCGAGCATTAGGGGTTGCACAGGTAGTTAACTTAGTGTTTACTGCTCTGTGATGAGGCTTTAAACTGGGTGTTGACTCATTCAGGTGATTGTGACACTAACAACGTAGATGCCTCAGAGAAGACAGCAGGTAATGATTTTGGGGTCTGTATCTCCAGTTTCCTCAAGACTTCAGGGCTTGTTGCAAAGGGCAAATCATGCTCTAGAGGGATCTTAATTCCCTATAATCCTGGAACCTTGGAACCTACTCCAAGCATCTCAGCAAGGCCGCCTAGGGTGCGCCCAAGTCAGATGCAAGTGTGTGTTGATGAACGAGAGTTAATGAGTTTTATAAACATTTGCATTCATTTAATGGTTGTTTTTATTATGGCATTAGATATTAGAAGAACAGATAGATAACAGATAGATGTGTTCTACAGAGAACACACGTTTAATACCCTGTTCTTCAATGCTCAGGACCCCCTACAGGACCACCACAGAGCAGATATTATTTGGGTGGTGGATCATTCTCAGCACTGCAGTGACACTGATGTAGTGGTGGTGTGTTAGTGTGTGTTGTGTTGGTGTGAGTGGATCAGACACAGCAGTGCTGCTGGAGTGTTTAAACACTGTGTCCACTCACTGTCCACTCTATTAGACACTCCTACTACTTGCTGGTCCACCTTGTAGATGTAAAGTCAGAGATAGTAGCTCATCTGCTGCTGCACAGTTTGTGTTCCTCTAGTTCTTCATCAGTGGACACAGGACGCCGCCCACAGGACACTGACCACAGGGCACTGACCACAGGACACTGCTGTCTGGATAGATTTGGTTGGTGGATGATTCTCAGGCCAGCAGTGATACTAAGGTGTTTAAACGTTACAGCAGCAGCACTGCTGTGTCTAATCCACTCTCACCAGCACAACACACACTAACACAGCAAATCCACGTCAGTGTCACTGCAGTGCTGAGAATGACCCACCACCCAAATAATACCTGGTGGTCCTGTGGGGGTCCTGATCATTAAAGAACAGAGTAATAAAGTATACAGAGAATCAGATGAACTACAGTCTGTAAGTGTAGCTCCTATATGGTGAGTGGAGCTGATAATGGATATGGAGTGAGAGAGTGAAAGTGGCTGGTGGGTGTATATACAAATATATAGGATGTTAATGTATTTTCACTTAGAAAGCAAACACAGCATGGCATTTGACTGGGGGTACAACGCTGTGCTGTAGGGTCTAAAACATTAAACACTAGTGGTTTTGTAAGCCGGTGTGCTTTAAGCTGCAGACCTAGTTTTTTTCTGTACTGTGGACAAAGAGGAACAAAACACGCTTTCAAGGTGCTCGTTCAAGTGTTCATGTTTATGGAGGAAGAGAAAAAAAACATACCAGTGTGCGGAAGCAGCTGTGGGGACCCACCCAGCGCTGTTCTGCTCCCCACCTGAAGTAAGCAGAGCTCCACCCGTCTGAATACAGCAGGAGCACAAGGGTTCCTCTCAGGCAGCAGGACAGAACAGGGTCAACCTGGCTTCCTGTGGTCCATTCCCACAGTCCAGAGCTGAGAGTGTGAATGTCTGACCTCATGATTCTTACATTTGATTATGGAAATGATTGCATCACAATTTGATTGATTTTACATGTACAAATAGCTAGAAATGTTTATATGAACCAAAATCTGAAAGCGTGGAATATATACTATATAAATCTGCTGTATTAGCAGTTATTGAACCCACTGAACTGCAGGCTTTGAATTCAGTTATTGATCTTATTATCCAGTAAGAATTATGAATTATTTGGTAATATGTAATAGATGGTAACACTTTATGGAAAGACAGCATTCTTAAAGGGGAATTCCATCAGTTTTTCTTTCTTTCTTTCTTTTACTCTGATTTCTTTACAGTGGTGCTGATGGAAACCAGGGGTCACCATGTCCACAACACAAATACAGCCATTATATTTACTATCCAAAATTAACAGGGAACCTACAAGTGTCTTCTGAGCTTTATATGATGGTAAAAATAGTGAAAAATTAGAGAAAATCTACTTTCTTTGACTCACAGCACACTGCATATATTAATTTACCAAAAATAATTAAAATAAATGTATTAAAATGTATTAAAATATAATTATAGGCCAAAACGTTGTCAGAAAACCATTTTTAAACAATGATTCAGACATGAGTAACTGTATTCCTTACCAATTTATATAATAACTTTCTGAGAGGGAACTTTTAAAGGTGGACGTTCAGTTCCATTCACCACCACTGTGAACAGTTCTGACTCAGTTATCTGTCTAGAACGGAGCGTTTCACACTAAACCACTCTGAATGACTTTGTTTACACCTCAGCCATGAATTTCCTCTTTAAGGCTTCATGACATCCTGCATTAGATTCCATGTGTTAACCTTCATAAACAGTTATAAAGACTTAATAAGCTGAAGTCGTTGTTAAGACTGAAAGACTGAAAGCTCTTTCTGTTGAACAGGCTAAGGCTGATGCTGTCTTATCGCCACCTTCAGATGAATTTGTGCACTAGAACTTATCTTGGCCTGTCGGTTCCCTTGGGAAGTCTCTGCCCTCTGTCTGTGAAACCAACCCCTGGACAGGCCTTCCTGTGGGCTGGAGCCGTCTATATACCTCAGCTGCCCCAGCGTACAGCTTTTCCTTCCTGCCTGGATTGTTCTGTGACGCAGGCGGCCACTTTTCCTGTCATGATACGACGAAGGAGCAGATGGTGTCAGCTTTTGTGCTGGTAGTCCTTCTGGCATGCATTTGAAGAACTTGTATAATAGAAATCAGCTCATGATCCTGTATGTCCAACTTCAGTGCTACATCCACTCTGAAGTCAGTAACACTGCCTGACGTTGGTCTGGGATGGAGTTACATTGGAAACATTTGCTCACCCAATGAGAAAGAAATCATATACAGAAGCTGTTCTTCTCTTCCTAGCTCAGAAGATGTTCTGTTAAAGGTGTTATGGAATGCATAGAAGGTATGTGACTTTGGTCAAGGTGGAAAATGCTCAGATGTGATTTTACATACTCATTAACATCCTATGATTTGGTCCTAGAATTAAAGAACATAAACATTTTGATTGACTGGTTTAGAAGCAACATGTCAGGAAATAAAAAAATGGACTTGGACATCAAACACAAAGTAGATTAAAGTTATTACTGTGAAACATTCAGTTTATGATGATCTGCTTCAACCAGCAAACAGTAATAAACCCACACAGCATGGCTGCTACTTATAGGTTACTGTTGGCTGTATGATGATATTGTGGATCTCAGCCTATCTCTGCATTGCATGAAGCCTCAAAGCTGTTTAGAGTTGAACGTGCAGAACTTTAAGAAAGTTTAAGATGTGGGATCTGAAGATGGCTTCCTATCCGCCAGCTTGGTTTGCAAATTTTCTGTTCCACCTTAAATGGTGGCTGGAACAGAGTATTTGATTAAGAAGCTCCTCATTTGAAGATGCTCCACAGATGAAGATCCATGCTCAAAAGTCACATACCTTCTATGTATACCTATTATGTGTTCTATAACACCTTTAACAGAACGTCTTTGGAGCTAGGAAGTGAAGAACAACTTCTGTATATGATTTTTTTCTCATTGGGTGAGCAAATGTTTCCAATGTAACTCCATCACAGACCAACGTCAGGCAGTGTTACTGACTTCAAAGTGGATGTAGCACTAAAGTTGGACACACAGCATCCAAGATCATGAGCTGATTTCCATTATTATGATAGTGCCGACGCCCCCTTCTCAGCCTGGAACGATAGAATTTTGCACATATATTCTATACCCTTGCTTTTAATCCCCTGTTGTTGTTCTTGCTGCTATGTAAAACTTTAGGGGTGTCATTTTGGGTGTACAAAGTCAGAATTTAGGAATTGGTCAGTTTTGTCGTCCCTCTTTTATTTAAAAGCAGGATTTGTATTTAAAGGAGAAACAACAGTATTGATGTCGGTGAAAATTCAACGTACCTTTCTATGACACCTTTATAGCTCCCTTTAGAGATCCCTAAGCAACGTTATTCGCTAGCTCCACAAACTATACAAGTATATTTCTCTCAAACTACATGCTGTCATCATCCACTGAGGAGAAAACACCTTATATAGAAGATAGTGAGCACCCAACATGATGCTTGTAAGCACTGTTAGCTCATTAGCTTATCTGAAGAGGTGGCCCGTTACTTTTAGGCCTATTAAAAAGTCCCTTTTATTCATTTCTTTATCTATTTCTTTATTATTTTAGTTCTTCCATCCCTGCTTATGCACAGATATCCGTTAATGAGTCGTTAATACACTTAAATATCAAAATTAGCTTGAATATGCGTGCCTAGCCTACTTTAGCTAGCACTGCACTGTTTTAGCTCTGAAGCATTAGCCTCCACACCAGCTTTAAAGTAGTTAAGCATATATTTCTAAGTACTTTCCAGGAGCCTGTTAACTGTTCTTTGATATATCACAGAATCATCTTATGCCAACTGGATAATAATCTCAGTTCGGTTCACTTTCAGGATAGACTAGCGTAGCACTAATGGCATATTTGTGTTTTAGCGTATGTATGTCAGTGAGGTTTTTTTTTAAGTTTAAAGGAAAAAAGTGGAGCTGTTGTGTCTTTGAAACCCATAGTCTGCGTTTTATGTTGCTGCCAATGTTTAACATTATGTTGTCGGGCCACAAGCTGATGCCAGCAGTTGGAGAGCAGCTTTACTGGAAACTAGATGTGGGCTACTGACTCCAGTGTCGTTGTGTTGAGCCGCTGATGGTCTGGCTAGTTTCAGAGCTTGACAGCTTGTACAACCTCTGCCAGTCAGATCTCATCACAGCTTTTATCGTTCAAACAAACTGGTAACCGAAGGAAAATGGGAATCCCATTTAATGAACTGTAGTTCTCTGTACTCGCTTTTCATCAGTTAGAGGAGATAAAGTGTCTGGAGATGACACCAGTCCAATCCTGGTATTAGTCTCGGGTAGATATCAGTAGAAGAATTCTGGATACTGTAACAAATCTAGCCTGAAATATTACACCTCTGCTTGTAGCCAGATAGCAAATGAGTCTTGGCCCTGTTCTGGCCCACACTTATTACTTTCATCCGGCACATATACCACTGTGGAGCAACGGCGGTACCAGAACTTAGCCGCAACCTAATCCAAATAAAACTGTAACTCAGGGATGATGTGGGCCAGAATTTAGCCAGATCATCATTTCATTTGGCTCACATGCTCTGTGCCAGAAGTGAACCACATCAGTTTTTTATATGTGGCCAACTTCTGGCTCAGATGCAGGTTGCCAGTGGCGACAGTGGTCCAGCAGTGCCATGTCTTTGCAGAGATGTGGCCCACATTCACATGCCTTCTAAAAAAGTAAAGCAGGTCACGTGAGAACGATAACAGCTGCCTGTAGCTTAACAATAACACATGAACAGTCTATGATCAGTCTATGATCAGTCTATTCTGCTGGCTCTGTATTGTTTCCTGTAAGATAGTAAAGAGTTTGTTTGAGTGGTTTGTTACATTAAAATGATGATCTTAAGTGACTAACTTTACTCACCGCTGCCCTCTATAGGCCTTATTAGGCAAGTGTCTAATAATAATAATTAATAATGATCTAAGTGCTGTATGTATAAACCCAAATAATAAGCATATACTGGTCTGCTGACTGGATAAGGTTGGCATCCTGCTTTGATTTGCCACTTCTGGTCCATCGTTGGAGCACCCTCTTTGTTGTCCTGCACACAAGAGTAGTTTTTAGTTTCCTCAAACAGATTCTAAATGCACAGAGACTTTTATTTTGGAAAACACACTAAGACATATGTTACAAACAACTGGGAGAAAAAAAAAAAATAAATAAATAATGACTTGCCCTGATTTTAATGATTTAGATAAAAATCATTTAGTCATTCATAATCCTTCTGGGGGGGACTGGGGGTGCCTATCCCAGTGCTCAGTGGGCGGAAGGCAGGAAATGTCCTGGACAGGCCACCAGTCCATCACAGGACAGATACATAGATATACACTTTCACAAACAGAGGGTGCTAGGTGGCAATTTAGAATCTCCAAATTCACCTGATCTCTCCTCTGTGGACTGTGGGAGTGAAATCGGAGAATCCCGGCTGGGAATCGAACCAAGGTTCTCCTTGTTGTGAGGCAACAGCGCTGCACCGCCGCTCCGCCTCTGAAAACAAATTTGCAAAGGATGACGAATGGAAGAAATGAGAGGAAAATATATAATATATATAATTTGAACAATCAGTGTAAAATCAAGTGATGTGAAATTGTCATTTTCTCTAATACTCTGCTTAACCATCGGTGGACCTCCCGGAATATGCTGAGCAAGCACCAGTGGACCTCCAGCTTTGCTGTTAGTGGGCCAACAGTGGTTCTCTAACCTTCTGCTATCAGGGTATGTGTGTGTGTCTGTGTGTGTGTCTGTGTGTGTATCTGTTCTTTGCCAGATGTAAAGTCCTGAGGGAGTTGGGAGGTGTTTCTGTTTTCCCCTCTTCATAATGAATCTTCTTCCTTTTCCGCTATCCGGAGCTCCAGCAGATGCAGCTCTATTTTAATCTCTCCCACAGCACTAATTCATCGCATCTCCAGCTACTAATATCATAACTCCTCTTTCCATTCGGTTCGTGTTTTTCCTTTATGTGCACACTATAAAACAGGGTAGCCTCATGGAAAATCAGTTTTTTGCACAATAAAAACTCGTCACCAGCACCGTGATGGTCACTACATCTACACCAGGGCTTTTTTTAACCTGCTGTTTATCTGCTACGTCTGTATAAAACACAAACTCAATAGGAGCCAATGGGCAGATGCCTAATTCTGGATTTTGTGAATAAACTTTTAAAGTAAATTTAAAACTACTCGTGTCTTAAGGACGAAACAGGTTTTCATTAAACATGACAGCTGCTCTGTATATTGTGTGAATGTTTCATGTTGAATGGACTAATAGAAATTCTCCAAAATCAAAGAATAAAACCAGTTTTACATTAACTTACAATAAAAGTATAAATATATATATATATATTTACTGAAACACCTGGTTTTAGACCACAATAATTTATTAGTATGGTGTAGGTCCTCCTTTTGAGGCCAATACAGCGTCAGTTGGTTTTGGGAATGACATATACAAGTCCTGCACAGTGGTCAGAGGGATTTTAAGCCGTTCTTCTTGCAGGACAGTGTTCAGGTCACTACGTGATGCTGGTGGAGGAAAACGTTTCCTGACTCGCTCCTCCAAAACACCCCAAAGTGGCTCAATAATATTTAGATCTGATGACTGTGCAGGTCATGGGAGATGTTCAACTTCACTTTCATGTTCATCAAACCAATCGTTCACCAGTCTTGCTGTGTGTTTTGGTGCATCGTCATCCTGATACACAGCACCGCCTTCAGGATACAATGTTTGAACTACTGGATGGCTCCGTAGTCCTTGCCAGTGACGCGTCCATCTAGCACAAGTATTGGGAAAAGGGAATGCCATGATATGGCAGCCCAAACCATCACTGATCCACCCCCATGCTTTACTCTGGGCATGCAACAGTCTGGGTGGTACGCTTCTTTGGGGCTTCTCCACATCGTAACTCTCCCGGATGTGGGGAAAACAGTAAAGGTGGATCATCAGAGAACAATACATGTCTCACATTGTCCACAGCCCAAGATTTGTGCTCCTTGCACCATTGAAACCCACGTTTGGCATTGGCACGAGTGACCAAAGGTTTGGCTATAGCAGCCCGGCCGTGTATATGGACCCTGTGGAGCTCCTGATGGACAGTTCTGGTGGAAACAGGAGAAGCTGAGGTGCACGTTTAATACTGCTGTGATTTGGGCAGCCGTGGTTTTATGTTTTTTTGGATACAATCCAGGTTAGAACCCAACATCAAAACTGAAAAATGCAGTAAAAACAAGTGGCATCAGTGATTTATTGCATTAAGTAATTATTAGCAAATTATCATCACAACTTTGTTAATCTAAACCATATAATTACGGAGAATTTTAAAAATCAATGTAGTTTCCCTTCAGATAAGGCTAAGGGTGAAGTACAGCCAAGGAAATGACTGTAGTGTTACATAACATCACTACTTGGTTAATCATATAATTAGGCAGAAATGCTCCCTCCTCATATTGAGCTTGAACTTGAATGACAGCACATGTCGGTGGTCTCAGTAGTGGTCTCAGTTCTGGAGTCAGTAAGTGACAGAATTCCAATACTCACATATACACAAGCTCAACAAGTGCATCAGACCCATTGGGGGGAGGACAGGGGCTTTCTCATTTCATCTCTTCTGCATTCCAGTGCAGCATGTCACTCTGGAAGCCTGGAGGTCAGGGGGTGGGGTTTTGGGGGGTGGTGGGGGGGGTCAGGGGTGACTGAACGCCTCTCTGAAGGAGCAGATGGCCAGTGGAGCCAAAAGGCACAAAAAGAGACCCGCAGACTGAGACGTATCCATTCAGGCCATTTAAACAGACTTGTCGCAGAGGAGGGAGGCAGACGTCCCACAATGCACTTGTTACGCCTTCTTGGACGCCTGTGTCTGTAGCCCATCTCGCCTCATTGGCCGTTTCCGTCTTCTGAATGTCTCTCCGTTGTTGGCAGCGTGGTCCCGCCTGCTGCTGCTGATGATTATGATAATGAAGCAGTGACCCGATCCCCCCGTTCACATTCAGCACACACTCCTCCAGACACACGTCACCGCTCGGCCTGGTACAGAACAGAGGCGGGGCGGGTGTATGACGGAATGTTAAACAGTGTTAGAACCCACGTCCGGAACCTGCGATACGAGACCAGTTGTGTGTGAGTGAGGTGATGATTTAGGCTGGTGGCATTCTAGATTGGCAGCTTTTCCAGGTTTGGGACATGGGTGTAGTGTAACCATGGAAGTTGTTGTAGCGTAACCATGGAAATGGATGTAGTATAACCTTGGAAATGGGGTAGTGTAACCATGGAAGTTGTTGTAGCGTAACCATGGAAATGGATGTAGTGTAACCTCGGAAATGGGGTAGTGTAACCATGGAAATTGTTATATTGTAACCGTGGAAGTGGATGTGGTGTAACCTTAGAAATGTGGTAGTGTAACGATGGAAATAGGGGTAATTCAACCATGGAAATGTGTGTAGCGTAACCTTGGAAATGGGGTAGAATAACCATAGAAATGTGTGTAATGTAACCATGGGAATGGAGTAATGTAACCTTGAAAATGGGGTAGTGTATCCATAGAAGTGGGTGTATTGTAACCGTGGAAATTGATGTAGTGTAACCTTGGAAATGGGGTAGTGTAACCATAGAAGTGGGTGTAGTTTAACTGTGGAAATGGTTGTAGTGTAACCATGGTGTAACCATGCAATGGGGGTAGTGTAACCATGTAAATTAAGGTGGTGGTGTAACAATGAAAGTGAGGTTAGTGTAACATTGTGAATGGATGTAGTGTGACCATGGCAATGGGGTAGTAAAACCATAGCAATGGGCATGGTGTAACTATGGAAATGGATGTAGTGTAACCATGGCAATGAGTGAAGCCCACCAATCCATTTTTTAAGTGATGCATTTCTTCTGTTTATTAATCTGATTAAACTGATGGTTCAAACTGATTGATCAGATTTTGAGACACAGCCTCTTACTACCTTTAAAAAAGGAACAAGGAGAAACAAACACAAGACTCCTCACTGAAAAGCTCCTCCCCAAGTAAAACTAGGTCCTCGGTTGTGACCAGTGGTCTGTTTCCAGGGTTGCACTCAGGGCTTTGCTGCGTGTGTATGCAGTGGTGTCTGTATTCAGCTCCAGACACCTCCTTTCAAACCCGCTCTCTCCAGGGTCAGAGGTCAGGGATGTGTTTCGGGGTGGTGCGGATTGAACTCAGGACAGGATGGGTGTTGGTGTGTTTGGCTGCAGCTGGACCCTGCCGGCCCCCCCGACCGCTCAGTCGCAGGAAATGAAATCTCTTCAGTAGAGGAGCTTCTTCTGCTGTTGAGTTATTATATAAGCTGCTTAAGAACTTGTACTGGTACATATACATTTGTGAGAAAACGAATTGCGATTTAAAGCATATCGTCTGATTTGTGGGTGTTCTGGCTTTCTGGCTTTCTGACTTTCTGGCTTTCTGACTTTCTGGCTTTCTGGCTTTCTGGCTTTCTGACTTTCTGGCTTTCTGGCTTTCTGACTTTCTGGCTTTCTGCACATGACTGTATAAAAACAGACCTGCAGTTAGTATAGTGCAAACTGGAGTCACCAGAAAACCACCAGACATACGATTGTGGAGCGACTCCGTTTGGCGGTAAAAGGATGTGCATTCGCTTTAAGCCAAGCTACTTCAGTCCCGTAGACCAAAACAGAGCATGTCACGTTGAAGACTTTCATGAAGGCCTTCACGTGGAGTCTTGTTTGGAAGTATCCTGTTACCTCTAAGCCATTATGGTTATAGTCACTCATAGAAAATGAATGAAAATTGTTTGGAATTTCCAAGGCCGAAAATAAACAGCGGGACAGAATGAAGTCTGCTCCTGAGGAGCCTTGTAGCGGTACGTCATGGAACGTGGAGCAGCCAGAAGGAAAGCGTGAGGGCTGTTTGGATTTGGGGTGGGAGGGGGTAGGGGGGCTTCCCACCACACAGCACACACACACAAGGGCTGGCTGTGTTTCTGACACATGCCCCTCCCTCCTCTGTTTCCCCACAGATGAGCAAGAAAGACCGCAGTACAGCTGGACGGAGAGAGAGAGCGAGAGAGAGCGAGAGAGAGAGAGAGAGAGAGGAGATCCATTGTAACTCTAGAAGAGCTCCGTGGATCAGTGGAGTGGAGGACGGCACAGAAACAAGCAGCAGGACTAACATGAGGGATTACCGTAGCTCATCCTGAGGACCTGATTTACAGCCGGTAAGACAAACTACTGATACTTCAGCTACCATAAGAGTGAGAGAGTACTGAGCGAGAAGGAAAGAAAGAAGGAGAGAGTGAGAGAGAGTGAGAGAGAGAAGGAAAAAGAAAGTAATTAAGTATTAAATGAATAGTAAGTGGTAGTAAATGAGTACATGTTAACGTTTGCATTTAAAGCAACAGCAAAAAGCTTTGTGTTTAAGTAAGAATGTATGAAATACAAGACAAAGACAACAAAACAATTAATACAATTATTAAGAATTCAAGAGTGAGTGCATGTGTGTCTGATGGACTAAGGAAGAGAAATGCAAATAATTAATAATATTATTATTATTCTTATCGTCATCATTATTAGAAAGCATGTGACTTTTATAACATCTACTGAAACCATTAACTATGCTTTCTAGTAACTATGCTTCATTCAGTAGTAAGCTGTAAGCTGCTTGCTCCGCCCACAAATGTGCTCTTTCATAGCAACTGTTGCTAAGTTAGACAATTTTTCCATAATACACGTCCCATGTAGCCTAATGAGAAGCTGTAGCACACGGCTAATTTTCTGAATATAAAAAAAAAAAAAATATAAATATATATATATATATATATATATATATATATATATATATATATATATATATATATATATATAAAATATAAATAATAGGATATAAACAAAGGTGTCCAGGGCAGTGACCACTCATTGACCACTGATGCTCATACTCGGGACAGTTAGACGAATAGCTCTAGAATGTGTATAAGCAGCTGAATAGAAGTAATAAATGAAGAAGTATTGTTTGTTCTAGGCGGTTATCTGATTTTAACTGGGACATGATAAACAGCTCTGCTTCTGTTATTTACGTAACGACTTGGTTTGACTTTAAAAAGTTGAAATGATCACATTGGACTTTCGACTTCTTGATCTTCCACTGCTGAGATTAAGACACACGAATCCTGCAAATTAATAAAGCTAGTTTAGTTTATTTATTTAGGCTTAATGGAGAAATTCATAAGATGATGCAATTTGTAAAATTCATACGCCTAATAAATAGGCATATCACCAGAATGTTAGGGCTTCCATCCCTTTCCTAAGAAGCTCAACAAGAGCTTCAACTGTCGTTGGGTTTACTGTCCTTTCATTGGCTGTCTGTTCTTAAATGATCTAACCAGCGGCAGCACCCTCAACATGATTGATAAGAGATTAGAATACGCCGTCTGGGCAGCTGCGGTATTTCTTCATCCTCACATGTTGGACTGATACATTTTGGCACTGCAATGACTCACTATCACCTCTTAAGGTGCAAAGTGGTACTACATTGACTTACTAACACCTCTAAAGTGGTACTACATTGACTTACTAACACCTCTAGAGGTACAAAGTGGTACTACATTGACTTACTAACACCTCTAGAGGTACAAAGTGGTATTACAGTGACTTATTATCACATCTTCAGGTAAAATGTGTTATTATGAAGCAGGAAAGTCCAGGGCTACCTTGTTAGCATGCTAACATTAGCGATTATCTCTGCAACTCAGTACATAGACATCTTGGACACACTGTCAGAGCTGTTGCTTCTTTACAGCCTGTTGATAATTTCAGCCCACAAGACCGTAACTGTTTTCTGATTGGGATTTAGAGGGACCTGGCGAATCACAGTTATTTACAGTGGTTGTGATGGGAACCAGACATCTGAGTTTAATGCCTCTGAAAGCTCCATCCCTGAAATGAAATGTTTACACATACACAGCCTGATGTCTGGTCTGTTACAGAAACTTTACTTTCAGGAAGAAGATAAGACAAGACAGACTTAAAAAATAGACATTTTCCCCAGATTTATGACTATTTTAGTATCATCAACTATATATATATATATATATATATATATATATATATATATATATATATATATATATATATATATATATATATATATATATATATAAACTTAGAAGATGTGTGGGTTCACTGTTGGTTTTAATAGTAATAAATATGTTATATTTGTGTTGTAGCCACTGTGACCCTGGTTCCCATCGCTCAATGTTACTTTACTCTCTCATGAGGTTTTGTCAGTGTTCTCTAAAGCTTGTCCAACATAGCAACAGTTGCTATGAAGGAATGCAGTTGCGGGCAGAGCATGGAAAGATCATGTTATAATGAAAGTTTTTATTTATTTATCCCCATTTAAAACACCTGTGTGTTTCTGTTTGTGCTCGTAGATCAAAATGGGGAACACAGACAGTCAGTACAGCAGCTTCATCATCCCCAGCAGGTCCCGACCGTGCTCTCTGAAGATAAACCCCTCCAAAGAGGAACCTTTGTCCCCCCACAGCTGGTGGAGGGGCGCAGGAGGAGGAGCTTCGCCCTATAAGAGCCGCGGCTCGTCCAGAAGCGGACAAAACCAGCACAAGAACGGCCAGTCGTACGCTTCCCGCCACTGCGAGTACATCAAAAGCAACAACAACAACAAGCAGCAGCACAGCCCCATTCAAAACAACAGCAGACTGGACTATGAGCGTCTCCTGACTCAGCAGAACGGCTGCTATGTGTAAATATCTGTCTGTTTATAATGTAGTGGTTTTTGCTACTGTAGCTTTTAGATTTATACTCAGGGACCAATAACAGTGCTGATACAAAATCATGATTTCTATCAAATCTATGAGGCTGAGAGATACAGTGCTGCACTGCAGAGTATTACTGTACACGACTGAGAGTCCTAGTTTTAGGTCAGAGTCCTAGTTTTAGGACAGAAAACACTATACTGTGTCCTATAACAACAGGTGGGTAATTCAGGACTCTGGTTTAAGTGAACAGTCGGTTGGAACAAAGTCCTGGAGAGGATTTTTACTTAGTTGACCTGAATTGCCCACCTCTGCCAATAACCACATTTAAAATCAAGCATAAAAGTTTATATATATATACATATATATATATATATATATATATATATATATATATATATATATATATATATATAATCTTTGTTTAAGTGCTTTACAGACAGTTTTCATCAGTTATAACATAAACTTATTAGCAAATACAAAGTTATATTTCATGATGATTGGATTAATAAAAATGCTCCGAAGCACCAATATATGTAAATGGTGTATAAGAGTGTGTATATATATACACTACCGCTCAAAAGTTTAGGATCACTTTAGAATTTAATTTCATGCAATTTTCATGCAATTCACAAACAATATTGTTCATTTCACAATGAATGTAAGTGTATCAGATGATTTTTAAAGAATTAAATGTTTGTATTAAAGTCTATTTTTGTATAGAGGCTTATTTTGCATATAGTCCTATTATCAGTAATTCTCAGTCCTCTGTCTAAATCTCCTGGTACGACCACCAATCCAAGTTAAGGATGTTATTGGACTAATTGGTTGTTAGGACACTCTTGATCAATTGTGATGCACAGCTGAAAACATTCTACTAATAAGTGAGTTTAAAAGGGAGAACAAGATTCTAGGTTAGTTTAGTATCTGAAGATCAGCATTTCTGTTGGTCCCTTCATCATGAAATTTTTGACATATATGTAAATGACAGCTGCTGCACTCACATGATGTAGAAAAATAAAAATTGATAAAGAGATGCATGTTTTACTTTAGATATGATGATCATTATGGTCTGTAATCCAATGTCAGGTGAATACTGATCTAAAGCAATACTTATGTATCCCTGTCATGAACCCATGTGTCCAACTGTCTCTCTGACTGTCTACACAGCCCGAGTAGTAGCCCCCGACCTGCTGCCAGAAGCTCTGGCCCTGAAGCTCTTCAAAAAAGGAGCAGTCCCAAGGTGCTGTTCAGTCAGGATGGAAGTTTGAGGGTGGAGTTTACCAACAGCAGGCCAGAGATGGACGATGTCCCTAAAGACTCCACGCTGAGAGACAGTAAAGGCAGCTCCCTCAGCTCTGAGGCGTCCTGGTACGATTCTCCGTGGGGAACTGGCACAGATCTCTGTGATAACGTCTTCACCACCGGTCAGCCCTCAGATAACAGCAGTGGCTACACCACCCTGTCCTCAACGCGCACTGACGACTTCAGCTCCTGCCCCACAACCACCCTGGATGGACACGTGAGCGACCTCCTTCACCAGGTAGAGCTTCACGATTTAATCCAGTATGAATCTGCAGTGTGTGTAGTGTTTACAGTCTGACAGCAATAACTGTGGAGTGATTATAATCCAGTATGAATCTGCAGTGTGTGTAGTGTTTATAGTCTGACAGTAATAACTGTGGAGTGATTTTAATCCAGTATGAATCTGCAGTGTGTGTAGTGTTTACAGTCTGACAGTAATAAATGTGGAGACAACATAATACAGGATGAATCTGCAATGTGTGTAGTGTTTACAGTCTGACAGTAATAACTGTGGAGAGATTTTGATCCAGTGTGAATCTGCAGTGTGTGTAGTGTTTACAGTCTGACAGTAATAACTGTGGAGTGATTGTAATCCAGTATGAATCTGCAGTGTGTGTAGTGTTTACAGTCTGACAGTAATAACTGTGGAGTGATTTTAATCCAGTATGAATCTGCAGTGTTTGTAGTGTTTACAGTCTAATAGTAATAACTGTGGAGTGATTTTAATCCAGTATGAATCTGCAGTGTTTGTAGTGTTTACAGTCTAATAGTAATAACTGTGGAGTGATTATAATCCAGTATGAATCTGCAGTGTGTGTAGTGTTTACAGTCCGACAGTAATGACTGTGGAGTGATTTTAATCCAGTATGAATCTGCAGTGTGTGTAGTGTTTACAGTCTGACAGTAATAATTGTGGAGTGATTATAATCCAGTATGAATCTGCAGTGTGTGTAGTGTTTACAGTCAGGCGTTAATAACTGTGATTTTAATCCAGTATGAATCTGCAGTGTGTGTAGTGTTTACAGTCTGACAGTAATAACCGTGATTTTAATCCAGTATGAATCTGCTGTGTGTAGTGTTTACAGTCTGACAGTAATAACTGTGGTGTGATTTTAATCCAGTATGAATCTGCAGTGTGTAGTGTTTACAGTCTGACAATAATAACTGTGGAGTGATTATAATCCAGTATGAATCTGCAGTGTGTGTAGTGTTTACAGTCTGACAGTAATAAGTGTACAGTGATTATAATCCAGTATGAATCTGCAGTGTGTGTAGTGTTTACAATCTGACAGTAATAACTGTGGAGTGATTTTAATCCAGTATGAATCTGCAGTGTGTGTAGTGTTTACAGTCTGACAGTAATAACCGTGATTTTAATCCAGTATGAATCTGCAGTGTGTAGTGTTTACAGTCTGACAATAATAACTGTGGAGTGATTTTAATCCAGTATGAATCTGCAGTGTGTAGTGTTTACAGTCTGACAGTAATAAGTGTACAGTGATTATAATCCAGTATGAATCTGCAGTGTGTGTAGTGTTTACAATCTGACAGTAATAATTGTGGAGTGATTTTAATCCAGTATGAATCTGCTGTGTGTAGTGTTTACAGTCTGACAATAATAACTGTGGAGTGATTTTAATCCAGTATGAATCTGCAGTGTGTAGTGTTTACAGTCTGACAGTAATAAGTGTACAGTGATTATAATCCAGTATGAATCTGCAGTGTGTGTAGTGTTTACAATCTGACAGTAATAACTGTGGAGTGATTTTAATCCAGTATGAATCTGCAGTGTGTGTAGTGTTTACAGTCTGACAGTAATAATTGTGGAGTGATTTTAATCCAGTATGAATCTGCAGTGTGTGTAGTGTTTACAGTCTGACAGTAACTGATGTGATACAGTAGCCACAGTAACTGTATCACATCAGTGATTTACAGGGTATATTGAGTTTGCAGTGTGTAGCAGTGTGATTGTGATCATATGTCTGTGTTGTGTTGTGCAGTCCTGTCGGCAGCCCAGTATGAACAGCAGCCAGTACAGCAGTAACGTCTATGCACCCAGTTACTCTGCACACGCCGAAGAGGACAGCGGCATTGGAGACTCTGTCCTGCTCGCTATAGAGCAGAAAGACTTTGGGCTGAGCTCTTATGGTGAACTCTACACTAACCCTAACCTGACCGGACCTTTTCCCACGACTGGAATACTGTCAGCGGGCCAGGCCCTGGACACTCCTGACCTCCAAGAAGAGAGTTCAGAAACGCAGGCTTTTTCCTCCCTCACACTGCCCTGCAGAAAACCAGCCGCAGACACCAACAGCAGGAAGGACTCTCTGAAGAGCCGCATCCGCCGCCTCAGCGACTGGACGGGCAGCCTAAGCAGGAAGAAACGGAGGCTGCAGGTGAGGGGATGAAAGGGTCCGATGCGGGTAGACACAAAACAGCACGGCTGCCCGCTCGGCGCTTTTGTCTGTATCGTTCAAAACACAGCCGCTGCTCTCACGCCTGCATGAATGGTATCAGATGAATGCAGGACTTTGAACGTTTCACCTCTGCGTGTAATTTTGGTCGTAGCTGCGTCTGCTCTGGTTACGACTGGACGACTTTAGTGTTTGCAGTGACGAGATGAACGTTAAACAAATTTCCTAAATTATTTGCATGTTTTAGTAAAAGTTTAAATTTACTGAAGTTTATGTTTGCATGCAGACGACTGTGTCTGCTGGTTTAGGTAGATTTAGTTAGTTGGTTGTGTTTGCTGGTTTAGGTAGATTTAGTTAGTTGGTTGTGTTTGCTGGTTTAGGTAGGTTTAGTTAGTTGGTTGTGTTCACTGGTTTAGGTAGATTTAGTTAGACGGCTGCGTCTGCTGGTTTAGGTAGATTTAGTTAGTTGCTTGTGTTCACTGGTTTAGGTAGGTTTAGTTAGTTGGCTGTGTCTGCTGGTTTAGGTAGATTTAGTTAGACGGCTGTGTCTGCTGGTTTAGGTAGGTTTAGTTAGTTGGCTGCGTCTGCTGGTTTAGGTAGGTTTAGTTAGTTGGTTGTGTTCACTGGTTTAGGTAGGTTTAGTTAGTTGGCTGCGTCTGCTGGTTTAGGTAGATTTAGTTAGTTGCTTGTGTTCACTGGTTTAGGTAGGTTTAGTTAGTTGGCTGTGTCTGCTGGTTTAGGTAGATTTAGTTAGACGGCTGTGTCTGCTGGTTTAGGTAGGTTTAGTTAGTTGGCTGCGTCTGCTGGTTTAGGTAGGTTTAGTTAGTTGGCTGCGTCTGCTGGTTTAGGTAGGTTTAGTTAGTTGGCTGTGTCTGCTGGTTTAGGTAGATTTAGTTAGACGGCTGTGTCTGCTGGTTTAGGTAGGTTTAGTTAGTTGGCTGCGTCTGCTGGTTTAGGTAGGTTTAGTTAGTTGGTTGTGTTCACTGGTTTAGGTAGGTTTAGTTAGTTGGCTGCGTCTGCTGGTTTAGGTAGATTTAGTTAGTTGCTTGTGTTCACTGGTTTAGGTAGGTTTAGTTAGTTGGCTGTGTCTGCTGGTTTAGGTAGATTTAGTTAGACGGCTGTGTCTGCTGGTTTAGGTAGGTTTAGTTAGTTGGCTGCGTCTGCTGGTTTAGGTAGGTTTAGTTAGTTGGCTGCGTCTGCTGGTTTAGGTAGGTTTAGTTAGTTGGCTGTGTCTGCTGGTTTAGGTAGATTTAGTTAGACGGCTGTGTCTGCTGGTTTAGGTAGGTTTAGTTAGTTGGCTGCGTCTGCTGGTTTAGGTAGGTTTTGTTAGTTGGCTGTGTCTGCTGGTTTAGGTAGGTTTAGTTAGTTGGTAGTGTTCACTGGTTTAGGTAGGTTTAGTTAGTTGGTTGTGTTCACTGGTTTAGGTAGGTTTAGTTAGTTGCTTGTGTTTGCTGGTTTAGGTAGATTTAGTTAGTTGCTTGTGTTCACTGGTTTAGGTAGGTTTAGTTAGTTGGTTGTGTTTGCTGGTTTAGGTAGGTTTAGTTAGTTGGTAGTGTTCACTGGTTTAGGTAGGTTTAGTTAGTTGGTAGTGTTCACTGGTTTAGGTAGGTTTAGTTAGTTGGTAGTGTTCACTGGTTTAGGTAGGTTTAGTTAGTTGGTTGTGTCTGCTGGTTTAGGTAGGTTTAGTTAGTTGGTTGTGTTCACTGGTTAAGGTAGATTTAGTAAGACGGCTGCGTCTGCTGGTTTAGGTAGATTAAGTTAGTTGGTTGTGTTCACTGGTTTAGGTAGATTTAGTTAGACGGCTGCGTCTGCTGGTTTAGGTAGGTTTAGTTAGTTGGTTGTGTTTGCTGGTTTAGGTAGGTTTAGTTAGTTGGTTGTGTTTGCTGGTTTAGGTAGATTTAGTTAGTTGGTTGTGTTCGCTGGTTTAGGTAGGTTTAGTTAGTTGGTTGTGTTCACTAGTTTAGGTAGGTTTAGTTAGTTGGTTGTGTTTGCTGGTTTAGGTAGATTTAGTTAGTTGGTTGTGTTCACTGGTTAAGATAGATTTAGTAAGACGGCTGCGTCTGCTGGTTTAGGTAGGTTTAGTTAGTTGGTTGTGTTTGCTGGTTTAGGTAGGTTTAGTTAGTTGGTTGTGTTCACTGGTTTAGGTAGATTTAGTAAGACGGCTGCGTCTGCTGGTTTAGGTAGGTTTAGTTAGTTGGTTGTGTTCACTGGTTTAGGTAGGTTTAGTTAGTTGGCTGCGTCTGCTGGTTTAGGTAGATTTAGTTAGTTGGCTGCGTCTGCTGGTTTAGGTAGATTTAGTTAGACGGCTGCGTCTGCTGGTTTAGGTAGGTTTAGTTAGTTGGTAGTGTTCACTGGTTTAGGTAGGTTTAGTTAGTTGGCTGCGTCTGCTGGTTTAGGTAGATTTAGTTAGTTGGCTGCGTCTGCTGGTTTAGGTAGATTTAGTTAGTTGGTAGTGTTCACTGGTTTAGGTAGATTTAGTTAGTTGGCTGCGTCTGCTGGTTTAGGTAGATTTAGTTAGTTGGCTGCGTCTGCTGGTTTAGGTAGATTTAGTAAGACGGCTGCGTCTGCTGGTTTAGGTAGGTTTAGTTAGTTGGCTGCGTCTGCTGGTTTAGGTAGGTTTAGTTAGTTGGCTGCGTCTGCTGGTTTAGGTAGATTTAGTTAGTTGGCTGCGTCTGCTGGTTTAGGTAGGTTTAGTTAGTTGGTTGTGTTCACTGGTTTAGGTAGGTTTAGTTAGTTGGCTGCGTCTGCTGGTTTAGGTAGGTTTAGTTAGTTGGTAGTGTTCACTGGTTTAGGTAGATTTAGTTAGTTGGTTGTGTTTGCTGGTTTAGGTAGGTTTAGTTAGTTGGTAGTGTTCACTGGTTTAGGTAGGTTTAGTTAGTTGGCTGCGTCTGCTGGTTTAGGTAGATTTAGTTAGTTGGCTGCGTCTGCTGGTTTAGGTAGATTTAGTTAGTTGGCTGCGTCTGCTGGTTTAGGTAGATTTAGTTAGTTGGCTGCGTCTGCTGATTTAGGTAGATTTAGTTAGTTGGCTGCGTCTGCTGGTTTAGGTAGATTTAGTTAGTTGGCTGCGTCTGCTGGTTTAGGTAGATTTAGTTAGTTGGCTGCGTCTGCTGGTTTAGGTAGATTTAGTTAGACGGCTGCGTCTGCTGGTTTAGGTTACTTTGTAACTAACAGTATATCATACAGTGTGAGAAAAACACAAGCGAGTGTATTTGAGCAATGAGCTGTAAAAGAAGTGTGTATTTTAGACGCTGGTTTAAGTGGTGATAATTGGCAGGTTGTAACTTTCATTACTAGTTAGCTATGTTTGCCTTGTAGCTCCAGCGTAAAACTTAAGAAGCAACTTCTGGCACCAAACATGTTTTAATCTAGGAAACAAAATGTGAATTTGGTTGTGATTTTGCTCCAGTGTGAATCTGCAGTGTGTATAATGTTTACAGTCTGAGAGTAATAATTGTGGAGTGGTTTTAATCCAGTATGAATCTGCAGTGTGTGTATTTGTGTGTTTTTGGGGATTATATATATATATATATATATATATATATATATATATATATATACCATAACACAGTATCTATTTGTGAGGGACTTTTAAAGGCAATAAACTCTTCAGACGTCTGGTTCCATTCACCACCACTGTAAACAGTTCTTTAAACACATAAAAGCACTCAGAATGACTTTGTTTACATCATAACCGTTTAACAAGCCCACACATTAAGAGCAATCAGTGGAATTCTCCATTAAGGTTGCTTTATTCAGCGTTCAGCAGAAGGTGTGAAACAGAACGGTCAGCGTGGTGTCAGCGCGGTGTCAGCCTGGTACCACAAGTGTATGTCAATGTTTACTCTGCTCATTATCACTCCAGTGTTGATTTCTCATTTCCTCTCTCAGGAGCCCGGCGCTCTGGAGGCCTCAGAGCCCTTCAGCAGAGGAGTGGACGGTCTGCTGGGTGACTCCAGTCTTCAGCTGGGCTGTGGGCCATACTGGAGCAGCCTCGTGTCCAGCCAGACGCAGTCAGCCTGCTCTCTAACTGACCAGTACGTGCTCTGTAAAACAATGAAGTGTTCAACAAGCTTACAGCTTTCTGACCAGCAGTTTGCATGAACGTTTTTTGCCACAAGCTTCAAAAAGACTCTATTATAGAGTTTTACAGAGTGTTGTGTGTGGTACACGTTTTTAATGTAATTCATTCTGATAAGAAGTAGGTAAACTGTCAAGTAGAGTCAACACTTTGATGTAGTATATATATATTTTTTCCCCAAATAATGACTTTCCATAAGATAAAAGTCCATTTTTGACTTAGTATCTCAAAAGGATGAACTAAATTCTAAAACTATGACTTCTTACATTAAAATAATTACTTATTAATCATTAATATAATAAAAATGTTTAAATATGTGTTAAAAAAGTGACTTATATTCACTAGTTAGGACTACGTTTTTGTTTTTGTGCTACAGACAGAAGTAAATAGAGCACATAAATACTAGAAACCAAATTTAACAGTACCTTTTGGTTGTAATAGATTAGAAGGCTGGGGGCCTTGGTCAAGGCCATTTTTTATTTTAAATAATTTAATTTAATAAAATTTAAATTTATTTGTCAAGTCAATTTTATTTATATAGCGCTTTTTACAACGATGTTGACTCAAAGCAGCTTTACAGATTTTTAAAAACAGACAGTTACAACATACATATATCCTCCAGTGAGCAAACCAGAGGCAACAGTGGCAAGAACACCTCCCTCAGACTGGAGGAAGAAACCTTGGGAGGAACCAGACTCACCCATCCTCCTCTGATCAAACAGTATTTACAGTTAAATAAACTAAACACCAAAGAAAAGAGTCTCTGTTTGAAATCTGGCTTTAGAAGCTGCACAGATAGAGGCATCTCTGACTGAGGCAGTCTCTGACTAAAGCAGTCTCTGACTTAGGCAGTCTCTGACTGAGGCAGTCTCTGACTGAGGCAGTCTATGACTGAGTCTTTATGTAAAGTGGGCGTGAGCTAAACAGTCCCATCCTATCTCATTGCTGGTGCATCTGGATGGTGTACAGTGATGTAACTGAGGGTGTAGCTGTAGACACAGATGGACCAGAAGAGCTGGCTGGTGATGGTGAGGAGGAGGACCTGATGATCAGTCCTTCAACAGCGTTCAACAGACAGGAGGACAGTCATTACCTCAGGAAGAGTGAAGAGAGAGAGTTAGTTCAGTTAGTTCTGTTTTGGCTGTCCTGTTGTCTGCCTTGAGCACAAGTGCTGCACCTATGTTGTTATATAAGACAACAGTGTCTTTCCTTTATTTAGCTTTTACACTATTATCCTTTATCAGAACACCTGTGAGGTAACGATGCCAGGTATCCAGTGCTGTACGACTCAGATATCTATATGATTGACCTGTTCACAGTGTCCAGCAGAGCCAGAGGCAGAACGTTTATGAGAACTTCATGCAGGAGCTGGAACCCGGTGGCGGCGGCAGCATCAGCGGCGGCGCTCTGGCGGACGCCCTGCAGGCGTGGGAGTGCGACGGGGAGCAGGGCGAGAGCAGCAGCGGCTCTCTGGGCTCTCTGGAGCAGATGGAGCTGCTGTTTGAGAAGGAGCAGGGCGTAGTGCGCAGGGCCGGCTGGCTGGCCTTTAAACCGCTCATCAGCCTGCACAAGGAGCGCAAGCTGGAGCTGGTGGCGCGCCGCAGGTGGAGGCAGTACTGGGTCACCCTGAAAGGTGAGAATGGCTCTTTTGTATACAGTCCTGCTGCTGCTCTGCACGGTTTTAGTGTTTTTCCTGCTCGAACGCAACTAATCAGCTCATTAACAAGCCCTTCCTGAGCTGAAGTGGGTGTGACAGAGCAGGAAAACACTGAAGCTTAGAGGGGGCTGCGCTGGGACCGGGCTTGGTAACCGCAGGCATGCTACATATCTTGCTGTCCATAGATAAACATGTTTCTGCATATTTGGCGATTTTTATATTTATGCATCATTTGAATGCAGCCTCCACCGTGTACATTGTGTTGAAGTTTCATGGTTGATGGACCAATAGAAATGCTCCAAAGTTGCTTGGTGAGAATTCTGGTTCCATTGACTTACATTGAAAGCAAAGACAGTTTTTGGCCTCTCCTGTAAAGTTGCTGTTTTAAAGGTACTTGTTATTCTTTGGACAGTGATGATATATAAGTGGGAGTATAGCTACATGTTAATAAATGAGTGTATAATCAATGTATCAATTAACCTTAACACTTACTATGAATGTGGAGATCTATGAATATGTATGATCATGCAAATTAGTAATGCCTTCTTTCTAGCCCAGTTTCTCATCCTCACCTTGTGCTCATTACCGTTTCTATGCTAGAAGCTCCCAGCATAACTTTTATAATCAGATATTCTCTCAGTCCAGGCACGTGTCGCTCGATTTCCCTCACATTCAGATTTAAAACTCTATACCGTGTAGTGCCAGTGAGCCAGATAGAACCTTTAAGCTAAGATAACATAAGACAATCCTTTATTAGTCCCACAATGGGGAAATTCACAGTGTCATAAGTACAGCTTAAAAATACAGTCCAGGGCTTGTTGGAAAGGACACATCATGTTCTACTCACCTGTGGACATTTGGCGTCATCATAGATTGTTAAAGTCTGAAGTAGTTTTTGTAGCACATTTCTTTACCTTTGGTTTTATTTATGATGTTATCAGCAAGTATGTCAACTCGTCTTTCATTGATTCGCTGGAAACTTAAAAAAAATCCGAGGTCATGCAATCCCTTTCCCTCACACAAGCACACAGGTCAGCCTGCGTGACAATTAAAAGCCATCTTACCACTAGAATAAACATTTAGAAGTAAAAACTCGAAATCTCAAAAGAAGTTGAATAATCTTATAATATTCTTACAACATCAACCTAACGAGACACATTAGATATTATCACAACTTCGTTTTTGCCATCAGAATGAAGAGGGAGACCAGTTCAGAGAAAAAAGCTTTTAGTCGAAAGACCCAACGTTCTCTGAGCTCACACACCCTGGTCTCAATCGCGTCTCCGACTGCATTGTCTTTTATAGGCCCACCTTCCTGCTCCTTCGGGCCGTTTTGGGAACACCTGGCCAGTCGTAATTCTCCTGGGTGGACAGAGTTTCTGGAATAGAAGTGCTAAAGATAACGTTGCAGGGTATATGGTTCTATATGGCAGACGTCCCAAAAAGCCCTGACCTTCCCGCAAGCTTTTCTGGACACCTGTCTCTCATATACTGCTGTAGTGTGTAAAATCCAACAGTATCTACCAGTTTGTACCAAGATGTGATTTATTTACAGTATGTATAAACTGACCCTAACGTGGCAGCAGGTGAATGAAGCATATATACATACAGATGTCTTTTATTACAGTCCATGATACAAACTATCAGAATCACAAACTAGCTAGACAGACCAACGTGACAGCAACAGTACAAGCACAGTGCCAGACCAACACAGGGAGCACACAAGAGGTAGAAGAGGACACAGGAAACAGGGAACACCTGGGAGCAGGTGAGGGCTGTAACAAGGGGGCAGAGACAAGGAGGAGCAAACAACCAAAACAAACATAAGCACATGGATTATGACAGGAGAGTGACAACAACAGCAGAAACAGAAAGAGGAAAGGCAAAGCATCACCCAGACAATAAGACACCAAAACATGCTATAAAATGCCATATAATAATAATAATAATAATAATAATAATAATAATAATAATAATAATAATAATAATAATAATAATAATATACAAGTCAAAAAACACTATCCTATATTCTCTGAGATGCTGAGTGAGGCCAAATCAAAATTATTGCGACCCGATTACCCGAAAATCACATCATCTTCTTTCAATATATAAAAATATTCCTGCAACATCAACATAATGAGAAATATTACACATATATATATATATATATATATATTTACCAGTTCTTACTAAGATCTCATTTTTTAAATGTATGCATAAACAGACAATATAACAACAAAGCACACAAAATGATGTAAGACGTCATGTAAGATATACATAATAAACAAGTAGAAATAATAATAATAATAATAATAATAATAATAATAATAACAATAATAATAATAATAATAATAATAATATACAGGTCAAAAAACACTATCCTATATTCTCTGAGATGCTGAGTGAGGCCAAATCAAAATTATTGCGACCCGATTACCCGAAAATCACATCATCTTCTTTCAATATATAAAAATATTCCTGCAACATCAACATAATGAGAAATATTACATACATATATATATATATATATATTTACCAGTTCTTACTAAGATCTCATTTTTTAAATGTATGCATAAACAGACAATATAACCACAAAGCACACAAAATGATGTAAGACGTCATGTAAGATATACATAATAAACAAGTAGAAATAATAATAATAATAATAATAATAATAATAATAATAATAATAATAATAATAATAATATACAGGTCAAAAAACACTATCCTATATTCTCTGAGATGCTGAGTGAGGCCAAATCAAAATTATTGCGACCCGATTACCCGAAAATCACATCATCTTCTTTCAATATATAAAAATATTCCTGCAACATCAACATAATGAGAAATATTACACATATATATATATATATACCAGTTCTTACCAAGATCAAAAATTTTTAAATGTATGCATAAACAGACAATATAACAACAAAGCACACAAAATGATGTCATGTAAGATATACATAATAAACAAGTAGAAACACTGTGTCCTATATTCTCTGACAGGCTGCACGCTGCTGCTGAGTGAGGCCAACGGTAAAGGCTGCCCGGAGCAGGAGGCCAGCCCACGTTACGCCCTGCAGGCCGAGGACAGCATCGTGCAGGCCGTCCCGGAACACCCCAAGAAGGAGCACGTGTTCTGTTTGAGCAATGCTTTCGGAGACGTCTACCTGTTTCAGGTTTGGATCCACTCAGCGTCAGATGTTTGAAGTGTTTATCTGAGATGGTACTCGATCAGCCGGGACATGCTGGGTGTCTGCGGTTGCGTAAATGACCACATAGTTGCCTCAAACTGCAGTGAGTTGTTAAGTAAGAGACCTGCTCAGACTTGAGACACGGTTGGAGGCGAGTGTGTGATGATCTAGGCATGTGGATTTCACAATGTTAATTGGTGGTGAATCCTTAAAGGGAAGTATGGTATCCACTCAGCTGGTATCCTGGTAACGCCCCACAGTTTCCTCCACTCATACAAGACCAGGCGTCTACGTCTGCGTCCGCGGAGAGGACAGCAAACCTAAACCTGAAAGCTACGATAGCAGATTACCCCTCCTGTTATGTTACAGGTCAATTTGACCCACTTCCACTTTAAGTTGTCTGGTTGCCTTATATATTATATATATATCGTCGCGGTCCAATGAAAAACATGTATCTTCATTTTTATCGATTTTGAGTTTTCTGCATCATTTGAATATGCCAGTGGTCTTTTACATTGTGTGAAAATTTCATAATGAATGGGCCAATAGAAATGCTTCCAATCAGCTTGGGAAAAATTCTGGTTCCATTGACTTACATTGAAAGCAAAGTAGGTTTTTAGTCTCTCCTGTAAAGTTGCAATTTTAGAGACACTTGTTTTTCATTGGACAGTGACGATATATATAACTGATAGCTGACCGCTGGAGATATGGTGACTCAGACCTATTTAATGAATGTAGAATGTAGAACTCTAGATTTACCATCACTTCACTGGCCTTCACTCATTATATGGTGGTCTCCACTGGCTGTGGGAGGCGTGGCCATGCAAAGTGGCCATGTGACGAAGTAGCTTTGTTGCGTTTGAAGTTGTTGTTGTGGATGTTATTGTTGCAGCTGGTGTTGGTTGGAGTCATTTTGACCGAGCAGGGTGGGTCCCCATATGTTCTGTCCTACCGCGTTGCCCCCGGGACAGTAGCGAGTTTTCCATCCACCAAAGCCAAAAAGAGTTTTTCAAATAATTGATGCTGTTTCAAGCCGTGAAGTCACATGTTGTGCCAGATCTTATTGTTTGGTATACAGTGTAAACACACAGTGGTGAACTGCTCTTATGCTTACACCAAACACTTCACCCACGACACTGTTCATTTAGCACATGCGGTGAGCTCTTATACCCCAGTGGTGATCCTCTTCAGTGAGCACGGGGAGCCAGTGACTGGAAACGTCTGGCTCTACAGAGGGTCTGATCATGGTACACAGTGTTTTTGAAGGCTGCTCCACGTCCCGAAACGTTCTAACCAAGAACTCCATAGAGAGTACTGTCTGGTGGGTTTGCGTTTGGGTGAAATGAGGCTAAAGATGATTGTCGTCAGGCTGCCGTGGAGATTATAGCCCTCATTTTCGTCCTGCTCTGTGTATCTGAGCAGCAAACAGCAAACGACTTTAACCCTTTAATGCCAAGTGAGTCATATTTGATACACAAGATTTTGAGATCTGCCAATCATCACTGTTATCATTGTTTTCCTAAAAAACCTGATGCTCAACTGAACTTTGCTCAAACCCACCTTGTTCTAGATTTTAGTTGAGAACCAAAGACTGTAGTAGATACAGAATGTGTACAACACTGTTAACAATAAGGAAAAAATGTATTTTCTAAGTTAGAGATCTCAGAGCATAAAGGGTTAAAACCTGTGCTCTGAATGCTTTCATTCCAGATATGATATAAATATGATATGAAAATATCATACCAGCAAAACTCATATATGCAAAGTGTTACTTAATTCTGTTATTATCATTATTTATTATTATTATTTATTTAAATGAAGTTATGAAAGAACTTAAGTTTGGAAGAAGGACCAGCCCCCAAAACCCCCCTATCCATCATTACACGCTCTATATAAACCACTCCTTTGCTCTCACGCGTGAGGAAATTCTCACCCCATCACCTCCGCAGCTCCTCCCTTTTTTCCAAAATCTTACATACTCTTTGCTTGGCAAGGGGGGGCCTAGCTTCAAATCCCAGCAGCCGAGGCCACCCAGAACTCCAGCCCCAAGTTTCCCTTCCTTGCCCTGCCCTAGTGATTCACAATTGGCAAATAATAAATTATTATTATTATTATTATTATTATTATTAGTAGTAGTAGTAGTAGTAGTAGTAGTAGTATTATTAGTATTATTATTATCATTATTCAGCGTCACGGTGGTGTAGTAGTTAGTATGGTGGTGTAGTGGTTAGTACGGTGGTGTAGTGGTTAGTATGGTGGTGTAGTGGTTAGTATGGTGGTGTAGTGGTTAGTACGGTGGTGTAGTGGTTAGTATGGTGGTGTAGTGGTTAGTACGGTGGTGTAGTGGTTAGTATGGTGGTGTAGTGGTTAGTATGGTGGTGTAGTAGTTAGTATGGTGGTGTAGTGGTTAGTATGGTGGTGTAGTGGTTAGTATGGTGGTGTAGTGTGGTTAGTATGGTGGTGTAGTGGTCAGTATGGTGGTGTAGTGGTCAGTATGGTGGTGTAGTAGTTAGTATGGTGGTGTAGTGGTTAGTATGGTGGTGTAGTGGTCAGTATGGTGGTGTAGTAGTTAGTACGGTGGTGTAGTGGTTAGTATGGTGGTGTAGTGGTCAGTATGGTGGTGTAGTGGTTAGTATGGTGGTGTAGTGGTTAGTATGGTGGTGTAGTGGTTAGTATGGTGGTGTAGTGGTCAGTATGGTGGTGTAGTAGTTAGTACGGTGGTGTAGTGGTTAGTACGGTGGTGTAGTAGTTAGTATGGTGGTGTAGTGGTTAGTACGGTGGTGTAGTGGTTAGTATGGTGGTGTAGTAGTTAGTATGGTGGTGTAGTGGTTAGTACGGTGGTGTAGTAGTTAGTACGGTGGTGTAGTGGTTAGTACGGTGGTGTAGTGGTTAGTACGGTGGTGTAGTGGTTAGTATGGTGGTGTAGTGGTTAGTACGGTGGTGTAGTGGTTAGTACGGTGGTGTAGTGGTTAGTACGGTGGTGTAGTAGTTAGTACGGTGGTGTAGTGGTTAGTACGGTGGTGTAGTGGTTAGTATGGTGGTGTAGTAGTTAGTATGGTGGTGTAGTGGTTAGTATGGTGGTGTAGTGGTTAGTATGGTGGTGTAGTGGTTAGTATGGTGGTGTAGTGGTTAGTACGGTGGTGTAGTGGTCAGTATGGTGGTGTAGTGGTTAGTATGGTGGTGTAGTGGTTAGTATGGTGGTGTAGTGGTTAGTATGGTGGTGTAGTGGTTAGTATGGTGGTGTAGTGGTTAGTACGGTGGTGTAGTGGTTAGTATGGTGGTGTAGTGGTTAGTATGGTGGTATAGTGGTTAGTATGGTGGTGTAGTGGTTAGTATGGTGGTGTAGTGGTTAGTATGGTGGTGTAGTGGTTAGTATGGTGGTGTAGTGGTTAGTACGGTGGTGTAGTGGTTAGTATGGTGGTGTAGTGGTTAGTACGGTGGTGTAGTTGTTAGTATGGTGGTGTAGTGGTCAGTATGGTGGTGTAGTGGTCAGTATGGTGGTGTAGTGGTTAGTATGGTGGTGTAGTGGTTAGTACGGTGGTGTAGTGGTTAGTACGGTGGTGTAGTGGTTAGTAAGGTGGTGTAGTGGTTAGTATGGTGGTGTAGTGGTTAGTATGGTGGTGTAGTGGTTAGTATGGAGGTGTAGTGGTTAGTATGGTGGTGTAGTGGTTAGTATGGTGGTGTAGTGGTTAGTATGGTGGTGTAGTGGTTAGTACGGTGGTGTAGTGGTTAGTATGGTGGTGTAGTGGTCAGTATGGTGGTGTAGTGGTCAGTATGGTGGTGTAGTAGTTAGTACGGTGGTGTAGTGGTTAGTATGGTGGTGTAGTGGTTAGTACGGTGGTGTAGTGGTTAGTATGGTGGTGTAGTGGTTAGTACGGTGGTGTAGTGGTTAGTATGGTGGTGTAGTGGTTAGTACGGTGGTGTAGTGGTTAGTACGGTGGTGTAGTAGTTAGTACGGTGGTGTAGTGGTTAGTACGGTGGTGTAGTGGTTAGTATGGTGGTGTAGTGGTTAGTATGGTGGTGTAGTGGTTAGTATGGTGGTGTAGTGGTTAGTATGGTGGTGTAGTGGTTAGTATGGTGGTGTAGTGGTTAGTATGGTTGTGTAGTGGTTAGTATGGTGGTGTAGTGGTTAGTATGGTGGTGTAGTGGTTAGTACGGTGGTGTAGTGGTCAGTATGGTGGTGTAGTGGTTAGTATGGTGGTGTAGTGGTTAGTATGGTGGTATAGTGGTTAGTATGGTGGTGTAGTGGTTAGTATGGTGGTGTAGTGGTTAGTACGGTGGTGTAGTGGTTAGTACGGTGGTGTAGTGGTTAGTATGGTGGTGTAGTGGTTAGTATGGTGGTGTAGTGGTTAGTATGGTGGTGTAGTGGTTAGTACGGTGGTGTAGTGGTTAGTATGGTGGTGTAGTGGTTAGTACGGTGGTGTAGTTGTTAGTATGGTGGTGTAGTGGTCAGTATGGTGGTGTAGTGGTCAGTATGGTGGTGTAGTGGTTAGTATGGTGGTGTAGTGGTTAGTATGGTGGTGTAGTGGTTAGTACGGTGGTGTAGTGGTTAGTATGGTGGTGTAGTGGTTAGTATGGTGGTGTAGTGGTTAGTATGGAGGTGTAGTGGTTAGTATGGTGGTGTAGTGGTCAGTATGGTGGTGTAGTGGTTAGTATGGTGGTGTAGTGGTTAGTATGGTGGTGTAGTGGTTAGTATGGTGGTGTAGTGGTCAGTATGGTGGTGTAGTGGTTAGTATGGTGGTGTAGTGATCAGCACTGTCTCCTCACAGTAAGATGATCTGGGTTGGATTCCCGGTCTGGGTGGTTCTGTGTGGAGTGTTTATGGTCTCTCTGTGTTTGAGTGGGTTCCTCCGGGTACTCTGGTTTCCTCCCACAGTCCAAACACATGCATGTTAGGATCCTCACTCTAAACTACCCGTAGATGTGCGTGCGTGAGTGTGTGCTGGCCGTGTTATGGACCGGTGAACTGTCCATGGTGTACCCCACCTTCGTCAGATGACGCTGGGATTGGCTCCAGCCCCCCGTGACCCCGACTAGCGTGATAAAGCGTAAGATAATGTATGGATGGATGGATTATTATTATTCCTATTATTATTAATTTAATATTATTGTTGTTGTTATCATTAATAAACTAATAAACACTCCTTTTTCAAAGAATTGGAACTTTCAGGCTGCTATTTCAGGGTTCAGGCTTCAAAGAGTTAAGCATCAATCATCTTTCCTCTCTTGCCTGGTCACCATTTATTTATACTACTGTTACTACTATTACTACTAATAATAACAATAATAAGTAAAATAATAAGAAAAAGTAAAGTATTATTTTATTATTAGTTCTGTAATATTATAATATTGCTATAATACTGCTACTATAATATTAGGTGACGGATAAATAAGTGTTTGAGCGTGTGCATGCTCAAAAAGTAGTAGAAAGTCATAGTTGGTAAAGACTATAACACACTCACAGAAACTCCTGCAGCCGTAGTTCAGTTTAGTTTTTGTTGGTACACGTTGTTCATTTTTCCACACACCACAAAAATATGAAGTCCTACGATATTGAGAATTATTGTCTGCTAACTTGTAGCAGGATCACATTCAGAAACCACATGGTGCTTGGTGCTGTATTTTATTTGTTGCCCCTCCAGCTGGTAATGACTACGTTGGTCTGCAGAATACGCTCTCTCTCTGCCAGCTTTATAACTGGCTCTCAGTTTAAACTCTGTATTGTAATGAAAAGTTGGCTGTGCGTGTCTCAGCTGGAGGGGTTATGTGTGCTCATGTTTGCTGGCCTTGTCTTTTCCTGGGAGCAGAAGAAAAGCCTCTTGTGTGGAACGTTCTTCGTCAGTGCTCTGCTTTAGATCTTCTGACACTGCTCCACAGATAGATGTGATAACACATCAGCAGTGTTAGTGCAGTTACTCAACAAAGAGCTGCAAACGACTGATTACTTTGAGATTCGTTTACTGGGAAGTGAGAAGTCACTGCTCATTCATTTACAACCATGTTAGACTGTTACTGTGGTGTTCTTGTAGAAGAAGATGCTGAGGCCATTACTTCTGCTACAAGTAGTGGTGTTTTATCACTGCAAGCCCCATATCTCTAAGCTCTTTTTTAAAATATGGGTCCAAATAGCACCAAGAAGAGCTTGTCTTCTGATACAAGCATGATATTGTAACAATAGAAGATGGTATATAAAACCATATACAGCAGATTCCCCACCTATCTGCCAACCATGTCACCATGCAAAGAACCACTGAAGCATATAAATGTCTTTTAAGCATGTGTTCATGATGGTATATAGAACCATTGTCTTTACCCAAGAAAACCTTTGTTATCAACTCAGCCACCCAAGCCCACTAGCTAAACCCCCAATACAAAACTAACAGCACCTAAGCTGATAGTTTAAAAGTCTTTATTTGATCAATAAGTGTATTTTACCCACAGATCTGATTAGAACAGGTGTAAATAATCATACATACAATACAAAGTAACATGGATATCTTATTGTGAGAGAAGTAGATCAGATCTTGAGCTGGAACAAAGTGTAGTTCCAGATTTCTCCAGCAATCTTGATTTAGCTTAATGAAGTACTGAGCAGTCAAAGCAGGTATTAGATGTGAACTGTAAATAATACTGGCTTGTTTATAGAAGGAGAAGCTTGGAAAGGGTTAAAAAAACACACTGATGTATGGAAAAGCACAGCTTACTGTATTAATACTGTTTAATATTTAATAATAAATGTTTTACTGAGTAAATAAAAGCTTCCTGTCTGGAAATAATAGCTTTTTAAATATAATAATGTCCCCAAGTGTCCTAACACTTTTGCCCAAGTCACCTGTCACTTTCCTGCATTTGAAGACAAAACAAAACGTTGAATCTCCAAAACTTTACAGGAGAAAGAAAAAAAACAGAAACAGAGTTAATGAATATATATATATATATATATATATATATATATATATATATATATATATATATATATATATATATATATATATAGTTTACTGATGCTACCTGAATGTGCTGCACTGCTGATGTTCACTAAGTTATGCAGTGAGTTTGCACGTAAAAGCTTTATGTGTTATTATTATTGTTCTGTTTAAGACGTACACCATCCAGCCAGAACATTACAACCTAATATGCAGTTGGATCTGCGCAAGCTGCCAAAACAGCATCGACCTACCAAGGCGTGGACTCTACAAGACCTCAGAAAGTGCCCACGGGTATCTGGCACCAGCACGATAGCAGCAGATCCTTAAAGCCCTGTAAGTTGGGAGGTGGAGCAGCCGCAGATCACACTTGTTCCAGCACATCCCACAGATTGTGGAGGTTTGGATTGAGATTTGGGGAATTTGGAGAGCTGGGCAACACCTTGTATTCTTCATCATGTTCCTCAAAGCGTTCCCGAACAGTGTGTACTGTGTGGCTTGAACCCTCTGAAAGAGGCCATCAGGGAATAACTCTGACATTGAGAGGTGAACCTGGTCCATATGTGTAGGTAGATGGCACATATCAAGCTGATATCAAACTGACATTCTCTGGAGCCACCCATCCAGGTGGACGACACTCTCAACCGATTTGGGTCTGAATCCATCAAGCAAGACAATGCCACACATCACACGACTAGAAATGTCCCACATTGGTTGGAAGAGCTGACCAAGACTTCCAAGTACTACCCTGGACCTCTAATTCCACAGACTTGGACCTAACTGAGCATGTGTGGGACCACCAGGATGGATACTATGGATTTTCCTCAGGCAGCTATGGGATGCATTGCAGTCAGCATGGCTCCTAATACCTGTGAACAACCTACCAGCACCTTACTGAGTCTCTCAGCCCATCCAGCTGCTGTCTGTGCTGCACACGGCCGCTACACTGGATATTAGCTGTTGGTTCATAATAATGTGACTCCACTGTGTGTTTGATACAAACTCTACATCCTGATATAGTACAAAAACAAGTTTGTAACCCTGTTGACCGTCTCTCTGTCTGCAGGCTGCTAACCAGACTGACCTGGAGAACTGGGTGACGGCCATCCACTCGGCCAGCGCCTCACATCTGGCCAAGCGTCAGGGCAAAGAGGACACGGTGCGGCTGCTGAGGAGCCAGAGCAAAACCCTGCTGCAGAAGATCGACATGGACAGCAAAATGAAGAAGATGGCAGAGCTGCAGCTGACTGTCATCAGTGACCAGAAGAACCGGAAGGCTGTGGAGAGCCAGGTGAGCGACAGGAAGAAGATGTGTCCTTATAGGAAGTAGCTGTATGTGTATAATAGAAGTTTGGGTGGATGCACTGTTGAGACAGTTGACTAGGAGTTTTGGTAATGAGCTTGATGCTGGATTGTATTGTATAAGAACAATAATAATTATATTTGCTGATGTTGAGATGTAAGCAGTGTCAGTTGGTGTGGTGGTGGAAACCAGGGGTCTCAATATCTACACTATGTATATGCTGTTTTATGTATTATTCAAACCAGCCATTGAATCTACACGCGTCTTCAGAGTTTATACATCATTGCTGTCCAACAAAAAAGACATATCTCCGTATATGATTTGAACATGGCAGTCGCCATGTTTCTTGACAAATGGACCAATGGAGGTGCTCCAAAATAGCTTCGGTTCCATTGACTTACATTAAAAGTAAAGCCATAATAGCTTTCAGTGAGGGAGCTTTCAGAGGCATTAAACTCTTGAGACGTCTGGTTCCATTCACCACCACTGTGAACTATTGAATCCTGGCTTTGTAGAACAAAGCATTTCTCATTAAAACCACACTGAATATGATTTAATTATGCAGAAAATGTTAAACATCTGTGGAATTTCCCTGTAAAGTCAATTTAATTAAAAGGGAATTCCACCAGTGTCTGCAAAATTGAGTGGTCAAGATGTAAACAAAGGCACGGAGAAGGGTTTGATGTGGAACGCTCTGTTCTACTGAGTCAGAATTGGTCACAGTGGTGGTGATGGGAACCAGACGTCTGGAGAGTTCAATGTATTTTAACTGAACTTCTGTATTTTAAAACATTTGCAGGGCAGAGAGCTTCCAGACAGTATAGACTAATAGCACCCCAAGAAAATCAATATAATCACTATATAATCATAATCAATGGTACATATAAGAATAAGAACTCTGAAGACACAAGTAGGTTCACTGGCGGTTACAATAGTAAATAAAATAGTTATATACAGTATGTGTTGTAGATGTGGGGACCCCTGATTCCCATCTCTACCACTGTAAAGAAATCTGAGTCAGTTTCTCTACAGTGAAGCCTTTCACACCAAACTCAGTTCACGTCCAGGTAACAGATCTTAACTTCCTGTGTACTGGGTGCAGATCCAGCAGTGGGAGCAGAACCTGGAGAAGTTTAACATGGAGCTGTTCCGGATGCGCTGCTACTTGGCCAGCCTGCAGGGCAGCGAGCCGCCCAACCCCAAAAACCTTCTGGCCGCCGCCGGACGCCCATCCAAGATGGCTCTCAGCCGTTTGGGAATCTTCTCGGTCTCATCCTTCCATGCCCTGGTGAGAAGTGACCACCACTTTTTTTGGCTGCTTTATTTTCTTTAGGAACAGGAAAGACTCTGACTTGCATGCGAACTGCGTTGATAGAATATATCATCGCCGTCCATAGGAAACCGTGTATCCCCATTTTTCTCGATTTTTATTTTTCTACCTCATTCGAACATGACAGCCGCCGTTTACATTGTGTGACAGTTTTACGATGAATGGACCAATAGAAATGCTTCAAAACAGCTTGGGAAACATTCTGGTTCCATTGACTTACATTGAAAGTAAAGTAGGTTTTTGTCCTCTTCTGTAAAGTTGTAATTTTGGAGAGTTGACGATATGGATAACCCAGAAATACTCTGTGTTTAAGCCATAGTTGTTCAAAAAGCAATTACAACACATGGTTAATGAACAGAGGGAATTATTGCCACACACACTGAAGGGGACACACCCCTTTAAACCACAATATACACCTTGCTTATTGAAATAAAGTGTCTTTCCTTAAATACAAGAGCAGGCAAAAGAATGCACTAGTGTTGTATAGAGATATAGAAACACTGGTCTGGGGAATTTTCCCTGTCTTGTCCTTCCGTGTGCTGGTGAATAGTAAACAGAACTCATTTATTGGACTAAACTGACTTTCCTTAAAGAAACAATAGCAGTCATTATTAAGGGAGTGGCTGCTGTGAAGCATAGCAAGCCAAAGATGCCCCCATGAATTGTGACTGGGCTCTAATACAGTTAATCTCATATCTTTTTGTGTCTTTATAGATGTGCATTCGCGACGAGGCCACTCTGAAGAGACGTTCCCGCTGCCAGTCCCGAGGCGCTCGGAGCAAGAGGGGCATTTTCTCCTCCCAGAAAGGCCTGGACAGCCTGACCAGACGCAACCAGGAAAAGAGGCAGTCCCTGTCCCAGGTAGGGCCGAAAGCAGCCTCACAAACACACACTCAAGTTTCAAGTTTCCAGTTTATTTGTCATTTGCACATCATGTGAGGACATAACATGCATTGAAATGATGGGGTGAGACTCAGATACAACTCTACAGCAGGGCAGCTTTATATATAGTAGTAAAAACAGTGCAAACATACAATAAATAGACAATATTAAAGTAAAAATAAGCATTTAATAATAATTGAAATATATAAAGGAATATACAAAACATACACAAGACTTTTGCATAGGCAGGTTGTCTAAGAAGATATATCTGTTTAAAGTGACTTAGTGATATTGTCTCAGTAAGGGAGCAGCAGTTAAAGGGCCCATAGCATGAAAAAATATCGTGACATTTTTCTTTTATCGTGTTAAAACAAAGTTTCTAAAGGTAAAAGGCTTTGACGTTCCAGTCCTTGAAGTAAGAAAATATGCTACAAAAAAAAAAATTAAAAATCGTCATGGTTGTGATGTCACAACCATGAACACACATGCACAACCAACTGCCCATACCCGGTTTAGCAGTTTGAAGATTGTTGTGTTGTTTCTGAAAACACCCCGGACTGGGTTTTGAGTAAAGGGTGCTAAACCAGGGTAACCAATCAGAGCATGTTTCATTTACATATGTCAGTCTCAAAAGGTCAGTAACAAAAACGGCTTGCTTGGAGTGGAACGGTCAGAAAACGCTTCTGTAAAAATGAATTTTGTCCAGTTTTTGGAGCATTAATCCACATAACTATGGTATATAAAAATACCAGAGAAATGTAGAACATGGGCTCTTTAATTACTGTTCCCACAACACTTTGTGGCATCATTACTTTGTTACGGGCTGATAGGAAAGAGGTTTTTTCTTGTCACCTGTATAAACAGCCCTTTATAGGTGGGTCCTAAAGCCAGTGGCATGTTTCTGAAGCCCCCTCTGTTTGAAATGAAGGGTCTGGCTGTTAAGTCTGTATGAAAACAGTGGTTTCTGGAATGTGCTTTGACGCTCTTTATAAGGCGTGACCTGCAAACTGCCCTCCCTGTTGTGCCCATAATCTCATCTGGCTAATTGCTAAGCCGTGGGTCATGTGTGCTTGCTTCCATTACTTGGCTCCGGTGTGAAACTAAAAACACAACCAGACATGTCTTAGCTTTAAAATCTTTATTGTTTAGTTTGTTCAGCTAAATTTGTTCAGCTATTTTTACCATTTATTCTTATCTTATGTGCAAACTTGATATAACAAAGCCGAGTCACTAACTAGGTACTGCACAAATTCAGATTTTTAAAATAATAATAATAAAATTAAACCACAGATGAGAATGTTTTACAACAAGTGATGATTCAAACGTCGGCCGAAAGCTGACAGATCAGTAGAGCATGATGTGGCCTTTTTAGTGACCCTTGGATTGCATTGCTATCCTACAGGGAACCGGAGATATGGACACTAGAATCTCACAAATAGGGGTGGGCAATATGGCCCTACAATAATATCACAATATTTCATGGTGTTTTTGTGATAATGATACTCTTGGCGATATGACAAAACATTGAATTTAAAAAATATATTTTACGAATACACTACTGCAACAAAATAACAATTAAATATTATTATTGGATATGATATGATATGACACACCCCTAACTGAGATATTAAAAAATACAAGATTGTAACAGAAGTCAGTGATCCAGAATGTCACGATACTAAATAATACACTCCAAATATCTCCATATATCCAGAACTGAAGTAAAGTGAACGATACTGGAGATCAAATCTGTCTCTAGTAGATATATAATAGGAAATAAGAGAAGTGTGAATATTTCTTTTTCTAAAAACAGTAAAAGTAGTACCTGGTGTGATAATTAGTGATGGGTGATATGGTACGATATTTTAGGGTATAATATCGTTCACC
This sequence comes from Megaleporinus macrocephalus, assembly GCA_021613375.1. NCBI lineage: Eukaryota > Metazoa > Chordata > Actinopteri > Characiformes > Anostomidae > Megaleporinus > Megaleporinus macrocephalus. Next base: position 44,566,874 of record CM038707.1, on the reverse strand, counting down.
ATATTCAAAAATGTTGGGGATATTATTGTGTACGGTACGACATGGCACACCCCTACTCACAAATTTACATCTGCCTTAGGCGCACCCTAGGCGGTCTTTGCAAGTCACTGCACCTCAGTGGAGCTTCAGAGAACTCTGAGAAAATAAGAGTAACCAACAGCAAACTTTATAGGATTATACTGTGTTATCTTCATATTACTAGCCTTAAGGTAACCGGAGGTCACTGAAATACCTATGAGGCTCCTCAACTGTTGTCGTCTCTGAGTTGTTCATGTTGTGGGTGTCATAATCACGTGATTGGCAACTGGTCAACATCAAGCTTAGAGCATCACCTCCGAGCAGTCAGGTTGACTGGTACCTAGAAGATATGAGATAAGCGTAGCATAGGTGTGGTACACTTCAGCAACTTCTAGAGCAAGAAAGCTTGTAAACATTAATATGCTTCACATAGGTGGCAGAAGTGCATGAGTTCCTTACTTAGTTGAAGTTGAAGTATGACTACATTTTTTTACATAAGTAAAAGTATAGAAGTCCATGTTCCCAAATGTACTTAAAGTATAAAAGTAAAAGTATTTCTTTAAAAATAATTCGCTTGAGAAACTCAAATTTCTTTAACAGGGTATCTTTGCCATGAGCTCTCGCTTCTTTGGGAGATACAATAGGCATCTTATTCGCCGAGAGGCATCTTGTTTGTTTCTTTTCTTTTCTTTTCTTTTCCAAACGCTCATTGCTGAGGCCTGAAAGCTGTGAAAGTAGCCAATCACAGCGCCACCCCATTCACATCCAGTAGGATTATGATTTGCGCTTCATTGGGCTCCTGAATAGAATTGCCTGATTAAAAAATATATAAATAAGGGGATAAAGGATGGTTGAAACTTAAGTAATGAGTCTGTTTCAATGTAGTAAGTAAAAAGTACAGATGTTTCTTTTGAAATGTAGTGAGTAAAAGTAAAAAGTATTAGGTGACAGAAATACTCAAGTAAAGTACAGATACCAAAAAAAGTACTTAAGTACAGCAACAAAGTACTTGTACTTCGTTACTTCCCTGTTCCAGACCATCCTACAATAAAGGCAGCAGAGAGCTTCTTTAACACAGTGATAGGAAACGTGGAAGCTCAAAGAAACCTCAAATTCCACATACTGATTCTTTTAACTGTGACCAGCCTGGACATTCGTGGTCAGCAGCCACCAGACATTTCTCAGTGTGTGATCAGCGAGTTGTTTGATTTGGTTTTGAATTAAACACATTTGCCACAGAGCTCTCAGGTCAGGAAACACTATAACGCCCCCACCCGCACCCTCCTCCTCCTGCAACCCTCAGGGACATAATGAGCCCCCGCTGCTTCACTCATCAGCACTCGTGCTGGAGCTCAAACAGGAGGAAAGCACAAAAGTGCTGTTCATGTTGGCTCAAAGCTCCAAATCCAGCAGCTCCAAATCCCCACACATGATTCCTGCCTGACTCACGAGCAATTGGAGGCGATTGCTCAGCCTGGTAATGACCCAGAGCAGCTCAATCTCAGCCAAACGAGCCCTAATAATACGCCCTCTACAATGCTGGGGGGGTTAGGGTTATGCTGGGGGGGGTTAGGGTTATGCTGGGGGGGGTGCCGTGAGCCACATGTGGTTAATTGCTGCAAGCTGGAGGGAAACAGAAGGTTTGTGTAAAACCACCCTGTCCACTTAGATATCACACAACTGGAAAAGACTGACCTCCTGTCGTCTGAAGTCTGCCCGACTCTGGTCGGCAGTAGACACGGCCGTGGGGAATTTTTTTTTTTGGGGGGGTGGTCAGTGTGATTGCTTCCAGAAGGCTTTGATGACTTAGCTGAAGTGAGTTAGCATCGGTGACCCCCAGCAAGCCGTGAACTGGTCCAGATGCTGTACAGCTCCAACTTACATGCTAATGCTAATCAGCGGCTAAGCCTTAAATGGGTTCCATAAATGGCAGGACTCCTCTACAGTAGGGCTTCTATCTTCTAGCACTGATGTTCTGAAGTTTCTATGAAACATTCCAGGCTGTAACTTCTCCTGTTTTACCTGGTGCAGGGACTCTTTCAGTGAGGAGTCGATTTCTAACTGACTGTAGTACACGGGTCAGGCTATCACTGGTATTGGCGGCCACTGATGTATCTAGGACTTCCAAAAGGCATCGAGTGACCTTCTCATTATCTTGGTCATTGGTTCATTGTAAACCAAGACATAATTCATTATATCCATCGTCAGTTCCTAATTTGGTGATTAATCTGATGCATTAGGCCTTCAGTCCAACCACTGAGGTCTTAACCAATGGGAGAGCTTGCTTGGTTGCATCTGCCTAGATCCTACAGAGAATAAAATCCTGATTGGTATTTGGGGCTGAACCTTTTTTGTTTCTGACCCTCGCTTGGAGAGATTCCCTCTGATCCTTAGTTCCACATATTGTTTTTAACATATTAGGCTGAAATCTATTTCATAAAGTGACCAATGGACTGTATTTAAAAATATGCTGGAAGTCATACCACAATGTAATGTAATCTATTGATTGTTCATCAATTGAATATTGAATCTCCGTTTATATCATGCGTAACTGTAAAGTCAAGTCAAGCTTATTTGTATAGCGCTTTTGTACAATGATGTTGTCACAAAGCAGCTTTACAGAAGTCTGAAAACTCCCAAGGAGTTACTCCCAAGCAAGGAAAAAGTCCCTCAGACTGGAGGAAGAAACCTTGGGAGGAACCAGGACTCACAAGGGAGACCCGTCCTCCTCTGATTAAACAGTATTTACAGTTTAATAAACTAAACACCAAAGAAAAGCTGAGAGAACCTCTATTTGAAGTCTGGATGGTAAAAGCTTTAGAAACTAGCACAGGTAGAGGGGTCTGTGACTGAGGCAGTCTGTGACTGAGGCAGTCTCTGACTGAGGCAGTCTCTGACTCAGTCTTTGTGGAAAGTGGGCGTGAGCTGAAACAGAACGCTGGTACATCTGGATTACATAGTGATGCAGTTGAGGGTGTAGCCGATGGCATGAATGAAGAGGAGAGCTGGTTGGTGATGGGTGAGGAGGAGGCCCTGATGGTCAGTCTTCCACCAGCATTCAGCAGGACAGCGGGGCAGTTTTTGTCAACATTTATTAAAAACATTCATGATGATGGTCAGTGTTAGTCAGGACAAACCCAGTGGAACTCCACACAGCAAACCGGATAACTTTGGAACAAGGAAGCATTAAAGATCATGACGACCACAAGAATTTTTATTCTACTCTCGAGTCCAGCTGCCTTGAATTTAAGCAGATAATCGTCTGATTCATCCCCCGTTTCTCTGTTTCCCCTTATACACGCAATAGAGTTGTCACGTCCTGTCTTCCCGGATTGTCTTTGTTCTCTATCTTTGTTTATCTTGCCCTCCTGTCTTTTCCATGTGCTTCTGTTTATTTTGATTCCCAACGTCTCCCTGTCTCTGCCCTTCTGTCACCCCACCTTTCCCGTCCCTAGTTTGTGGTTCCTCCTCTTTGCAGGTGTTCCTTGTCTCTCCTTGTGTATTTACACCCCTCTGTTTACTCCTCGTCTCTTTCTGGCCGTTGAGATTGTGATTGTATAGTGAATTGGTGATGGTTTCTATCTTGTTTCTTGTGTGGATTTTAGTTTTGGTTCTGGTTCAGTGCTCTTGTTGTTTTTGTATAATTGTTTTGTTGATTGTTATTGACTCTCCTGCGTTCAACATCTCTACCCACACTCAACATCTTCTTATGACAATCTTGACTATGTGTCCACCTCCATCAGCTGCCCATTCAACACAGCTGTTGTGGTTCATTTGCCACTCACTCAGTGCTTTTCTCACACCAAGAAAGATTTTCTGGTAAAGGTGGGAGCCACATTATTATGACCACCTGATAAGATCCAGAGTGACTCCATGTGTAGCACAGACAGCAGCTAGACAGACTGGAAGACTCCATAAGGTCCTGGTAGGTGGCCACAAGTATCTAGAGCCATGCTGACTGCAGTGCATCCCACAGCTGCTGGAGGGCACATGGAGGAGGATCCCTAGAGCCAACACCACCATCCAGCTGGTACCACAGAAGCTCAATTGGGTTCAAGTCTGGGGAATTAGGGATTCAGGGTAGTACTTGGAAGTCTTGGTCAGCTCTTCCAACCAGTGTAGGACATTTCTAGTCGTGTGTCGTGTCTCATTGTCTTGCTGGAAGATCCCATCCACCCTAGAGAAGACAATCAGCATGTATGGTGTACGTGATCTGCAAGGATGGGTTTAGACCCAAGTGGGTTGAGAGTGTCTTCTACATGGATGAGTGGCTCCAGAGAATGCCACGTAAACATTCCCCAGACCAGAACGCTGCCACATCCTTTAGCATTGCCACTAACGCAGTGGTGTTGTGCAGCTGAAGGAAAGCACATACATTAGCTGCGTCAGCTAGTAGACCCCCACATTTGGCTAGCATTGCACTCCCCATCCTGACGATAGGGCTGATGCGTAGGGCAGCGCAGATACTGGTGTGATCCGTGTGGTCAGTGCGCGTCTGGCTGAGGTGCCGTGGAGGATGATGATGGCTGATTGAGGACAGACGGGCGTCTGGGTGAGGGAGACAGTGGCTCATGCTGATGAAGGCTGCTGCATTAGGCTGCCCACACTGAGCTGTAATTACAGCATCACTCGGAGCTTTGATTATTTCCTTCCAAACCTCAGAACCCGTCTCCGTTCCGATCCGGGAAAAGCAATGGTATGAAAGCTGCTGAGTCAGATGTACAGTTACTAATTAAGTGCAAGGATAGAAACTGTGCTGCTTTTTTTGGGTGCAGACGAGCCCCTGGACGTGTACCCACATGTTTGTTTGTGTGTTTTTACCCTCTTCTAGATATTTGAAGGACACCCGCCTGAAACTCTTCGCCATCCGGCGACGCAGAGCAGCTCTGAGGTACCGCCCACATCAGAGTTTATCCACGAGGCATGCTTGCAAACATAAGGACTTTATTTCAATCTTAACATAACATTAACAGCACAGCACAGAATATCAACAATGAACAGACATCATAAATTGTCATATAAAATTTTTATTTAATTATTTATTTTTATTTATTTTATTTATTTCATAATGAATGCCAGTAGAAATGTCTTGAGTCATGTATATTTATATATATATAGTTTTTCAGCAGCCATAAAATGAAATTTGGGCCTGTTTTTATGGTCCCTCAATTGAACTTATACTTCTTTTCCAATGTTATGTTGTTTTGGAATTATCTACAAATTCGGAAACTGTATTTTAATCTTTGTAGTTGACCAAACAAGTCAGCATAAAAAAAAAGTATTATTATTGTGTCTAAATGCCTTTTTATAGCCTTCATTGCTCACTAGCAGCTCAACGTAGAGTCATACCAATTCATATTTTCTTCTTATGTAAAGTTGCCAGTTTGGAAATACGAGATTCTCTTATGACACTGACCGGGATGAACACTCTGCTAATGGATTTTTCCAGTTAGCCTTTTCCGTTGGACTGTCTTGGATCCTTTTATGTCTTTTAGCTTTTGCTTATGAGTAAAAGCCAGTTTGAGATTTACTGTCCACTATCTCGCTTGGTTCCTCTTTCTTTTTCTCCTCCTCACTGAAGTGAACTGAAACAGTCCAGTCATATCTCAAAGCTGGTACATCTGGACGGCACAGTGATGCAGCTGAGGTTGTAGCCGATGGTACGAATGATGAGGAGAACTGGTTGGTGTTAGGTGAGGTGGAGGCCCTAATAGTGAACTGGTTGGTGTTAGGTGAGGTGGAGGCCCTAATAGTGAACTGGTTGGTGTTAGGTGAGGTGGAGGCCCTAATGGTGAACAGGTTGGTGTTAGGTGAGGTGGAGGCCCTAATGGTGAACAGGTTGGTGTTAGGTGAGGTGGTTGGTGGTTGGTGAACTGGTTGGTGTTAGGTGAGGTGGAGGCCCTAATGGTGAACAGGTTGGTGTTAGGTGAGGTGGTTGGTGGTTGGTGAACTGGTTGGTGTTAGGTGAGGTGGTTGGTGAACTGGTTGGTGTTAGGTGAGATGGTTGGTGGGTGGTGAACTGGTTGGTGTTAGGTGAGATGGTTGGTGGTTGGTGAACTGGTTGGTGTTAGGTGAGATGGTTGGTGAACTGGTTGGTGTTAGGTGAGATGGTTGGTGGTTGGTGAACAGGTTGGTGTTAGGTGAGATGGTTGGTGGTTGGTGAACTGGTTGGTGTTAGGTGAGATGGTTGGTGGGTGGTGAACTGGTTGGTGTTAGGTGAGGTGGTTGGTGGTTGGTGAACTGGTTGGTGTTAGGTGAACTGGTTGGTGAACTGGTTGGTGTTAGGTGAGATGGTTGGTGGTTGGTGAACTGGTTGGTGTTAGGTGAGGTGGTTGGTGGTTGGTGAACTGGTTGGTGTTAGGTGAGGTGGTTGGTGGTTGGTGAACTGGTCGATGTTAGGTGAGGTGGTTGGTGGTTGGTGAACTGGTCAATGTTAGGTGAGGTGGTTGGTGGTTGGTGAACAGGTTGGTGTTAGGTGAGATGGTTGGTGGTTGGTGAACTGGTTGGTGTTAGGTGAGGTGGTTGGTGGTTGGTGAACTGGTTGGTGTTAGGTGAGGTGGTTGGTGAACTGGTCAATGTTAGGTGAGGTGGTTGGTGGTTGGTGAACTGGTTGGTGTTAGGTGAGGTGGTTGGTGAACTGGTTGGTGTTAGGTGAGGTGGTTGGTGGTTGGTGAACTGGTTGGTGTTAGGTGAGGTGGTTGGTGAACAGGTTGGTGTTAGGTGAGGTGGTTGGTGGTTGGTGAACAGGTTGGTGTTAGGTGAGATGGTTGGTGGTTGGTGAACTGGTTGGTGTTAGGTGAGGTGGTTGGTGGTTGGTGAACTGGTTGGTGTTAGGTGAGATGGTTGGTGGTTGGTGAACTGGTTGGTGTTAGGTGAGGTGGAGGCCCTAATGGATTTTTCCCGTTAGCCTTTTCCGTTGGACTGCCTTGGGTTAGGGTTAGGGTTAGGGCCAATGAGGGCCAATGAGGGACAGCCGTGCGAAGATCAAACGAGCAGTATACTACATTCTAAACTAAGATGGTTCTTCAAGGGTTCTTTAGTAAAGGGAATGGTTCTGTTTAGAACCAGGGGTTCATGCTAAAATGGTTCTTCGCATAGTCAAATGGTTCTTCAGATTAATTCAGAGTGCTAAGCCAGCAGAGACTGACTTGGTGGAGCTGCAGGACTATCACTACGTCACAGCTGATGCTTATTTAAACCAACATAAGGCACTTTGCACACAACTACTAGAACAAGCTTACTCGTTTATAGCACTCTATATTTAAGTGTAGATGCTACATCACCGGAGGGGGGTCTGTGAGGGGGCTCCCAGATGCTGCTGCACATATACGTACCATAGTACCAACGTTTGTGCACATGTGCTGTGCAAAGTGTTCACTTTCTCCCGTCTAGCTCAGCAGGTGCCCCCTCAGAAACTTTCTCCGCCAAATGGAGCCAGAAGTTTTCTCAGTGTCTGTTTTGAGAAGCCCCATGCTGTGCCACGTCCAGGTGCCAGCAGCATTGTTGGTCAGGAGCTTTCTCACCCCCCTCTAATCCCCTAAAGGAGGGAAACAGGGTTCTGAGGGAGGCGGGGGTGGGGTCTCTGTTCTCTGTGGACTGGGCTTACACAGCTGTCGCAACAGCCTGCTGCTCTGTTGACACTTCGCTTTGTAAACAGGCCGGCGGCATGTGAAGAGCCCTGTATAGGGGGAGGGGCTTCATTTCATCACAACGTCTATTGTCCGTGAACTCCGACCTCAATGAGGTGTTGCTATGGAGAGTTGGATATATTAGCATTATATGTTGCTGGAAATCTTTAGAACTTAGTAATAACTCTGTTTTCACTGTAGTGCCTGTAGTTACTGAATAATAAGCCTCAGGCTGGACTAAGTCTGGGAATCGAGGGGTTAATATGATGTCCATTAAAGGAGCACCTTGATTTTAAAACATGCTTAAATGCAATTTTGCACTAATTTAACTTCTTAACTAGAAAGCTGTATAGAAAACAACTGAAGGAATGACCAATGAAGGGCCCACGTTGGGAACAGAGCCAGAGGCTGCACATTTAGACCTTGTTGAGATGTCAGAACTCATCAGCCCTCAAACCTCAACACGCTTTGGGCCAACAGTTTCAATATGTGCTTTAAACAAAGGTGTTAAAAGTTTTCACATTCATTACTCAGGTAGAAGTATAGATACTAGGGTTTTTAAATACTTCTGTAGAAGCTGAAGTATCAACTCAAGCTTTTTAAGTACTGCTTTCCCTACTTAAAGTATAAAAGTAAAAGTAATGTAAGAGAAAAAATACCATTAAGGAAAAAAGCTTAGGCCGCACAACAGGGGTCTATAGTGCACTAGCCCACCTCCCCAACAACCCCATTCTTCTAAAAGCCATAATGACTATAATGTTATATTAAAATGTTAAAGTTGATAAATTTGAGATGCGCTAGGCTTCCTGTTTCAGACCCATATACACCCATTAAACATGAATGTAGTTTAGTACAATGTAAATATATTAAAGAAGCATATCTGTTACTACTGAACATTAACATGTGTTTCATGAAGCAGAAGATATGATGACTAGTTGTCTATAAGTATTGTAATGAAGTCAAACTTCAAAGACATGTTATCAAAAATCTTTACTGAATTGTAAATGTACATGAATGAAAACAAGCTGTAAATGAAATAGGAGTAACGAGACTATGTTTAAAATATAAGGAGTAGAAAGTACTGATAATGGAGTGTAAATGTAAGGAGTAGAAAGTACTGATAATGGGGTGTAAATGTAAGGAGTAGAAAGTACTGATAATGGAGTGTAAATGTAAGTAGTAGAAAGTACAGATAATGGAGTGTAAATGAAGGAGTAGAAAGTACTGATAATGGAGTGTAAATGTAAGGAGTAGAAAGTACTGATAATGGGGTGTAAATGTAAGGAGTAGAAAGTACTGATAATGGAGTGTAAATGTAAGTAGTAGAAAGTACAGATAATGGAGTGTAAATGTAAGGAGTAGAAAGTACAGATAATGGAGTGTAAATGTAAGGAGTAGAAAGTACAGATAATGGAGTGTAAATGTAAGGAGTAGAAAGTACTGATACTGGAGTGTAAATGTAAGGAGTAGAAAGTACTGATAATGGAGTGTAAATGTAAGGAGTAAAAAGTACTGATAATGGAGTGTAAATGTAAGGAGTAGAAAGTACTGATAATGGAGTGTAAATGTAAGGAGTAGAAAGTACTGATAATGGAGTGTAAATGTAAGGAGTAGAAAGTACTGATAATGGAGTGTAAATGTAAGGAGTAGAAAGTACTGATACTGGAGTGTAAATGTAAGGAGTAGAAAGTACTGATAATGGAGTGTAAATGCCATTGAAGAGCCACTTTCGGTTCCCCAAAGAACCGTGTTTGAATAAGAGATTTATGAGTTTGAAGGACCTTCAGAGCTACATCAAGGTGTAAAGGTTCTATACCAGTTTAAGGGTTTTCTTCCTTAACGTTACATGTGAGTTCCTGAAACTTTATATGGAGGCCCTGAAGAGATATTTTTAGATGAAAGAAAAGAATCTGGTCAGCACCAGATACTGTCAAGTGAGCACAAGATACTTTGCAATGAGCAAGTGATACTATCAGGTGTGCGACAGGTACTATAAAAATAAACAGTGTCTGTATCTGGTGCTCACCTGATAGTATCTCATGCAGACGTGATACTATGAGTTGGTAACCTGATGCTTTGTGGTGAGCGCCAGTTACTATCCTGATTGTATGTTGTGCTCACCTGATTACATCTGGTGCTCACCTGATAGTGTCTGTTACTCATCACACAGTATTTTTACCTGAGAGTGTGCCTTTAAGAGTTTCATATGTTCCATCCAAGTCTTTAAGAAATAAAATACGTTCTCCAACAGAAACTACTGCTATTGATTGTACTTAGGAATGCATGATGATATCTAATATATAAAACTTAAAACTTGATCAGCACTGGACAGATGTTTAGATTTCATCTATATTTTAGACAGAAAATATCTAAAATATCTGGATTTTACTGCATTTATAGCATATATATATATATATATATATATATATATATACACTACCACTCAAAAGTTTGGGATCACAGTGAGATGTTCTTGTTTTCAATGGAGTATCTTCTTCCTTAACACAACAATGGACTGACGGGTCTCTAAGGAAAAATTGTTTCTGGTCATTGTGAGTCGGTCAGCAAGTCATCAACTGCTGATCTTCAGATACTAAACAAACCTAGAATGTTGTTCCCTTTTATACTCACTTATTAGTAGAATGTTTTTCAGCTGTGATCACAATTGATCAAGAGTGTCCTAACGACCAATTAGTCCAATAACATCCTTAACTTGGATTGGTGGTCGTACCAGGAGATTTAGACAGAGGACTGAGAATTACTGATAATAGACTATATGTAAAATAAGCCTCTATACAAAAATAGACTTTAATACAAACATTTTTATTCTTTAAAAATCATCTGATACACTTACATTAATTGTGAAATTGACTATATTGTTTGAAAATTGCATGAATTGCATGAAATAAAACAAAGTGATCCTAAACTTTTGAGCAGTAGTGTATATATATGACAAATGTGAAATATTGGCATCAGAAAACAATTCCCAAATAAATAGTATATCAGTTAGTATTGTTAAACTGCTATCAATGTGAACCTGAACACTATGACACAAGTTCTCACTTCTCGTTTGTCTCGTATTACATTTCCAGCAGAGACTGGATGGTTTGGCCAAACTGCATTCTGCAGCACCCCCTGAAGGCCATTCCTGGGACTGTCCTGTCGAGACCCTGGTGCTTGTATCCATGCCTGATGGCCAGACCCTCAGTGTTCCTGTGAAACAGGATTTCCTGGTGGCTGACCTGCTCAGCTCGGCCTGCAAGGTACCTCCTTCACCAGCTTCAGGAAACTTCTAAAGGACCTTCTGTCTCTTCTGAGTCAGCACTTCTCCCTCTGTCTACTCTCCGGTGGTTACCATGGACTTGATGAAAGCAGAGGAAATGAGGGACCAGCTTAAAGCTATCCCAGCTTCTGCATTCATAGCCTCAGATTCTTCTTCAGTAATTAATGTATCCTGTTCTGAGCTTTTTCTCTTTAAGCCATGACAGCAGAATTCCACATCTTACTCCAGATGTAGGCTCTCAGCTGAGAGGTGCTAGGATCTGAAGCTTATTACTGACAGGCTAGTGTTGTGCAAGCCGCTTGCCCAAATTGTCACGCTGGCCATGTCTTGGCTGATCAAGCACATTTGGGATAAGTGGGAAATTGTGTCCATCTAAAATGTCCAGGTTACTGACTAACCCTGACCCTCTCTGACTTTGTGGTGTTGCAGGGGAGGCAGCTGGACCCGACGCTGCATTGCTTACGTGTGAAGAGGCATCTGGGTCATAACATAGAGTCTATCACTCCAGCTCCTGCTGACCTACTGAGAGATCTAGTAAGACTGTGTTTGCTTACTTTCAATCAGCAGCCTGTCGTTTAACCAGGGCAACCAGTAACGACGACTGTATATGTAACAGAAGATAACACCAAAAAGTGGTTAGTGGTCAGTATGTTGGTGTAGTGGTTAGTATGGTGGTGTAGTGGTTAGTATGGTGGTGTAGTGGTTAGCACGGTGGTGTAGTGGTTAGTACGGTGGTGTAGTGGTTAGTACGGTGGTGTAGTGGTTAGTATGGTGGTGTAGTGGTTAGTATGGTGGTGTAGTGGTTAGTATGGTGGTGTAGTGGTTAGTACGGTGGTGTAGTGGTTAGTATGGTGGTGTAGTGGTTAGTACGGTGGTGTAGTGGTTAGTATGGTGGTGTAGTGGTTAGTACGGTGGTGTAGTGGTTAGTATGGGTGGTGTAGTGGTTAGTACGGTGGTGTAGTGGTTAGTATGGTGGTGTAGTGGTTAGTATGGTGGTGTAGTGGTTAGTATGGTGGTGTAGTGGTTAGTACGGTGGTGTAGTGGTTAGTACGGTGGTGTAGTGGTTAGTATGGTGGTGTAGTGGTTAGTATGGTGGTGTAGTGGTTAGTATGGTGGTGTAGTGGTTAGTACGGTGGTGTAGTGGTTAGTATGGTGGTGTAGTGGTTAGTACGGTGGTGTAGTGGTCAGTATGTTGGTGTAGTGGTTAGTATGGTGGTGTAGTGGTTAGTATGGTGGTGTAGTGGTTAGTATGGTGGTGTAGTGGTTAGTATGGTGGTGTAGTGGTTAGTACGGTGGTGTAGTGGTTAGTACGGTGGTGTAGTGGTTAGTATGGTGGTGTAGTGGTTAGTATGGTGGTGTAGTGGTTAGTACGGTGGTGTAGTGGTTAGTACGGTGATGTCGTGGTTAGTACGGTGGTGTAGTGGTTAGTACGGTGGTGTAGTGGTTAGTATGGTGGTGTAGTGGTTAGTACGGTGGTGTAGTGGTTAGTACGGTGGTGTAGTGGTTAGTATGGTGGTGTAGTGGTTAGTATGGTGGTGTAGTGGTTAGTATGGTGGTGTAGTGGTTAGTACGGTGGTGTAGTGGTTAGTACGGTGGTGTAGTGGTTAGTATGGTGGTGTAGTGGTTAGTACGGTGGTGTAGTGGTTAGTATGGTGGTGTAGTGGTTAGTATGGTGGTGTAGTGGTTAGTATGGTGGTGTAGTGGTCAGCACTGTCTCCTCACAGTAAGATGATCTGGGTTGGATTCCCGGTCCGGGTGGTTCTGTGTGGAGTGTGTATGTTCTCTCTGTGTTTGAGTGGGTTCCTCTGGGTACTCCGGTTTCCTCCCACAGTCCAAACACATGCATGTTCGGTTGATCTTCACTCTAAATTGCCTGTAGGTGTGAGTGTGTGTGTGAGTGTGTGTTGGCCATGCTATGAACTGGCGACCTGTCCATGGTGTACCTTGCCTTCACCCGATGATGCTGGGATTGGCTCCAGCTCCCACATGACCCTGGTTAGTGGGATACATCGGAAGATAATGGCTGTATGGATGAACAATGCACAGTATTTATATATAGCTCAGGAGACTCACGTTCAGTCTCTCAACCAAACACACCTTTAAAAACACATTCAGTGATGTTGAGGTCTGGACTCTGGACTGGTCAGTCCATTGTTTAGAGAGTTGGTGTGATTTTGTATTTTGTGTTGTGATGTGTAAAGTGCTACACCAGTAATTGAATGAATTTAAGTTGGAATTAAATGTTGTATATCTGACTTAATTCATCACTCCATTCTATTCTGTTGTTTCAAACAGGTGTATGATGAACTCGAAGTTTGCCCCCTGAATGTGTTCTCCTTAAATATGTCACGTCCAGACACGGACATGGACTTTGGTGAGTACATGCAGTGACTTATATGTTGTGTCACACTGTCCACTGTATCTGCTCCACTGACCATACAGAAGCTCTGTTCTTTAATGGCCAGGACGCCCACAGGACCACCACAGAGTAGATATTATTAGAGAGGTGGGATATCTCAGCACTGCAGTGACACTGATATGGTGGTGGTGTGTTAGTGTGTGTTGTGCTGGTGTGAGTGGATCAGACACAGCAGTGCTGCTGGAGTGTTTAAACACTGTGTCCACTCACTGTCCACTCTATTAGACACTCCTACTACTTGCTGGTCCACCTTGTAGATGTAAAGTCAGAGACAGTAGCTCATCTGCTGCTGCACAGTTTGTGTTCCTCTAGTTCTTCATCAGTGGACACAGGACGCCGCCCACAGGACACTGCTGTCTGGATACTTTTGGTTGGTGGACGATTCTCAGCACTGCAGTGACACTGAGGTGTTTAAACACTCCAGCAGCACTACTGTGTCTGATCCACTCACACCAGCACAACACACACTAACATACCACCACCATGTCAGTGTCACTGCAGTGCTGAGAATCATCCACTTCCCTAATAGTATCTGCTCTGTGGTGGTCCTGTGGGGGTCCTGATCATTAAAGAACAGAGTAATAAAGTATACAGAGAATCAGATGAACTACAGTCTGTAGGTGGAGCTCCTGTATGGTCAGTGGAGCTGATACAGTGGACAGTGTGTGTAGATATAAGGAGGTGGTTTAATGTTATGGCTGGTGGGTGTATATGAAGTCAGGCGTGCAGCTCCGGTGAGAAGTGTGAGTTATGCTGTGGGTTGAGTTGAGAGTGTTTCCTAATCGTCCTCCATGAGTAGTGAGTGGTAAGCCTCTGTCCGTCTCTACCTTAACTCTGGATCATTGGACGTTTATCTGCAGGGTTCGCAGTAACAGGTCACGTGGACGGCGCAAGGCGGAGTCACATCTACGTTAGTGAGGTGCATCCAGAGGGCCTGGCGTTCACTGAAGGTAACCCATCTCTACACTGTTGCAATGTAGAGTGAGGTTCAGCAGGTGGCTCTGAGTCCAGGAACCAGATTCATAAACACTAGAAATAAGAGTAAGCTTCTTAAATGTGCCTCTTTTCTTAAGGTCGTAAATATCAGGGCTGCCAACTTTGAGGAATGTGTTGGGGGCAGATTTGAGCCAGTTAGACTTCCATCTACCAGTTCAGCATACATCACTCTATTTACACTACAGATGGAAATCAGACACAGTCATAAACATCTTCCACAGAGAAACAGCGAACCATGTTTGAGAAGGAGTGGGTCCAACTTCTGTGAGCGTCCATCATAAACTCCCTGGTAGGAGATCAGAAATGTTCAAATTCAAAGTATGTGTCAGTGTTTTATTGCATAGTGAAGTTAACTAGGTGGCGACACGTAACTTCTTCAAATCAAATCAAATCAAATTTATTTGTATAGAGCTTTTAACAACTGATGTTGTCACAAAGCAGCTTTACAGGAATTCAGTGATGAGAAAAGTTCAATAGAGCATAAATATGCATAAGAAGAACATAAAAAATAGTTAGAAAGTCATAGAAATCTTAGAAAAAACATAGAAACCCCCTGATGAGCAAGCCATAGGCCACAGTGGCTAGGCACAGCTCCCTCAGAACTGGAGGAAGGAACCTTGGGAGGAACTCACAACTCACAACGCCCATCCTCCTCTGATCAAACTACTCATACAGTACTGATAAACCACTATACCCACCATATACTGACTGTTGCCAACTCCTCAGTAAGGAAAGTAGCTATTGGCTGTCCTGAAAGTCGCTAGAAGGTGCTAAATGACGTAATCATCTAATTTGCATAATGATCTATTTGCATGTATTTAAAGGAATAACGTTATGGGAGAGAAAAAGTGAGTAAAACACTCTACTCTGTAGTTATAACTACAAATAAACTCTGAATAAATAAACTTCTTCTGATTTTTTTCTATTGCCTTTGAAATAGGCCGTGTCACAATGAAGAATTTCCCTCTGGGATCAATAAAGTATCTATCTATCTAAGACACATTTATATTTACATCCTCTCCAAAAGTCTCCAGTAACACCAGAAACAGTCTCTATCAACACTGCATATACTTCTGTTCAGCTGCTCAGGTGTGCTTATATAATCATAATATGATATAACTCAGATGAATTGTAGGACAGATGAAGAACAGTCAGAGTGATAATGATAGTTAATGATAGGGCTGTGTATTGGCAAGAACCTGGCGATACAATATGTTTTGTGATACAGTGGTCACAATTCAATATATCATGATTATATTGTGATACTGCAAGAAAAGTGATATATTGCGATTTTTCTAATCCTACTATTAAAACACACCACTGTATGAACAGGTTTGTCAATGTTTACAGTAGCATTGCGCCCTTGTGCTGCTTGTTTATGTTGGAGCGGAGCTGAAAATGGATTACAACGCTGCCATCTAGTGGTCAGAGGTTTAAACACAACACACAAGAATTTACTGTCTGCCAGGAATCTGTGTATCGATACTGTGTTTTTGAGAATTGATACAGTATCACCAAACATAATATCCCGATATTCAATATTTTATTATTTTCTTACACCCCTAGTTAATGAAGGTAGAAGGTTAGTGGTAACGAGTTAAGAGTCCATGTTCATTTCAGAAAATTCTATAATGGAGGTTAGGCAGCTAGTCTGAGACTAGGTAGCTGGTAGGACACGGGCAACAGCAGGGCCCGACGATCAGTCTGGTGGGTGACTTGGGTGCCGGGGGAACCTCTTCATTGCCTAAACTGCAGCATTTGGGTTCCAGTCAGTGAGTAAACTCCCGATAATGAAGTGAGTCTCATTATTCTTGCAGCATTTGAAACAAGTACAGCTTCATTGCAGTGACGTAAAGTGGGTGGAGCCTCTTAATGTTATGTTAACAACCAATCAGCTATATAAACCACCTGCTATCATCCAATCAGCAGCCTGCTCACTGTATGTTTGTATACTTGGATCCAGCAATGTGTTTAATGTGCTTGGATGGAATTGTGGGAGAAAATACAAGTCCATATATAGAAACTGAGCCAATTCAGCTATTCAGTCTATAGCAGTTTAGCTCCGCCCCTTCACTTTGAAGGGTTTTAACATGTGTTTTTTCTGCTTTTGCTTGATGAACCCACAGGAATGTGAAGGAAAGTGTGAGATATGGGTGCTTTTAAGGTCTGTTTATGGTGAAAGGTGAAGTGACAGGTGCTCCTGAGCTCTTATGAAGTGTGTGGTGTTGTGGTGTTTGCCGTTTCCAGGGCTGAAAGCTGGAGATGAGATCCTCGCTGTGAACGGGGTGAGTGTGTCCACTCTGGACCTGGGACTCATACACACTGTGTTCAGCCAGAACACTCTGCGGCTGGTCCTGCGCCGCGAGGAGCTCGTCTGTAACGATCAGGGCAGCGTCTGGCCCGTGTCTGACCCCGCCGACTCCTACTGCCCTCCTCCACCCGCCACCCACAGCCACACACAGCTGGGCTCCGCAGGTACAATGTCAAAGACTTCAGAGGTCCACACTATCACCAGGGAAACCACATGATGTTAAAAGAGGGTTTAATTCAGGGTTGAATGTATTTTGGGAACAACAAAAAACTATAGTAGAAACAGAAAATATAATTAAATTAATTGTCTGTTTGTAATTTCTAGTAATGATTTGTGTAAATGTTCAAAATAAAGAGAGAGAGAGAGAGAGAGAGAGAGAGAGAGAGAGAGAAAAAGGGAGAGAAAGGCAGAGACAGAGAGAAAGGAAGAAAGAAAGAGAGAGAGAGAAAGGGAAAGAAAGGAGCAGAGAGAGAGAACAAGAGAGAGAGTGAGAGGGAGAGACAGAGAAAGAAAGGGAGAGAGAGAGAAAGAGAACAAGAGAGAGAGAGAGAGAGGGAGAGAGAAAGGGAGAGAAAGGCAGAGACAGAGAGAAAGGAAGAAAGAGAGAGAGAGAGAACAAGAGAGAGAGTGAGAGGGAGAGACAGAGAAAGAAAGGGAGAGAGAGAGAAAGAGAACAAGAGAGAGAGAGAGAGAGGGAGAGAGAAAGAGAACAAGAGAGAGTGAGAGGGAGAAAGAGACAGAGAGAAAGGGAGTGAGAGGGAGAGACAGAGAGAGAAAGGGAGAAAGAGAGAGAGAAGGAGAAAGGGAGTGAAAAGTAGAGACAGAGAGAAAAAGGGAAAAAAGAGAGAGAGAGAGAGAGAGAAAGAAAGGGAAAGAGAAGAGCAGAGAGAGGGAGAGAGCGAGAGAGAGAGAGAGGAAGAGAGAGAGAGAGCGAGAGAGAGAGAGAGAGAGAGAGAGAGAGAGAGCGAGAGAGAGAGAGAGAGAGAGGAAGAGAGAGGGAGAGAGAGAGAGAGGGAGAGAGAGAGAGAGAGAGAGAGAGAGAGAGAGAGAGAGAGAGAAAGGGAGTGAGAGAGAGAGAACACACTGAATGAATTGCCTCTTCTTTCAGGATCATTAGTGAAATCAGATCAGTGCTGATCCATCATTCAAGTGCACTTACTGTCCAGCTGCCTCTCCGGGGGTCTTCTAGGAGCTAAACTGTCCCAAACGGCTATTTTTCTTGTTTACTCCCACTCTATCAAATTAACCCACTTAAACTCTGGGCTGCTTCTTAAAACCGAAACCTGCAGTAAAGAAGACTTCCAGTGCTCGGCATTGCAGTTTCTTTGCACGAGATATTAATTATTAAATATTAGCTCATTTCATTTCATAATTTCATTACCATGGAGTACACTGTAACAATACACTACACACACTGCAGATTCATACTGGATTATAATCACTTCACAGTTATTACTGTCAGACTGTAAACACTACACACACTGCAGATTCATACTAGATCAAAACCACTCCACAATTATTACTGTCAGACTGTAAACACTACACACACTGCAGATTCATACTGGATTAAAATCACTCCACAGTTATTACTGTCAGACTGTAAACACTACACACTGCAGATTCATACTGGATCAAAATCACTCCACAGTTATTACTGTCAGACTGTAAACACTATACACACTGCAGATTCATACTGGATTAAAATCACTTCACAATTATTACTGTCAGACTGTAAACACTACACACACTGCAGATTCATACTGCATTAAAATCACTCCACAGTTATTACTGTCAGACTGTAAACACTACACACACTGCAGATTCATACTGCATTAAAATCACTCCACAGTTATTACTGTCAGACTGTAAACACTACACACACTGCAGATTCATACTGGATTAAAATCACTTCACAATTATTACTGTCAGACTGTAAACACTACACACACTGCAGATTCATACTGCATTAAAATCACTCCACAGTTATTACTGTCAGACTGTAAACACTACACATACTGCAGATTCATACTGGATCAAAATCACTCCACACTTATTACTGTCAGACTGTAAACACTATACACACTGCAGATTCATACTGGATTAAAATCACTTCACAATTATTACTGTCAGACTGTAAACACTACACACACTGCAGATTCATACTGCATTAAAATCACTCCACAGTTATTACTGTCAGACTGTAAACACTACACATACTGCAGATTCATACTGGATCAAAATCACTCCACAGTTATTACTGTCAGACTGTAAACACTACACACACTGCAGATTCATACCTGATCAAAATCACTCCACAGTTATTACTGTCAGACTGTAAACACTATACACACTGCAGATTCATACTGGATTAAAATCACTCCACAGTTATTACTGTCAGACTGTAAACACTACACACACTGCAGATTCATACTAGATCAAAACCACTCCACAATTATTACTGTCAGACTGTAAACACTAAACACACTGCAGATTCATACTGGATCAAAATCACTCCATAATTATTACAGTCAGCCTGTTAAACTACACACTGCAGATTCATACTGGATCAAAATCACTCCACAGTTATTACTGTCAGACTGTAAACACTATACACACTGCAGATTCATACTGGATTAAAATCACTTCACAATTATTACTGTCAGACTGTAAACACTACACACACTGCAGATTCATACTGCATTAAAATCACTCCACAGTTATTACTGTCAGACTGTAAACACTACACATACTGCAGATTCATACTGGATCAAAATCACTCCACAATTATTACTGTCAGACTGTAAACACTATACACACTGCAGATTCATACTGGATTAAAATCACTTCACAATTATTACTGTCAGACTGTAAACACTACACACACTGCAGATTCATACTGCATTAAAATCACTCCACAGTTATTACTGTCAGACTGTAAACACTACACACACTGCAGATTCATACTGCATTAAAATCACTCCACAGTTATTACTGTCAGACTGTAAACACTACACACACTGCAGATTCATACTGGATTAAAATCACTTCACAATTATTACTGTCAGACTGTAAACACTACACACACTGCAGATTCATACTGCATTAAAATCACTCCACAGTTATTACTGTCAGACTGTAAACACTACACATACTGCAGATTCATACTGGATCAAAATCACTCCACACTTATTACTGTCAGACTGTAAACACTATACACACTGCAGATTCATACTGGATTAAAATCACTTCACAATTATTACTGTCAGACTGTAAACACTACACACACTGCAGATTCATACTGCATTAAAATCACTCCACAGTTATTACTGTCAGACTGTAAACACTACACATACTGCAGATTCATACTGGATCAAAATCACTCCACAATTATTACTGTCAGACTGTAAACACTACACACACTGCAGATTCATACCTGATCAAAATCACTCCACACTTATTACTGTCAGACTGTAAACACTATACACACTGCAGATTCATACTGGATTAAAATCACTCCACAGTTATTACTGTCAGACTGTAAACACTACACACACTGCAGATTCATACTGGATCAAAATCACTCCACAGTTATTACTGTCAGACTGTAAACACTACATGCACTGCAGATTCATACTGGATTAAAATCACTCCACAGTTATTACTGTCAGACTGTAAACACTACACACACTGCAGATTCATACTGGATCAAAATCACTCCACAGTTATTACTGTCGGACTGTAAACACTACACACACTGCAGATTCATACTGGATCAAAATTACTCCACAGTTATTACTGTCAGACTGTAAACACTACACACACTGCAGATTCATACTGGATTAAAACCACTCCACAATTATTACTGTCAGACTGTAAACACTATACACACTGCAGATTCATACTGGATTAAAATCACTCCACAGTTATTACTGTCAGACTGTAATCACTACACACACTGCAGATTCATACTGGATTAAAATCACTCCACAGTTATTACTGTCAGACTGTAAACACTACACACACTGCAGATTCATACTGGATTAAAATCACTCCACAATTATTACTGTCAGACTGTAATCACTACACACACTGCAGATTCATAATGGATTAAAATCACTCCACAGTTATTACTGTCAGACTGTAAACACTACACACACTGCAGATTCATACTGGATTAAAATCACTCCACAGTTATTACTGTCAGACTGTAATCACTACACACACTGCAGATTCATACTGGATTAAAATCACTCCACAATTATTACTGTCAGAGTGTATAACATGCACATTCATACTGGATTAAAACAATTCCAAAGTTCTTTAATCTCTAATAAATGGATGTGAATAACTGAATAATCAGCCCTGGGCTTTAAAGGGTTAACCATCCCACCCTTGTTCTCTCCCTCTTAGACGTGTGTCAGTTCCTGGAGGTTCCAGGAGATCTGGTGGTGCCTCTTTCTGAGGAGGTGCGTGATAAGGCCGAGCGCTGTGGAAAGGTGAGCTGGAGGAGTGGGAGGCAGGGCTGAGGGTTATCTGTGTGCTGGGAGGGGTTGTGGGGAGGGAGTGTGTGGTGTTGGAGGTGAGTGCTGAGAGCGTGCCTGGTGAAGGCTGGATTACTCTGAACGTTAGAGGGTCGGAGGGGAGGTGAGGTGGGCCAAGAGAAATTCCACAGCTCTTACTGTATGTTTGGCACAGACAGATTCCAGAGCCTGTGCTGACTCACATCAGAAGCTTCAGGCCAGAAACAAAAGAACATAAACATCAATAACTGACTGCATGTGTTTATTATTTCCATACGCCGCCATTCAAGCTGTGAATACATTAAAGATCCAAAATGATGAACAGAGCTGTACACGTCTCCTAAACAACAGAGCTGAGTAGCACTGAGTATTAACCCTTTGGGGTCTAAGGGCATTATCTCGATTTTTGAATATATACTTTAAAGACACTTGCATGTAACATAATACCCACATATTTTATATCAAAATATTCAGAACAGTCTCTGCTGTCTCAATAATGAGGAAATAAGTGACCTGGAGAAAGTATGAGGAGATTATCTGGTCCTAAACCTGAAAAACCTGAAGTCCAATTTTAAAATTCTTCATATATCTTGTAAAAATGTGTTTTACTTATGTGGACAAACTGTTTTGGTGATTGAAATGGATTTACCAGAGCCTTAGCTTCACATCAGCAGTTGAATGTATGAATAAAATAGTGTACAAATGTGAAATAAATTCTGTAAAAATGTTTATTGAGTAGAACGTTGCCACTATACTTGATACAACAGCCAACAGCCATAAACATGAAGAAATACATTAGTAAATGTTTACTGTATCCATCAGTGGTCATAAACTGTATTGCTATTTGTAAGTGAAGCTTTAATAAAGGAAATTACATTTATACAGTAAACATTTACTAATGTGCAGAAAATGAACTTTTAAATATTAAAGTAAACATTTACTATGGGACACGAATCAATTAGGTCATGACTGTTGTAATCTAACTAGCTACCGAGCTAGATGGCGCTCACAAATCAATTCCTCACATACAGAAACACCCTTTAGCCTGCTAGCTAGCTCTCGCCATAAAGAAGTTTTTATAAATACACTTAGCGATCTTCAAATGGATCCTGATTGTTTTCATATTCTTCCTCATCATATGAATCAAAGTCTCAGTCTCAGTCTTCATCACTGCTTCTCAGTAGCGTTGCTGCAGCTTCAGCAGCTGTGAACTGTTTGCTCGCTGGTACGTCTCTCTCTGATGAATATTGATAGATTTGATGTGTGGGCGGGTCATTAGTGATTTTATGAAAGCCCATTGGTCAGCTTCACATGAAACAGAGCATCCACCAGTCAGACAAGAGAGGCTGACTGGGTTGCTTTTTATTTATAGGCTCATAACTCCTGACGTGAGTGAGGTACAGACTCAGGATTGGGTGTAATGCAAGGACGGACTCTGTTGATTCAGGAAATGTTTAAACTGTATTTCTGCGCCGCGTTATCGCAAAGATATTAATAGAAACGCGCCCCCACGTCTGTCGACCCCAGGGGGTTAAGTAACAGAGAATCTCTTCCTGTTAGTGTGTTGTGACTTTTTCTGCATGTAAATGAACCTCTCTCCCACAGAAATCACTTCTCTTAGCTGCCTGAACGGCCTCGTTCCATTCCAACACTTTTCTCTGTTACAAGGTGACGTCATCTCGTAACACGATCCTTATTGCCCACCTACCTACAGGCTTGGCTTCACAGAGAGCTAGAATATTAAACGCCTCCTACGGTCTAGCTTATTTATTTAAACACAACCTTAACCTCAGTATTCAAACCCAAACCTTACCTTAACCTCAGTATCCAAACCCAAACCTTACCTTAACCTCAGTATCCAAACCTAAACCCAACCTTAACCTCAGTATCCAAACCTAAACCCAACCTTAACCTCAGTATCCAAACCTAAATCCAACCTTAACCTCAGTATCCAAACCCAACCTAAACCTCAGTATCCAAACCTAAACGTAACCTTAACCTCAGTAGACAAATCTAAAACTAACTCTAACCTCAGTATCCAAACCCAAACCTTACCTTAACCTCAGTATCCCAACCTAAACCCAACCTTAACCTCAGTATCCAAACCCAACCTTAACCTCAGTATCCAAACCTAAACCCAACCTTAACCTCAGTATTCAAACCTAAACCCAACCTTAACCTCAGTAGACAAACCTAAACGTAACCTTAACCTCAGTAGACAAACCTAAACGTAACCTTAACCTCAGTAGACAAATCTAAAACTAACTCTAACCTCAGTATCCAAACCCAAACCTTACCTTAACCTCAGTATCCAAACCCAAACCTTACCTTAACCTCAGTATCCAAACCCAACCTAAACCTCAGTATCCAAACCTAAACGTAACCTTAACCTCAGTATTCAAATCTAAAACTAGCTCTAACCTCAGTATCCAAACCCAAACCTTACCTTAACCTCAGTATCCCAACCTAAACCCAACCTTAACCTCAGTATCCAAACCCAACCTTAACCTCAGTATCCAAACCCAAACCCAACCTTAACCTCAGTATCCAAACCTAAACCCAACCTTAACCTCAGTATTCAAACCTAAACCTAACCTTAACCTCAGTATTCAAACCTAAACCTAACCTTAACCTCAGTAGACAAACCTAAACGTAACCTTAACCTCAGTAGACAAATCTAAAACTAACTCTAACCTCAGTATCCAAACCCAAACCTTAACCTCAGTATCCCAACCTAAACCCAACCTTAACCTCAGTATCCAAACCCAACCTTAACCTCAGTATCTAAACCTAAACCCAACCTTAACCTCAGTAGACAAACCTAAACCTTACCTTAACCTCAGTATCCAAACCCAAACCTTACCTTAACCTCAGTATCCAAACCTAAACCTGATCTTAATTTCAGTATCCAAACTTAAACTTAACATTAACCTCAGTATCCAAACCCAACATTAACCTCAGTATCCAAACCTAAACCCAACCTTAACCTCAGAATCTAAACCTAAACCTTACCTTAACCTCAGTATCCAAACTTAAACCTAACATTAACCTCAGTATCCAAACCCAAACCCAACCTTAACCTCAGTATTCAAACCTAAATCCAACCTTAACCTCAGTATCCAAACCTAAACCCAACCTTAACCTCAGAATCTAAACCTAAACCTTACCTTAACCTCAGTATCCAAACTTAAACCTAACATTAACCTCAGTATCCAAACCCAAACCCAACCTTAACCTCAGTATTCAAACCTAAATCCAACCTTAACCTCAGTATCCAAACCTAAACCTAACCGTAACCTCAGTATCCAAACCTAAACCCAACCTTAACCTCAGTATTCAAACCTAAACCTAACCTTAACCTCAGTATCCAAACCTAAACCTAACCTTAACCTCAGTATTCAAACCTAAACCTAACCTTAACCTCAGTATCCAAACCTAAACCTAACCGTAACCTCAGTATCCAAACCTAAACCCAACCTTAACCTCAGTATTCAAACCTAAACCTAACCTTAACCTCAGTATCCAAACCTAAACCTAACCTTAACCTCAGTATCCAAACCTAAACCTAACCGTAACCTCAGTATCCAAACCTAAACCTAACCTTAACCTCAGTATTCAAACCTAAACCCAACCTTAACCTCAGTAGACAAACCTAAACCTAACCTTAACCTCAGTATTCAAACCCAAACCCAACCTTAACCTCAGTATCCAAACCTAAACCTAACCTTAACCTCAGTATCCAAACCTAAACCTAACCTTAACCTCAGTATCCAAACCTAAACCCAACCTTAACCTCAGTATTCAAACCTAAACCTAACCTTAACCTCAGTATCCAAACCTAAACCTAACCTTAACCTCAGTATCCAAACCTAAACCTAACCTTAACCTCAGTATTCAAACCCAAACCCAACCTTAACCTCAGTATTCAAACCTAAACCTAACCTTAACCTCAGTATTCAAACCCAAACCCAACCTTAACCTCAGTATCCAAACCTAAACCTAACCTTAACCTCAGTATCCAAACCTAAACCTAACCTTAACCTCAGTATCCAAACCTAAACCCAACCTTAACCTCAGTATTCAAACCTAAACCTAACCTTGCCCTCAGGGATCAGATCAACTTGGTCTACCTGACTTTCAGAATCAGACGGCAGAACTGATGCCTTTATAAGAACATTGTGTTGGGGGGTGGGAGTTTTGGGCTGCAGAACTGCAAGTCAATGGAACCAGATTTCTTCCCAAGCCATTTTTTATAAAGAGATACATGTTTTCCACTGCACACTGACGTATCTGTTATTCATATGGAACTAATGTCCTCATTTCAAGTTAAATAGACACATACACTGCTATGTGCTGTGAACTCTCTGAACTCTGGCTTAAAATAGGCATTCGTTTATGTATAAGTGTTATTACAACCTAGTCTCTTTGACCTTTTGCGCTGGTATTTGTGAACATAATTCTTTAGTAAAAGCATCTTTCTTCTTTCTAGTGGTCTATAATTAAAGCGTTGGCTCTGAAAAGATCACATAACAGAAGGATTTACAGCAGAAAGAACTGTTACCTGCACAGACGCTTGTCTATGTGGGAATCTGAGCAGTGCTCATTACAGTGTTTGCTTAAAGAAAGCTATTTTAACTTGGAATGAGTTCTTTTACTCTAATTTGATCTATTCTCCCTGGTTTTTCATGCTTGTATAGTTGAGCACAGCTCCACAGCGCGGGTACATAGTGCTCCCCAGGGAATTTATCAGTTTGTCAGCACTTTATTACTCGCTGGCAGGGCAGATTATGATGACAAATGGCTGGAATTCTGTTCGGGACGTTGCAGTTTCCACAATGCGCTGAAGGTGGACCGCCTGTGTGTGTGAGATAAAGCTCCAGAAGCTCTTTCTCATTCACTGGACCTTCAGCCCTGAAGCCAGGCAGTCTTGTTTTTATTCCCGGTACATTGTTTGTATGCATGATTGATAGTATTTAGCATAACAGTCACGCTGAAGCTAAAATTTGAAAAAAAAAAACAAAACATGTATTTTGGTGGACACAGATAATTATTTCGGTTGATTTTTATTTTTCTACATCATTTGAACATGGCGGCTGTCGTTTACATTGTGTGAAGATTTCGTGATGAATGGACCAATAGAAATGCTCCAAAATAGCTTGGTAAATTATCTGGTTCCATTGACTTGCATTGAAAGTGAAGACTGGTTTTGGCCTCTCCTGTGAAGTTGCAGTTTTTCTTTGGGCTGAGATGATGGTCGTTTATATTGTGTGAACATTTTATGATGAATGGACCAATAGAAGTGCTCCAAAATAGCTTGGACATATTTCTGGCTCCATTGACTTACATTGAAAGTGCAGCATGTTTTTGTTCTCTCCTGTAATGTTGCAATTTTAGAGATACTTGTTTTTCATTGGACAGCGACGACATGTCAGTATGATCCAGATCTGACAGCAGATGTTCCTCTTCCTCTTCCAGGAGACAACCTGCTCGCTGTACCAGCCCTTCCCAGGAGATGCAGGCCTGTCTGTGGACGGCTGTAGAAACCCTTACTCCACTGACAGCGGCCCTGCTAGAGGCAGCCCGCGACACATGTCCGTCACCGAGAGGCTCCGCAAGGTCATTCAGGAGCTGGTGGACACGGAGAAGTCCTACGTGAAGGTATGATTAGACCACGCTTGGCTGCCTCCCCATTCTTTACTGTAATGACCTTCATATGACTTCCAGCTTATTATAGTGATATATATGGTAATTGGTATATGATATTAGGATCCTGGTTCAAAGTCAGAGCTAAAAACTCATTTTAGGCTCAAAATTTTAAATTAAAATTCTTTTGCTTTGAGTGACCATATAGCTTAATTATCTTAATTGTATTTAAGCACATTGTTGAATATTCAATTTTGTCACTAGCCAACAATCACAACACTACTCGAACCATTTCAGTGATGACAGTTTCTAATTTTAGCTAATTGTGAGCAGAACCTTAAAACGCTGGCCTGTTCAATGAGCACTTTGAACAGATTTACAAAAATAACATAACCAAATCATCATATTGTCATTTAAACACAAAAAAAATCTTAATTGCAGAAAGTATGTGTTTCAGTTATGACACCTCTAAAAGTTTCACACTGATTTTCAGACTTTAGGACACATTTACTTCAAAGCATCTGTGACGTCTAACTTCTCAGGATGTGGTAATGAGGAACAGGGATGCAGTCCCACTTCTGGCTACAATAAGACTCCGCCTACAGACTAGAATTAGAATTAGAATTAGAATTTAGACTAAAACTCATTAGTAACATGAAAGTGTGGGACACTATTTAACAACTGTAATGTTAAAAATAAATCAAAAATACTTTTCAAAACAATATTAAAAAATAAACATGGAAAATAATACATATTTTTATCTTTCTCTCTTTTCTTGTAAACCCTAAGTAAGTAAACCTACTGCATCAAAATGTTAAATGACACAAATAAGCCTGCAAATGGGTTGCGGTAGTGAGATTACACTTAGTAAAAGCTCATTTTAATCATTAATTATTGTGTATTTTTTAATAATTAATAATAATATTAAATTTAGCAACAGTATACAGATTGTATACTTTTGTACTGTATGTTATAACCACTGCCGTAAACAAACCACTATATATACGTATCTCTGTCTGTGCTATCTTTTAGGACCTTGGCTGTCTGTTTGAGATCTATCTGAAGCCCTTGGAGAGACAGACGTTCCTCAGCCATGGAGAGGTGAGTAACAGTGATCCTACAGAGCCCCAGAGACCCCTTTCACACAGATGAATAAACAAAGACCTCGAGTTTTGTCAGCTCCAGCTGCAGTTCTCTGCTTCTTCCACCAGATGGAGTCCCTGTTCGGAAGTCTGCCGGAGATGCTGGACTTTCAGAGGATTTTCCTGCAGACGCTGGAGGAGAGAACCACCTCTTCTCCAGATTTCAGGACTCTGGAGACACCAGAGCACCTGAAGGTAAGGCAACCGTTCACCCACAAGCACCTAGCCACACGGGACTCCAGCCTAAGCCCTCTGAGTTGGCCCCACCTCCACACCTTTTCCAGCTCACTTCTAAGCGTCCATGCTAGCAAGTGTTGCTTTGCGAAGTGCGGACCACTAAGGCAGGGCGAGGAGGGGGAACTCTGAGAAACTTAGGGCTGGAGTTCTAGGTGGCTTCTGCTAAGCGAAGAGTGAGTACGATTTTGGAAGAGGTGGAGGAGCCGGGGAGGTGAGGGCAGGGGAGTGGTTTATATAGAGCGTGTAATGATGGAAAGGAGGAGTTTGGGCGTGGTCCTTCTGCCAAACTTGAGTTATTTCATAACTTCATATCTCGTCGCTGTCCAATGAAAAACAAGTGTCTCCAAAACTCCAACTTTACAGAAGAGACCAAAAACATACTCTACTTTCAATGGAAGTCAATGGAACCAGAATTTTTCCAAGCTATTTTCGAGCATTTCTATTGGTCCATCCATCATTAAATTTTCACACAATGTAAATGACCATCGGCGTGTTCAAATAATGTTGAAAACTCAAAATCGACAAAAATGGTTATACATGTTTTTCATTGGACAGCGACGTTATAAACACTCAGAAGACACATGTAGGTCGACAGGTGGGTGAGAGTGGGTAGAATAGGTTGGGTGGGTAGGAGTGTTTTGAGGGTGGGTTGGGATGGTAATTGATGGGAATAACTAAAGAATTGTGTATCTATCGGACGGCTGTTTGTAAATCCTTGTTTTCCCAATAAACAGAATGTTCAAAAAAAAAAAAAAAGAAAACACATGTAGGTTCACAGGTGGGGTTGTTTAGTGAATAAAATAGTTCTATTTATGTTGTAGACATGGTGACCCCTGGTTCCCATCAACACCATTATAAAGAAATCTAAGAAGTCTCTCTAGAATGAGCCATTTTACATCAAACCACGGAGAATCACTTTTAAAAATTATAACCATTGTACCATGTTTGCTTTTCCTCAATACAGAAACTGCTGTTCTCTTTGGGTGGGTCCTTCCTGTACTACGCGGACCACTTTAAGCTCTACAGCGGCTTCTGTGCGAACCACATCAAAGTCCAGAAGGTTCTAGAGCGAGGTAATCAAAGTCACTGTGGTGCAGATTTACTGATTTGCTTATTCCAGTTCCAGTCTATTAGTTCACACCTAAAGCTTCATTTCCATCACACGTCACTGTTGATCTTCATCTTGGTTCCTGTGTCCACTTCTGCAGCAAAGACAGACCGGGCATTCAAAGAGTTCCTGGAGGCCAGGAACCCCACCAAACAGCACTCGTCCACGCTGGAGTCCTACCTCATCAAGCCGGTCCAGAGAGTGCTCAAATACCCTCTACTGCTGAGAGAGCTGGTGTCCCTGACTGACCCCGACAGTAAGGAGCACAGCCATCTCACAGGTGATGCATCACACTAAACCATGTATACGGCAGGAGTCACCAGAATATCTGGGGCTGTTGTAGTAAATAAGGCCTTTGACACCAAAGCCAGCGTTATAACTTCTCCGTCCTGCTGCAGAGGCACTGAGGGCGATGGAGAAGGTCGCCAGCCACATCAACGAGATGCAGAAAATCTACGAGGATTACGGCACTGTGTTCGACCAGCTGGTGGCAGAGCAGAGCAGCACAGAGAAAGAGGTGTGTATAATCCGAATCACAATAAGAACATTTTTTAGATTTTAAGAATATATGAAATCATTAATAACATAATGAAACACTAATTATAACAGATAGCAGTGATTACCAAATTCAATCAAATTAAAAATAGAGCAAATATATTTCATGTTTAATATTTATATGATCTGATATTTCATGTTTTACCTTATGAATTTTTATTGTCCTATTTTGTATTTTTTATAAATATGCCCAAATGTGATGCCTGCTTGTGTTCCAAACGTGTTTGGACATGTTTACTGCAACACTTAAAGAGGAATTTTCCAAAGTCCCATATAATTAAATTGTTAAAATGTAAATAGTCATTCAGAGTAGTTTGGTCTGGAATACTTGCTGGTTCAGAATTTCTCACAGTGGATGTGGTAGGAACCAGGTTTAATGGCTCTAAAAGCTTTTTTACAGAACATATGTGAAATGGTTAGATATATGTTGCCTAATTACGCATGGCTTTATGTTAGTTATGCCTTATACTGTATTTTAATCATTTAGTTAGGCATGCAGGGCTTCGTACGGCAAAATATTCCCCAAAGAAAACTTTTTTCCATTTCATTTTTTTTCTCAATATGTCTTAATGTTGTACCATTATCAATGTCACATATACAACCTCTGAGAAACCACCAATGTAGGTTAATTCTTGGTTTCGGACAGTAAATAAATGGCTATTTATGTGGCTATATATGTGTTGTAGGTGTTATGGTCTCTCCACTATACAGAAATCTTAAGTCTGCAAGTTTCTGTACACTAAACCATTTCACATCAATCCACTCTGAATATATATATATATATATATATATATTAGGGCTGGGTGTTGCCACTGATTTCCCGGATCGATTCGATCCGGATTCACTCCCAATTCAATTCGATTTCCGATTCAATTCAATTCAATTCAATATCGATTCATTTGGGGATATTTCAGTAACAATAATATGTTTTGTTTGAATATGAAAAGAGATTTTCAGAGAACTAATGTGGTAAATGTGGAACACTCAACCTACCATTACTAAAAAGGGGCCGGCTGGAATGCTAATTTTAAAGGTCGATCTCTGGTTTATACAAATCAATATCGGATTATTCAAATGAAAATCGATTTGAATCAAATTTTTTTTTTTTAAACACACCCCTAGTGTATATATATATATATATATATATATATATATATATATATATATATATATATATATATATATATATATATATATATTCAGAGTGGATTGATGTGAAATGGTTTAGTGTACATAGTGTGTGTGTATATATATATATATATATATATATATATATATATATATATATATATATATATATATATATATATATATTAAAAACAATGTTCTGTTTTTTGTTTAAATTTGGGTCAAAATAAATGTACAGATCGCTTTATGTTGTTGTTTGCAGTTCACACTTTGTGCATATCATGGCTGTTAAAAGAAAAACATGTATTTCCATTTTTGATGATTTTTACTTTTCTACATTATTTGAACACGACAGCTACCATTTACATTGTGTGAAAATTTCATGATGAACGGACCAATAGAAATGCTCCAAAATCAGTTGAAAAAATCTCTGGTTCCATTTGCCTACATTAAAAGTGAGGAAGGTTTTTGAGCTCTCCTGTAAAGTAGTTTCTTTGTTCAGTGATGATGTATGAAATACTGCACTTGATGAATGAGTAATGTAAACTCAGAAAGCTAAATGCCTGTACTGTGTGTCTCTCAGGTGACGGAGATATCGATGGGAGAGTTCATCATCCACAGCTCTGCTCTCTGGCTGAACCCTATGCCCTCGTTGGGCCGCATGAGGAAGGACCCGGAGCTCACGCTCTTCAGTGAGTATAAGTCAGTGAGACTGTAACAGTCCAGTTAACTGCTGTTCAAGACAAGTGAATAATTAATAAGTCTTATGCAACTGTTGTGATAACAGCCTGTTTTATTTACTGCAGTCTTCAAGAGAGCAGTTATTCTGGTGTACCGGGAGAGCAGCAAGCTGAAGAAGAGGATGGTGAGTCTGAAAGGCCTTTAGTGAACGCTCTGAGGGTCATTCGGCTGAGACAAACACTTTATTATTTAAATATTAAACAGTATTAATAGAGTAAGTAGTGCTTTTCCATACGTCAGTGTGTTTATTTAACCCTTTCCAAGTTTCTCCTTCTATAAACAACCCAGTATTATTATCAGTTCTCATCTAATACCTGCTTTGACTGCTCAGTACTTCATTAAGCTAAATCAAGATTTACTGCTGAAGGAACTGAACACATTCATTTAAGATAGTATGGGATATAAGGGGGCAGGGAATTTCAGGTGGCAGTTAATTGAAGGTGCCATTAAATGTATGGTAGTATTTCATTAAAGGTGGCATGGAATTTAAGGTGGCAGCTAAATAAAGTTGCTATTAAATTTAAGGTAGTAGTTTATTTAAGGTGGCAGGGAATTTCAAGTGGCAGAGAATTTAAGGTGTCAGTGCATTTGCGGTAGCACAACTACAAAGCAACCACCTGGAACATCCACCAATCGAGCAGTTTATAAACTATTATTGTCAGCTGACTTTTAAAGCCAACTTAACATTCGTTCACAAACTGTTCCTTATCATCAAATACCTAAAGAAATTGAATAAATGTATACAATGTCTGGGGCGTCCAGAAGAAATCTGAAACTAAACTTTGTTCTTCAGACTGGAGCTTAAGATATGATCTACTTCTTCCACAATACGTTCTAATGTTCTAGTGATATCTGGTGGTCTTACTGGTGAAAATACACTTATTGGTAAGACAAAGAGTTTTAAACAATCAGTTTAGTGGCCTAAGACTTTAAGGGACTTTAAGGTTGGTTATTGAGGTTAAGGTTAATTATTGGCATCATGCATGCTGGGTATAGTAGGACAAGTACACCTAAATACACAGAAAAATGTAAATATTGTTTGAACGCTGCACTACACCATATTACATTACTAATATTATATAATATATTAAATAATATTATATATTACCCTTAAAGTAATCTCAAATACACTTGCTGGTATGATTTCTGACTCTTAAGCATGACGTAATATGAAAATACAAAAGCACAGTCGAAATTCAGACCGACTACATACTTTTATATACATTTTTAAATGTATAGATATAGTTTAATTGTTCTGATGGTAATGTTTTTGTGTTTGTCATGTTTGTTCAAGCAGACCAGCTCCCGCTCTGCAGATCTGGACCCCTTTAAATTCCGCTGGCTCATCCCCGCCTCATCTGCGCAGGTTCGCCCTGGAAACTCAGCAGGTGGGTGTTTATACGGGCCTGCCGTTCACTATTACTGGACCAGCATCCTGGAAAGATTCTCAGTGTGCTAGTGTTGATGCTCCTACTCGGCTGCAGCTGCAGTCTGAGGCCTGTCTGCGAGCTCTGGTGTCTCCAACCCTGTTTTCCTCTCTCTTCCAGGATCTGAGGACCCTTGTCTTTGGGAATTAGTTCACACAAAGTCGGAAGTGGAAGGAAGACCAGAAACAGTGTTCCAACTCTGCAGCAGGTAAGAGGGCGGAATTTGAAACACAGACACGCTGGATGTCAATATGACAGAAGCTGGATAATACGAGGAAGAAATCATACAGTTAGAGCTGTAAGATGAAGATGATAGTAATTCACCTGGAATTCGTTATTGCATGACATAATTAGCGATTGCTGCAGTATTTAATTAAACAGGATTGTCAGAATTATACATGTAATACATTTAATTATATACACTACCACTCAAAAGTTTGGGATCACAGTGAAATGTTCTTGTTTTAATGGAGTATCTTCTTCCTTAACACAACAATGAACTGACGGGTCTCTAAAGAAAGTTGTTTCTTTCTGGTCATTTTGAGTCGGTCAGCAAGCCATCAACTGCTGATCTTCAGATACTAAACTAACCTAGAATGTTGTTCCCTTTTATACTCACTTATTAGTAGAATGTTTATCAGCTGTGCATCACAATTGAGCAAGAGTGTCCTAACAACCAATTAGTCCAATAACATCCTTAACTTGGATTGGCGGCCGTACCAGGAGATTTAGACAGAGGACTGAGAATTACTGATAATAGGACTATATGCAAAATAAGCCTCTATACAAAAATAGACCTTAATATAAACATTTTTATTCTTTAAAAATCATCTGATACACTTACATTAATTGTAAAATGGACAATATTGTTTGTGAATTGCATGAAAATTGCATGAAATGAAATTCTAAAGTGATCCTTAACTTTTGTGTATGTAAATATTTAAATGAAAAAAAGTGCTGAATATATAAACAGGGCATTTTTATAGTTTGTATTCCAGTACTCTGCATATTGTCGTTGTCCAAAGAAAAAATATTATTTTTCTATATAATAAAATTATGTTTTAAACAGTTTTATGATTAATGGACCAAAAAAAATGCTCCAAGATCACTCAGCAGAACCAAACCTCTTTACATTCACTTACACTGAAATTTAAAAATGCACACACGTGTGTCACGCCCTGTCTGTCCTACGTCCTGTCAGTCCCATGTGCCTCTGTTTACATTTCTAGTGTTTGTCATGTGCTCTTGTGTCTCCGCCCTAGCCCCGCCTCGCTCACCTGTGCCCCATTTGTGTTCAGTCCTGTCACCTGTTCCCTCTTGCCTCTGTTATTTATACCCTCTGTCTGCTGTCTGTGTTTGTTGGTCATTGTTGTAACTACATTCGGTCATTGTGGTAGCTCTGTTGTTGGAATTCTGTTTCGCCGCCCTACGTTTTCTGTTTCAGCTCATTTGTTTATCTTTCGTTTTTGTTTGTTTATTAAAAATATAAAAGCTTGCGTGTGTCTCCGCCATAATCTCTCGGCTCATCACCTGACAATGTGTGTGTGTGTATATATATATATATATATATATATATATATATTTCACTATATGCTGCACTATGGGTTAAATTTTGTCTGTTACAACTTATTAAATTTCAAAAAAACTCATCATAATGCCATAGTCATATACTGTAAAACATGTAAATCATATATTATGATATTATTTTTTGCCATACTGTCCCATATATTCAGTGTATTTTCTGCATGTAGTTATTTTTCAAATAAAATACTTTATTGAAGACTCAGTTTAGCCCCGCCCATTCACACTGAAGTAACTCAGCCCAGATTGCTTCAGAGGGTCAGCCAATCAGAACAAGAGTTATTTACATGTATCCGTCTCAGAGGCACAGTAATAAAAATAGACTGCACCAATTAATCAGTTAAGCCTTTCAGTCATCTCATCATTCCTCTGCTTTTCATGTACAGCAGTTTGGAGAACAAGGCCAACGCGGTGAAAGCCATCCGCTCCATCCTGAGAGAAAACTCCAGAAGGAACCTTCCGGCTGAACGAGGATCCAGAGATAATCTGACGTTTCCCAGGAGGAACCACCCAGCAGCCGTCAGAAGCAGCTCCTGGCTCCAGAGGCTCCAGCCACAGTCAGATGGACTCAAGCGCAGTCCACTAGATTCGGACGAGGGCAGACTCGCTGGAGATACACACTCGGAGCCTGCATGCGCTCCCAGAAACGAGAGCTCCTCACTCAGCAAGAGGGCCAGGCTGTGCTCCCTGACCAGCTCGCTGGAGGCTCAACTCCAGAGACTGAGCTTCATGGACTCACAGGAAGCCACCAACAACAATTCCCAAGGCCTGCAGTCCAGTCAGCTGACCCTGCTGGAGAATACTTCTGCAGTGAACCTTAACAGCCTGCTGGCTAGAGACTGCAGCGTACGGAGCCTGAGTTCTGTCGCTAATGAAGACTGCTTCTATGATACGGTCATGGGCATCCAGAAAGCTGCCATCCCCACACTGTAGATCTGTGAGGGGTCATCCATTCTGGTCCTGGAGGGGTCAGCAGTTCGGGGATGTCCCTGCTCAAACATACCTGGTTCCACTCAGTACTTAGTTTCCAGCAGAGAATTGACCTCCTTGTTGGGCCTGTTTACCACAGAACCACCACCATCACTCCACCACCCACCACCAACCATTACAGAGCCCCACATACACTGCTGGTAGTTTCACCACTGGCTGCACTGACCAACATCCATGACCTTGTTTATGGAAATGTTTGAAATGCCATGCTACCACTATTTATTTCCAAACCCAATGTTGCGACCTTGAGTTTCAAGTATTCTTATAAAGTATTCTTTATGAACTAATTTATGGAAGCACCTCCCTTAAATTGAACCTCCAAATGGAGAAGATCATGCTCAGACTATTCTAGCACTCTACTACTTCACAGAAAGAGCATCCAGAGTACATTTAGTTAGAGTTTAGTGCTGAAATATTAATATTTCTTACATCAAAATGGATAGAATTTAAAATTGCAGGAGCTGCATTTTTAATAACGACCTACATTATCAACAACATAGACTGAATTTCTTTACCCAGCTACATAGAGCGGGGAAGTGCCTGTAGACCACAGGCCTGGTGGTTCCCAGCCTGTTCCTCAGGGCCCCCGCAGACAGCCCACTTTTTTCTTTCATCCCTGTGTGTCCCAGATTAGTTTGGAGTAAAAATTTAGATGGTCTGGAGAGCCCTGACAACTGATTCAGACCCATCAGAAACAAATAAATATCCATGTTCTGAGTATAACTCCACCATAAGAAACCAAGATATGGCACATTACATACAGCGATCCAGCCTCAAGACAGAATCAGTGAATGTTCTGGTCTCATATGGAAACATAGTGGAATTTAAATTACTGGCGTTCAGACTTTGTTACAGGAAAATATCAACTTAATGTTCATGCAGACTCAATATTGATACCCATCAATACAGATATCACATCTCTGAACACACAGCTGATTATTCACCTACAAACAAAAGACCACAATGGTCATAAACCCCATGTGGTCATTCTGACAGATTGCAGTACACTACAGGATGCACAGGGGGGCGACGTGGCCTCAATTGCTTGATTCCACTGTAAATGGGGAAACTGCTCAGTTATTGGTTCCTGGTGATGTTCCAGTCAAAAGATTAACCAATTACAGCAATAATAACTATAATCTTCTGAGTTTCAGTGGGTGTGTTTGAGCAGGTAACTGTGTAGACCAGACGTGATCTCATTGCGGGAATAACTGGAGACAAACCTGAGAAATCTTGGGACGAATGTTGGTGGGAGTGTAGATTTATTCAGAGGGACAACTAATCAATCAAGAAATCCACAAATAATTAAAGTATACTTGAAACTTGGACATTATATACAATGAAAATAAGCATTGCGCCTTATGTAGATCTGTCTATCTATCTTGTTTTGCTAGTGTTACTGATTGTACAGCCTTACCAAGTATATGGAGACTTAGAGGTGGGCTTTAGGGGCTTAAGAAGTTGCCTACATCCATGTATTCTTGTTATGAGATCAAGTCCGGTCATGCTTCACTACTCCTGGACCAGATTGCTGTAGAGGGACTGGTGCCTTGTTTTACGGAGGATGCGCACAGATTACTTTACGTTGATGGTATTTGGTAGCACTCTTATCTAGAGCAACTTAAAGCTATATAGAGGGCAGGGGCTCTTGTTGGTGTAGCACAGTGTTCTTGCCCAGGCGGAACCTCAGTCCACAGTGTGGAGGCCAGTGATGTTATCCTCTACGCTACATCACCAGCTTCCTTTGGCATACGCTAAATTAGCCAGTGGCCTTTGTACGGGTGCAGTGGACTTAAAGACATGGCAGAAAAGACTGACTACAGTGTATTTCGTGGCCTTCCAAAGAAAAACGTGTATCTCCATTTTTCATGATTTTTACTTTTATACATCATTGGAGAGCAGAAGCTGCCGTTTACATTGTGTGCAAACGCCACGCTGAGTGGACCAATAGAAATGCTCCAAAGTGGCTTGGAAAATATTCTGGTTCCATTGACTTGCATTGAAAGTGAAGAAGGTTTTTGGCCTTTCCTGTAAAGCTGCCATTGTGGAGATCTTTCCTTTGGAGAGCAGATAGTATGCCTTGTATTCCAAGCTCTACAAAACAAACACAGGTTGCCTTGATTAGCTTTCCTGATGCAAGCCAAGAAGATTTTAAAGTTTGTGAATACTGTGTTTTTATATTTATACTGCTTTCTGACAAAGGCTTTTCTTGTACTGGAACAGCTCGATTGAATCATGTTTTTACGAACGAGGCCGTTCTGAGAATGTTTTCTAAGTTATGACTGTACATCTCCTTTATGTAATATGATTCAGTGTTGATTGTTTTTTTTTTTTGTGATGGATGTAGCATGACTCTCGTTTCTTAAGTTAAGTACCTTTGGAGACGTCTCCCTGTGGGTTACTGTAATTTACTGTATTTAAAGTACCTCCTGAACTATACTGTCTTTTGTAGTGTTTGGTAATTTATTTGTAAAAATATGCTATAATCCACAACCTGACCAGCTCTTGACCTTAAAATAAGCTTATATTGTAAGTTTTAATAAAGTCTTCTCTTCTACTCTTCCACTCGGGCTGCTTAGCTGAGTCTCATTCTAAAGCTGTAGGTATTACGGCTCGACCTGTGATTCCGCCTGATGAGAAACGAGATCCATTTCAAAGCGGGTGGAAACGAACAGAGCCGTCTATATGGGTGCTTTTATGATCTATCTCTGAGCTCAGAAACACACTGCATCTAGTAGTAGACTACATCTGTATGGAGAGAGAGAGAGAGAGAGAGAGAGAGCGAGAGAGTAGGCTACTTCTGTATGAAAAAAGAGAGAGAGAGAAACACAAAGGGAGAGAGAGCAAAAGAGAGACGAGATAGAAAGAGAGAGAGAGAGCGAGAGAGAGAGAGAGAGAGAGAGTAGGCTAAACCTGTACAGAGAAAGAGAGAGAGAAAGAGACAAAGAGCAAGAGACACTGAGTAAAGAGAGAGAGAGAAATCTAGAAGGAGATAGAGAGCAAGAGAGTAGGCCTGTATGGTTTGTGAAAGAGAGAAAAAGCGACAGAGGAAAAGAGAGAGAAAGAAAGAAAGTCTGTATGGTAAGAGAGAGAGAGAGAGAGAGAGGGAGCGAGAGAGCTAGAGTGACAGAGTGAGTGACAGAGAAAGAGAGAGACAGACAGAGAGAGAGAGGGAAGAGGGACATAGAGGCAGAGTGAAAGACAAAGTGAGAGACAGATAGACAAAGCAAGAGAGAGAGAGACATTGAGAGAGAGAGAGTGGGCTATATGTATGGTAAGAGACAGAGAGGGAGAGAGAGAGAGAGACAGTGAGAGAGAGAGAGAGACAGTGAGAGAGAGAGAGAGTGGGCTATATGTATGGTAAGAGACAGAGAGAGAGAGAGAGACAGTGAGAGAGAGAGAGAGAGTAGGCTAATTGTATGGTAAGAGACAGAGAGAGAGAGAGAGACAGTGAGAGAGAGAGAGAGAGTAGGCTATATGTATGGTAAGAGACAGAGAGAGAGAGAGAGAGAGTGAGAGAGAGAGAGAGAGTAGGCTAATTGTATGGTAAGAGACAGAGAGAGACAGTGAGAGAGAGAGACAGTGAGAGAGAGAGAGAGTAGGCTATATGTATGGTAAGAGACAGAGAGAGAGAGAGAGAGAGAGACAGTGAGAGAGAGAGAGAGAGAGAGAGAGAAGAAAGTAAATGAATCATAATTATGGTTCTGTTGTTGAGCTCTTTGTTCTGGGCTTTAGTGGGCGAGGGTAATGTGAGTGAGTGGGAGAGTGGGCTCTCAGAGCCAGATGCTCTTTGTCACCTTTTTCAGTCCGACTGGAAGGAGAGGCAGAAAACACCCCGCATACAAGAGCCAGTAGGAAAATCTTAATCTCATAAACAGAACTCTATTAGAGCAGGAGTCTTACCTGACCATAGAACATCAGTGTAGCTTAATTCATTACTGACCAGGTATGAGATTTCAATCCAGTATGAATCTGCAATGTGTAGTGTTATAGTCTGACAGTGACTTAATCCAGTATAAATCTGCAATGTGTAGTGTTATAGTCTGACAGTGACTTAAACCAGTATGAATCTGCAATGTGTAATGTTTATAGTCTGACAGTGACTTAATCCAGTATGAATCTGCAATGTGTAATGTTTATAGTCTAACAGTGACTTAATCCAGTATGAATCTGCAATGTGTGTTGTGTTTATAGTCTGACAGTGACTTAATCCAGTATGAATCTGCAATGTGTGTAATGTTTATAGTCTGACAGTGACTTAATCCAGTATAAATCTGCAATGTGTGTAATGTTTATAGTCTGACAGTGACTTAATCCAGTATAAATCTGCAATGTGTGTAGTGTTATAGTCTGACAGTGACTTAATCCAGTATGAATCTGCAATGTGTAATGTTTATAGTCTGACAGTGACTTAATCCAGTATGAATCTGCAATGTGTAATGTTTATAGTCTGACAGTGACTTAATCCAGTATGAATCTGCAATGTGTAATGTTTATAGTCTGACTGACTTAATCCAGTATAAATCTGCAATGTGTAATGTTTATAGTCTGACAGTGACTTAATCCAGTATAAATCTGCAATGTGTGTAGTGTTATAGTCTAACAGTGACTTAATCCAGTATAAATCTGCAATGTGTGTAGTGTTATAGTCTAACAGTGACTTAATCCAGTATAAATCTGCAATGTGTAATGTTTATAGTCTGACTGACTTAATCCAGTATAAATCTGCAATGTGTAATGTTTATAGTCTGACAGTGACTTAATCCAGTATGAATCTGCAATGTGTGTAGTGTTATAGTCTGACGGTGACTTAATCCAGTATAAATCTGCAATGTGTAATGTTTATAGTCTGACGGTGACTTAATCCAGTATAAATCTGCAATGTGTAATGTTTATAGTCTGACGGTGACTTAATCCAGTATAAATCTGCAATGTGTGTAGTGTTATAGTCTGACAGTGACTTAATCCAGTATAAATCTGCAATGTGTAATGTTTATAGTCTGACAGTGACTTAATCCAGTATGAATCAGCAATGTGTGTCATGTTTATAGTCTGACAGTGACTTAATCCAGTATGAATCAGCAATGTGTGTCATGTTTATAGTCTGACAGTGACTTAAACCAGTATAAATCTGCAATGTGTGTAGTGTTATAGTCTGACAGTGACTTAATCCAGTATGAATCTGCAATGTGTAATGTTTATAGTCTGACGGTGACTTAATCCAGTATAAATCTGCAATGTGTGTAGTGTTATAGTCTGACAGTGACTTAATCCAGTATGAATCTGCAATGTGTAATGTTTATAGTCTGACGGTGACTTAATCCAGTATAAATCTGCAATGTGTGTAGTGTTATAGTCTGACAGTGACTTAATCCAGTATAAATCTGCAATGTGTAATGTTTATAGTCTGACAGTGACTTAATCCAGTATGAATCAGCAATGTGTGTCATGTTTATAGTCTGACAGTGACTTAATCCAGTATGAATCAGCAATGTGTGTCATGTTTATAGTCTGACAGTGACTTAAACCAGTATAAATCTGCAATGTGTGTAGTGTTATAGTCTGACAGTGACTTAATCCAGTATGAATCTGCAATGTGTAATGTTTATAGTCTGACAGTGACTTAATCCAGTATGAATCTGCAATGTGTGTTGTGTTTATAGTCTGACGGTGACTTAAACCAGTATGAATCTGCAATGTGTGTCATGTTTATAGTCTGACAGTGACTTAATCCAGTATAAATCTGCAATGTGTAATGTTTATAGTCTGACTGACTTAATCCAGTATGAATCTGCAATGTGTAATGTTTTTAGTCTGACGGTGACTTAAACCAGTATGAATCTGCAATGTGTAATGTTTTTAGTCTGACGGTGACTTAAACCAGTATGAATCTGCAATGTGTAATGTTTATAGTCTGACAGTGACTTAATCCAGTATGAATCTGCAATGTGTGTCATGTTTATAGTCTGACAGTGACTTAATCCAGTATGAATCTGCAATGTGTAATGTTTATAGTCTAACAGTGACTTAATCCAGTATAAATCTGCAATGTGTGTTGTGTTTATAGTCTGACAGTGACTTAATCCAGTATGAATCTGCAATGTGTGTTGTGTTTATAGTCTAACAGTGACTTAATCCAGTATAAATCTGCAATGTTTAATGTTTATAGTCTGACAGTGACTTAATCCAGTATGAATCTGCAATGTGTGTTGTGTTTATAGTCTGACAGTGACTTAATCCAGTATGAATCTGCAATGTGTGTTGTGTTTATAGTCTGACGGTGACTTAAACCAGTATGAATCTGCAATGTGTAATGTTTTTAGTCTGACAGTGACTTAATCCAGTATGAATCTGCAATGTGTGTTGTGTTTATAGTCTGACGGTGACTTAAACCAGTATGAATCTGCAATGTGTAATGTTTATAGTCTGACAGTGACTTAATCCAGTATAAATCTGCAATGTGTAATGTTTATAGTCTGACTGACTTAATCCAGTATGAATCTG
Source organism: Megaleporinus macrocephalus (assembly GCA_021613375.1). NCBI lineage: Eukaryota > Metazoa > Chordata > Actinopteri > Characiformes > Anostomidae > Megaleporinus > Megaleporinus macrocephalus. Next base: position 44,524,643 of record CM038707.1, on the reverse strand, counting down.
CAATGTGTAATGTTTTTAGTCTGACGGTGACTTAAACCAGTATGAATCTGCAATGTGTAATGTTTTTAGTCTGACGGTGACTTAAACCAGTATGAATCTGCAATGTGTAATGTTTATAGTCTGACAGTGACTTAATCCAGTATGAATCTGCAATGTGTGTCATGTTTATAGTCTGACAGTGACTTAATCCAGCATGAATCTGCAATGTGTGTTGTGTTTATAGTGTGACATTGACTTAATCCAGTATGAATCTGCAATGTGTAATGTTTATAGTTTGACGGTGACTTAAACCAGTATGAATCTGCAATGTGTGTCGTGTTTATAGCCTGACAGTGACTTAATCCAGTATGAATCTGCAATGTGTGTAGTGTTATAGTCTAACAGTGACTTAATCCAGTATGAATCTGCAATGTGTAATGTTTATAGTCTGACTGTGACCTAAACCAGTATGAATCTGCAGTGTGTGTAGTGTTATAGTCTAACAGTGACTTAATCCAGTATGAAGTTGCAGTGTGTAGTGTTTAATCTGACAGTGTCTTAATCCAGTATGAAGTTGCAGTGTGTAGTGTTTAATCTGACAGTGTCTTAATCCAGTATGAAGTTGCAGTGTGTAGGGTTTAGTCTGACAGTGTCTTAATCCAGTATGAAGTTGCAGTGTGTAGGGTTTAGTCTGACAGTGTCTTAATCCAGTATGAAGTTGCAGTGTGTAGGGTTTAATCTGACAGTGTCTTAATCCAGTATGAAGTTGCAGTGTGTAGGGTTTAATCTGACAGTGTCTTAATCCAGTATGAAGTTGCAGTGTGTAGTGTTTAATCTGACAGTGTCTTAATCCAGTATGAAGTTGCAGTGTGTAGTGTTTAATCTGACAGTGTCTTAATCCAGTATGAAGTTGCAGCGTGTAGGGTTTAATCTGACAGTGTCTTAATCCAGTATGAAGTTGCAGTGTGTAGTGTTTAATCTGACAGTGTCTTAATCCAGTATGAAGTTGCAGTGTGTAGGGTTTAATCTGACAGTGTCTTAATCCAGTATGAAGTTGCAGCGTGTAGTGTTTAATCTGACAGTGTCTTAATCCAGTATGAAGTTGCAGTGTGTAGTGTTTAATCTGACAGTGTCTTAATCCAGTATGAAGTTGCAGTGTGTAGTGTTTAATCTGACAGTGTCTTAATCCAGTATGAAGTTGCAGTGTGTAGTGTTTAATCTGACAGTGTCTTAATCCAGTATGAAGTTGCAGTGTGTAGGGTTTAATCTGACAGTGTCTTAATCCAGTATGAAGTTGCAGTGTGTAGGGTTTAATCTGACAGTGTCTTAATCCAGTATGAAGTTGCAGTGTGTAGGGTTTAATCTGACAGTGTCTTAATCCAGTATGAAGTTGCAGTGTGTAGGGTTTAATCTGACAGTGTCTTAATCCAGTATGAAGTTGCAGTGTGTAGGGTTTAATCTGACAGTGTCTTAATCCAGTATGAAGTTGCAGTGTGTAGGGTTTAATCTGACAGTGTCTTAATCCAGTATGAAGTTGCAGTGTGTAGGGTTTAATCTGACAGTGTCTTAATCCAGTATGAAGTTGCAGTGTGTAGTGTTTAATCTGACAGTGTCTTAATCCAGTATGAAGTTGCAGTGTGTAGTGTTTAATCTGACAGTGTCTTAATCCAGTATGAAATTGCAGTGTGTAGTGTTTAATCTGACAGTGTCCTAATCCAGTATGAAGTTGCAGTGTGTAGTGTTTAATCTAACAGTGTCTTAATCTAGTATGAAGTTGCAGTGTGTAGTGTTTAATCTGACAGTGTCTTAATCCAGTATGAAGTTGCAGTGTGTAGTGTTTAATCTAACAGTGTCTTAATCTAGTATGAAGTTGCAGTGTGTAGGGTTTAATCTGACAGTGTCCTAATCCAGTATGAAGTTGCAGTGTGTAGTGTTTAATCTGACAGTGTCTTAATCCAGTATGAAGTTGCAGTGTGTAGGGTTTAATCTGACAGTGTCTTAATCCAGTATGAAGTTGCAGTGTGTAGTGTTTAATCTGACAGTGTCTTAATCCAGTATGAAGTTGCAGTGTGTAGGGTTTAATCTGACAGTGTCTTAATCCAGTATGAAGTTGCAGTGTGTAGGGTTTAATCTGACAGTGTCTTAATCCAGTATGAAGTTGCAGTGTGTAGTGTTTAATCTGACAGTGTCTTAATCCAGTATGAAGTTGCAGTGTGTAGGGTTTAATCTGACAGTGTCTTAATCCAGTATGAAGTTGCAGTGTGTAGGGTTTAATCTGACAGTGTCTTAATCCAGTATGAAGTTGCAGTGTGTAGGGTTTAATCTGACAGTGTCTTAATCCAGTATGAAGTTGCAGTGTGTAGGGTTTAATCTGACAGTGTCTTAATCCAGTATGAAGTTGCAGTGTGTAGGGTTTAATCTGACAGTGTCTTAATCCAGTATGAAGTTGCAGCGTGTAGGGTTTAATCTGACAGTGTCTTAATCCAGTATGAAGTTGCAGTGTGTAGGGTTTAATCTGACAGTGTCTTAATCCAGTATGAAGTTGCAGTGTGTAGGGTTTAATCTTAAGACAGTAGTGAAGATCCTCCAGCACGACTCACTTATGTAACACTTCACAGAGTAAACGTTAGTGATAAATCAGTTCGAGAGTGAACGGAGAACTCAGAGAAGGAGAAGCACACTGAGCATGCGGTTCATGCGTTGCCACAGTAACACCCGTGTGGAGGAGTACGGAACCGGCCCACCACACTCACACATAAATGCTGAATGAGGCTACAGCCCCCCAAACACACTGAACAGAGACTCCTGCCCTCGATCTGCTCTGAGCTGAACTGACCGACTAACTACAGAGAAACCAGGAGCAGACAGTCTCTCTCTCTCTCTCACTGTCTCTGTCTCTCCCGCTCTCTTTATCTCTCTCTCTCTCTCTCTCTCTCTCTCACACTGTCTCTGTCTCTCCCTCTTTCACTCTCTTTCTCTCACTGTCTCTGTTTCTGTCTCTCCCTCTCTCTCTTTCTCTCTCTCTCACTGTCTCTTCCTCTCTTTATCTCTCTCTTTCTCTCTAGCACCCTCCTTCATTCACTTTCTCTACCTCTCTCTCTCTTACTCTCTCTTCTCTCTCTCTACCTCTTTCTCTCTCTCCCCTCTCCCGTCCTCCCTCCATCTATCTCTCTACCTCTGTCTCTTCACTCTCAGTAATTCTCTCCCTTCCTCCCTCCCCCTCTCTCTAACTTACTCTCTCTCTTTTCTCTACCTCTTTCTCACTTACTATCTCTCTTCTCTCTCTCTCCTCTCTCTCTCCTCTTTCACGTACTCTGCCTCTCTCTCTACCTCTCTCTCACTTACTATCTCTCTCTCTCTCTCCTCTCTTTCACGTACTCTGCTTCTCTCTCTCTCTACCTCTCTCTCACTTACTATCTCTCTCTCTCTCTCTCTCTCTCTCTTCTCGCTCTCTGCCTCTCGCTCACTCACTACCTCTCCTCTCTCTCTATCTCTCTCTGCTTTCTCTCTCTCCCTAAATCTTTATTTCTCTCTCACACTTACTCTCTCTCTCACTCACTCTATCCCCTGCTGTACCTCACTCTTTATCTTTGCCCAATCATCTGTTCCTCTCACTTTGTTGCTCTCCCATTCTCTTCCCTGCTCTCTTTGATTCTGTCTCTCTTTATCACCCTCTGTCGTCCTCTCTCTCTCTCTCTCTCTCTCTCTCTCTCTCTCTCTCTCTCTCTCTCTCTCTCTCTCTCTCTCAGAACGGACTCCAGTCGTCGTCTCTCAGCCTCTTTCTGGACGGAGCTCTGAGAAATGGACGTGTCTCTCTCTCTGGCTGGATCTGAAGCTGTGCTGGTTCTGAGTTGTGGATCTCGGTCATTCAGGCTCTGTATGTTTTTGTCTGTGTGACTGTGTGGAATGTGCTGATCTCCACACTCTCCCATGCTGGATCTCTCCATCTCCTGCCGTGGATGTGCTCTGGACACGCTCTGAGTGCGCTTGCTGATCTCACGTGAACAGATTTACTGCTGGGATCAGTTCTGGAATCAGTCCTGGGATCAGTTATGGGTTCTCCTCTGGAGCTGAAGGTCCAGGTTTGTTCAATATTTATCTTCTCTCCTAAAAAGATCATTCTTCTCTCAGAAATTCTAAAATCTAAAGCCATGAATGTTCCATACAACACTAGACGTAATCCATGTCCAGCAATCCAGGATATGGATTACATGGATTAGCGATTCATCAACGAGAAAGCCTCTTAATCGTTACATTTCCAGGCTTAAGCTCACTCTTTAGTGTCAGGATGCTTTAAAGGAGCAGTGTGTAAGTTTTAGGGGGCGGGTGTATTAACACAAATTGGATATTATAAACAAAATATGTTTTGATGTATAATTACAAGTCATTGTGTTTTCATTAAATTAAAATAAGCCTTAGGAGCATCTACAGTTTAATGCTTCTCATTCGGCAGCTTCTTATTCAGATTTTCCCATTCCACCTTAAATGGCATGGTCATTATTATAATGTTCAAGGTTGCAGAATTTAGCCACAGCATTATTTAAGGTGGGACGGGAAATATTGAACAAGAACCTGCCGAATGTCGCCAGCATTAAAAGAATGAAATCAGTTTATCAGTAGTCAGTAGTGATTATTAAACTAGTTACTGAATTTAATGATCATTAAAAAATAATGAGGATGTTTGATGGTGTAAATGAGTTTATCAGGAGTCAGTAGTTATTATTAAACTGAGTACTGAACTGAATGAACATTAAAAGAATAATGTTTCAATCAGGTTCAATGTAAATGAGTTTATCAGTAGTCATTAGTGACTAGTAAAATATCCTCATTATTCTTTTAATGTTCATTCAGTTCAGTACTCAGTTTAAAAAAAGAATAATGAGGATGTTTGATGGTGTAAATGAGTTTATCAGGAGTCAGTAGTGATTATTAAACCGAGTACTGAACTGAATGAACATTAAAAAATAATGAGGATGTTTGATGGTGTAAATGAGTTTATCAGTAGTCAGTAGTGATTATTAAACTGAGTACTAAACTAAATGAACATTAAAAGAATAATGAGGATGTTTGATGGTGTAAATGACAATCAGCAGTCAGTAGTGATTATTAAACTGAGTACTGAACTGAATGAACATTAAAAGAATAATGAGGATGTTTGATGGTGTAAATGAGTTTATCAGGAGTCAGTAGTGATTATTAAACTGAGTACTGAACTGAATGAACATTAAAAGAATAATGAGGATGTTTGATGGTGTAAATGAGTTTATCAGTAGTCAGTATTATTAAACTGAGTACTAAACTAAATGGACATTAAAAGAATAATGAGGATGTTTGATGGTGTAAATGACTATCAGTAGTCAGTAGTGATTATTAAACTGAGTACTAAACTGAATGAACATTAAAAGAATAATGAGGATGTTTGATGGTGTAAATGAGTTTATCAGGAGTCAGTAGTGATTATTAAACTGAGTACTGAACTGAATGAACATTAAAAGAATAATGAGGATGTTTGATGGTGTAAATGAGTTTATCAGTAGTCAGTAGTGATTATTAAACTGAGTACTGAACTGAATGAACATTAAAAGAATAATGAGGATGTTTGATGGTGTAAATGAGTTTATCAGTAGTCAGTAGTGACTATTAAACTGAGTACTGAACTGAATGAACATTAAAAGCACAATAAAACATTTAATAAACTAGAAATATGGCAAATTATGCAAAGTAGGACCACCACTTACTCTCTGATAGTAAGTCCAAGGTGTGTGTTTAACCCTTTGAGCGCCAGTTCTATTATACATAAATCAGAACTACTGTGAACCTGGTGTGTACATGGTATAATTCAGAGTGTAAGGAACTGAAATGTGGACGCTTTAAAGTTTGAAGGGTTAACTTTGTAAAAACTAAGAAGCCTGTTTTGATTTGACTGTTTTAGTGATGTCACAAAAACCAATATATTTAGACATATATCCATCAATTCAGTCTACAGCAGTTTAGCCCCTCCCACTCACTCTCAAGTTGTTAAAAACTGCTTTTGATTGAGGCACAATACATATCAGCCAACCAGAGCAGAGGTCATTTACATATATCAGGCTTAGTATACTAGTATAGAGCAAACTAATGTAATGTGAAACATTTAAATAGTCAAACAGACTTTTAGCCTCATATTCAATGCTTAGCACTCTGATCTGTGAGTACTGGTCACCCATGAGTTACTGTTCACTTCTTTATTAATTCAGCTCCCTGTCAGAGTCTACACTACTGTATAGCATCATTTTGTAAACAAACTGCAGAGTGAAAGCTTAAGGACAGCCTCCACGTGGTGGTGTTAGCTCTAACACAGTGTTATAACTAAAGGCCAGGCTGAATGAGTACCTCTTCATCAGCAGGTGCACAGCAGTCTGCCTCTATAGGGCTCGCTGGGCTACTGTTGTGCAAATCCCAGTAAACAAAGAACACCCAGGCCTCAGATTCACACCCGTTTACCTCACCTAGTGTTCCTAAAACAGGACCACTTACTAGACAACAGAATAAAGCTGTGAAAAAAACTATATACAAATGGGCTAGTAGGAAGGCATTTTTGCCACAGGTCAGTCTGAGGAACATCCATCCTGCTAGACCTGCCTCGGTCAACTGTAAGTGCTGTGATTGTGAAATGGAAGCGTTGAGCAGCGACAACAGCTCAGACCCACCACAAAGCACTAAACCTCACAAGCTCACCATGCGTAAAAGATGGATTACTGACTGCAGAGCTCCAAACGACCTCTGGAAACAACATCAGCGCGAATTGTGAGTTAGGAGCTCCATGGAGTGGGATTCTGTGGTCTGCAAACAAGCCTAAGATCACTGTGTGTGATGCCAAGGGTCACAATGCTGAGCGTCACAGTGAGAGAGTCGCAACGGCAAACGTCACAATGCCAAACGTCACAATGTCAAACGTCACAATGCCAAACGTCACAATGCCAAACGTCACAATGTCAAACGTCACAATGCCAAACGTCACAATGGCAAACGTTGTAATGTCAAACAACGCAATGCCAAACGTCACAATGCCAAACGTCACAATGCCAAACGTTGTAATGTCAAACAATGCAATGCCAAACGTCACAATGCCAAACGTTGCAATGCCAAACGTTGCAATGCCAAACGTCACAATGCCAAACGTTGCAATGCCAAACGTTGTAATGTCAAACAACGCAATGCCAAACGTCACAATGCCAAACGTTGTAATGTCAAACAACGCAATGCCAAACGTCACAATGCCAAACGTCACAATGCCAAACGTTGTAATGTCAAACAATGCAATGCCAAACGTCACAATGCCAAACGTTGCAATGCCAAACGTTGCAATGCCAAACGTTGCAATGCCAAACGTTGCAATGCCAAACGTCACAATGCCAAACGTCACAATGCCAAACGTTGTAATGTCAAACAACGCAATGCCAATTGTCACAATGCCAAACGTTGCAATGCCAAACGTCACAATGCCAAACGTTGTAATGTCAAACAACGCAATGCCAAACGTCACAATGCCAAACGTTGCAATGCCAAACGTCACAATGCCAAATGTTGTAATGTCAACAACGCAATGCCAAACGTCACATTGCCAAACGTTACAATGGCAAACGTCACAATGTCAAACGTCACAATGGCAAACGTCACAATGTCAAACGTCACAATGGCAAACGTCACAATGCCAAACAATGCAATGCCAAACGTCACAATGCAAACGTTGCAATGTCAAACAACGCAATGCCAAACGTTGCAATGCCAAACGTCACAATGCCAAACGTCACAATGCCAAACAATGCAATGCCAAACGTCACAATGCCAAACGTTGCAATGACAAACGTCACAATGCCAAACGTTGCAATGCCAAACGTCACAATGTCAAACGTCACAATGCCAAACGTCACAATGCCAAACGTCACAATGCCAAACGTCGCAATGCCAAACATCACATTGCCAAACGTCACAATGCCAAACGTCACAATGCCAAACGTCACAATGCCAAACGTCACAATGCCAAACAATGCAATGGTAAACGTCACAGTGCCAAACGTGTTCTCCAGAAAGATGAATCACGCTTTACTTTCGGCCAGATCATAAACCCATTAACCTCACCTGTGTTCGAAATCACGTACTAGATCAGTACGTACTCAGTTGGAGCTAGAGCGCCCTGTCTGTCTGTTAAAGCAGTACACTCTTTCAGTGTGCGAGTGTTTAGTATCCACACAACCTCGGACGCACTACCTCCGCCATCTTACCAACGTCCTGTGACGCAAGACGTCAGACCATCACAGTAAAGGTCTCGCTATTTATTTAAAAGCTTAGTTAACTGACGGGTTTAGAGACTGTCTGTGACACTGTTCTGCTTGTTATTCTGAATATGTCCTCACATGTTGTCTAGCTGCAGCTCAGAGTGGAATTTAATTATTGTTTACCTTAGCAGTAGCGCTAACTTCTGTAGCGGTAGTTCACTAGCCGTAGTGTAGCATAGCCACGCCACGCTTTCACCACGGGACTTTTTGCGTACTGCTCGACGAGCACTATGTATTTGGACACCCTAGTTATTCTAGTGTACTGCTTTTGCATACTGTTCAGTATGCAAGTACGTGATTTCCGATGCACCCCTAGTGTTCCTCATACAGGACCTCTTAATAGACAAAAAAAATAAAACTGTGGGAAAAAAAACAATGCCTTATATTTTCTAACTTGGAGAAACATCCTAGTCGGAGGTCAGAAATTTTGGAATGAAAAAGTTGCTTCATTACCTCATCTCCAGAAATGTGTTCTCTGGAGTGATAATTCACGCTTCACTATCTATGATAGATGATTTGAATGGATGGATGTGGGTTTGGAGGATGAATCCAGGAGACCCTACCTACTGGAATGCACAGTGCCAACAGTAAACTTTGGCTGAGGGAGGATAATGGGGGCCATTTTTAGGCCCCTTAGCTTTAAGTTAAGGGTGATGTTAATGCTACAGCACACAAAGACATTTTACACAAGTCTACGATTCCATCTCTGTGGTTTGGGGAAGACCCAGCATGATCTCACACAAAGCCAGCTCCATTAAGTTTCATGAGTTTGGTGTGGAGGAACTACAGTGGCGTGACCTCAACACCTCCACACAGACGCTCTTTTGTCTGTATAGGCTCAAATACACTCCAAAATCCTGTGAAGTTCTGAAGTTTCTCAGAAGAGTTGCAAAGCTGGCCAGTTCCATATTAAACCCAGTGGTTTTGGAATGGGATGTCCAACAAGCTCATGCACAGGCAGAGTGAACAGCAAAAACAAACTTCAGCAAACTTGCCCAGTCCAATTACCAGCAAGATCTTGTAAACGTGAGGTTAGAAACCCGTTTTTTAGTTTTATAGCCTTATATAAATAGAGCTTTTTAAACAACGCTCACAATCTGAGCGAAAGCAAGTTAAACCGCCTGAGAATATTATAAACAAATCCTGGATATCTGTAAATACACCGGCTACCAGCTCAGCAAGCAGCATAGCATGTCTTTGCACTGTAGCAGTTTCAGTAAACAAAGATTTAGAGGCGCTCTGAAAGAAGCTGTGTTCAATAAATATTTAATCGGTCTCATATTTGTTATGAGGCATGATACACTGAGGACGAGCCATGAATCATATTCCAGCACATGTATTTCCAGGGCTAAATTACTGGAGAATAAATAACGAGAAATCTGGGAACATATCATAATTATGGCCAACAGCTCAAAGCAGAGGAAGAATGCAGCACCCGTGTGGTTTAACCCCCTTAATTGCCATAAATGGACAGGTTGGTGGTTCCTAGCACTTATTAAAGAACCTAAATCAACTCTTATTATTATTTCTAGAATACTGGAGTTAGGTGTAAACAGTGTTTTAAAATGTACCATCCATGTCCTTGTACATCAATATTTGGAAATTAAATATCCTGTTCCGATCTACAATTTAGAGCTATTTGCCACACAGAAAAATATGATGTCCATCAAGGGCGTGACGTGTCCCCACCAATATTGAGCGATTACTAATTACTGAAACCCGATCTGTCAACATCCTTCATCCCTGTAACACATAGGGTCAGTGTGATTGGCTGTGCCTTTCCCTGCAGTGACGTGAGACTCTGTGGCTACGTTTGGTTTGGAAACGTGTAAATCAATTAAAGGCAAGTTCACTAATGAGTTCACCATAATAACGTTAGGCTAGCATCGTCTGTAGCTGTGAATAACATGGTTTGGAAATGAACTGCACAACAAACATTATATAATTAATGAATTAAATTATGAATTGTTATTCAGAATAGTTAAAAGCACGTAGAATAGCATATGTAGTCCTTTATTGTTTCATTGTGGGGCAATAAGAAAACAACAAAAAAAACAGGGGGGGTGGTGGGTTTCGTGGATACATAGGTCCTCACCAATGTCAAGAGCAAATCTACGCCCTTGATATCCACATTTAACTCATCTGTGCAGTGAAACACAAACAAACACACACTAGGGGGCAGTAATCACACTTCCCCAGGGGTAGCCCTATCCACAGCACTGAGGGCACTTCAGTCGTGGCCACCCAGTTCAGGAGATCAGACTAGCGATCTTCTGGTTACAAGGCTGGTTCCCAAACCTCCAGACCACGCCATAACTGTTTGGTGATGTCACAAAATTCACACTGAAATTCTAATAAACTGCTTTTGATTTAGGCAAAATACATATGAGCCAATCAGAACAGGTGGTGAAAACACCATCCTTCAGTGAGTCAACAGCTTTTCTGTTTTTTCATTTAAGTAGTAAAACAGACTTTTAGCCTTGTATTTGATGTGTTGATGCAGTCACACAGACGTTTTCTGTAGTTCGCTCTATTTTTATACCAGAAAAGTAACATTTTAAAATCGTTTAGGTTTCTGAACAGTGTGCACGAGTCACAAAGGTCACTTTTATATAAATTAATCTCTCTTTCTGTGGCTAAACTACTTCATAGCACCACTTTGAAGCATGTAAACAAACTGCAGCGTACAAGCTAATGGGCTAATAATGCTGACCTTACACCAAATGACTTTCAAGCGAGTTTACGGTCGCAGACAAATTTCCAGTGTTGGAATAAAATCGAAGTTGAGTTGCGTTCGCGTCATCTCGATCGTTTAGTGTAATGTCTAGTTCACACTACACGAGTTTAGCCTGGTTTTTCAGTCGCCGACTGTTTATTGTAGATCACCGACAAAAACCTCTGCTCGGAGGCGAATCGGCGACCACTCGGCGCTCACTCAGTCGTGTGATGTGAACGACTGAAAGGCGCTCGCCGACCTGTCACCGAGTGCTCGCCGACTAATCGCAGACGCTCGGCAAACAACTAGCATGTTTAATATCTAGGCCAGTCGGCGACTAGAGTCAACAGCAGCGTCTAGCTTCAGCCAATGGCGTCTGCGGACGCCACGTACATTTTCATTGATTAAATATTTACCTCCAGCTCTCTCTGCAGAACAGACAGTCCCTGCTGGCCCCGTGCCTTTATCAATTTTTATAACTTTTTTCTTTCTTGCAGATCAGCTCAGTAATAACTCGTATCGCTGGTTTATTGATGCCCGTTTTGGAATTAGTGTATGTTCTACGTGGTATCACTAGCTCTCACATGTGTTTAGTTCTCGTTTGCTCGTGAGAAAAAACGTGTTTTTGGATCAAAGCCAGATGAGTCGGCGATTCTCCAGAGTGAAAGTCGTGTAATTTGTGGCCCCGTGTCGCCGATCAGTCATGTAGTGTGAAAGCCACGACAACTGAAAGACTCTCGATTACAGCTCAACCAGTCATGTAGTGTGAACCAGACATAAAGTGGTCAAGACGGCCAGTCTTTTTCATGTCCGAGCGTTCCGATAAAATCAACCGTGTTTAATGTTATCTTAAGGTCTGGTTCACACTACATGACTGGTTGAGCTGTAACCGAGAGTCTTTCAGTTGTCGTAGCTTTCACACTTACACGACTTTCACTCTGGAGAATCGCAGACTCCTCTGGCTTCGGTCCTAAAACACGTTTTTTCTCACGAGAACACGCGAGAACTAAACACACGTAGAACATACACTATTTCCAAAACGGGCATCAATAAACCAGCGATACGAGTTATCACTGAGCTGATCTGCAAGAAAGAAAAAAGTTATGAAAATTGATAAAGGCACGGGGCCAGCAGGGACTGTCTGTTCTGCAGAGAGAGCTGGAGGTAAATATTTAATCAATGAAAACGTACGTGTCGTCCGCCGCCGCTGTGATAATGCGTGAACGGTGGCGTGGTCCTCTCTCTACGTGATCCAATTGGCTGAAGCTAGACGCTGCTGTTGACTCTAGTCGCCGGCTGGCCTAGATATTAAACATGCTAGTTATTTGCCGAGCGTCTGCGATTAGTCGGCGAGCACTCGGTGACAGGTTGGCGAGCGTATTTCAGCCGTTCACATCACACGACTGAGTGAGCGCCGAGTGGAGCCGATTTGCCTCCAAGCAGAGGTTTTTGTCGGCGATCTACAAAAAACAGTCGGCGACTGAAAAACCAGGCTAAGATCGTGTAGTGTGAACTTGATATAAGTCTTGTCTTGGCTCACGGAAATACTGACGTCAACATTATTGACAACCAATAGGAGCCGCAAGGAGCGCGCCCCCGCGTGCAGCTCCTCCAACACGGCGCGCGAGCCGCGCAGGAATGTCTGGCGGGTAAAGAAGTTAGACTTCTCCTGCGGTTCTCCTGCGGTTCTCCTGCGGTTCTCCTGGACTGTACAAAAGGAGGAGAAACTGGTGGAGCTGTGGAGTGAGAAAGAGTGCCTCTTTCTATACCGCGACAGAGTAGAAAAGGAAAAAACGTTAACAGAAATCTAAAACCCTCGACATCCCCGCTGAGTATGCTATGCTAAAACACTGCTGAACAGGCCTACAGTGTTTACAATTAGCCTAGCAGCTAACCGTACATTTAGCTGAATAGTGCCAGCTTTATTCATATAAATGGGGCATAATAGAGACTCTGAAAGACCCCCCGTCTTTACAGAATCATAGTCTGTAACTAGTCTTTAGATGTGAGAGGGTGTCAGACTTTAGTCTATTAAATGTCTTTTCATAAAGGTTAGTTCTTACAACTAAAGACCACTACACGCCAAACATGACCTCAGCAGAGGCACTAAACTCAATCAAAGCTAGATTAAGACACAGAAAGCCACAGTAGATCACATGTAGCTTAAATGGTACACAGGTCTTCTAGGTAAACAGACAAATGCTAACATTGTGTTAGCTTAGCTGCAATTACCAACCTAGCCTTTCTCAGCTCCTGTCTTTCAGCTTGTGAAGAAATAGTAAACTGATATTAAGTGTGATGAGTGATGCTAAAAAATATTTTTATTTAATTTCTTTTATATGAGTAGAGTGTAGGCCTCCCCCCCAGCATTCTACACAGTGGAGTCACATTATTATGACCACCAGCTAATATCCAGAGTAACTGCTGTGTGCAGGACAGACAGCAGCTAGACAGACACCACCAGCCAGGTGGTCCCTCAGATGCACAATTGGGTTCAAGTATAGGGAATTAGGCGCCCAGGGTAGTACTTGGAAATCTTGGTCAGCTCTTCTAAACGATTTGGGACGTTTCTACTTTATGACGTATCCCATTGTCTTGCTGGAAGATCCCATCTGTCCCAGGAAAGACAATCAGCATGTATTGATTAAAAATGTGCCATAGATAGAAATTAAATAGATTAATTTTGCTGAAAAAAACAGCATAATCTGGTTCATGCTGGTCCAGTGCTGACCCGGGGCGCATGGTGAAGTAGTGGTTAGCACTGGCTTACAGCAAGATGATCCGGGCTCGATTCTGCGTGGAGCTGCATGTTCTCCCTGTGCTTGAGTTTCCTCCAGGTACTCTGGTTTCCTCCCACAATCCAAACACATGCATGTTAGGTTTATCCTCACTCTAAACTGCCCGTATGAATATGTGCATGAGTTTATGTTGGCATGCGATGGACTGGCGACCTGTCCATGGTGTACCCCGCCTTCGTCCGATGACGCTGGGATTGGCTCCAGCCCCCCCATGACCATGACTAGCGGGATAAAGCAGAAGATAATGGGTGGATGGATGGATAGTGCTGACCTGGTGTTGGTTTAGCTTTACCCAGCTTTACCCAGCATGGTCATATACCAATCAGCATCCAGAACACCACAGCTGAGTGCTTTTACTCTCTGTTCACTAATCATATTTATTTTAATGAACAGATTACATATTGTTGATATCCAAACAAAAATAAAATATCTCTATTTTTGACTATTTTCATTTTTCTACATCATTTGAACGCAGCAGTGGACGCTGAAATTGTGTGAAAATTCCATGATAAATGGACCAATAGAAATGCTCCAAACAAATTTCTGGTTCCATTGGCTTACATTAAAAGTAAAGAAGGTTTTTAGCCTTTTCTATAAAGTTGCATTTTGGAGATACTTCTTTTTCTTCGGACAGCAATAAAATTTAGATTGGAACGTCTAAAACAAAGTTTGCGTTTGCGACAGAGAGCTGTAGGTTGCCTGTATGAAAAATTGTTTAAATAATTTTTGATTCTTGTTGTCAGACGACTGTTATGGCCTGTAAGCTGCAGCAGATAGAGACTGAGCTGGAACTCGCTGGAGCGCTGCTTTAACAGATTACGTAACAGGAGAGCCCTGTTAGAGGTGCAGCCTTCAGAGGGAAAGAGCTGGCTCACAGCGAGGAAAAAGAAACAGCTCTGTGAGAAATGCTGTAGTTCCCATCTCCCTCTCTCTCTCCTCTCTCTCTCTTCCCACGCTCTCCTCACAGCCAGGGGCCGGACGCTCTACAAACATGCTCGCTCGGCCCGGCCCGTCCAGCCACTTCTGATGAGCTACTTGCGGAGAGGGGAGCTGCACTCAGGGGAGCTGCTTGACCTCCAAAGTCAAAACACGTTGACATGAAGTTCTCTTGCGATGTGCCTCAAGGTAAGTTTAATTGAACTTACCTAAAGGGGATGTCCACTGATTTGTTCAAAATTCCTGCATAATTCAGTGGCTTATGCAGTCATTTAGGTTAGTTCATTCTAAAGTGGTTCATTATAGAAAGTTACACACCCTGATTTTGTTACAGTGGTGGTGATAGTAACCAGGGGTCTAACGGGGAGGTGGGAAAGGGCAGAGGCTTAAGGGTCACGGTTCGCTACTGCATGATGCTCCAATGTGGACGCCTTAGAGAAGACAGCAGGTGAGGAGCTTCAGGAGATCCGTATTTGTGGTTCCCTGAATGCAAGCCAGGGCGTGTAGGAAAGGGCAGGTCATCTACTGACCTGTGGCCTTTTGTGGGCTTTGTTCTTTTGGCTATTTCTTAGCTGATCCACAGAGCTTCAAAGATCAGGTCGTGTATCATGGGATTATGATGTTATGTAATAGTTATGACGCTCTAAATCGCTCTGGCTCTCCAGCACTCAGCCAGAGGTAAGTGTCTTGGGAAGGCCGCCTAGGATGCCTCCCTCCGTCTCCGCTAGCTCTAAAACACCTCCTGTTCCTCAGAACTCCATTTCCCAGCCTGCACCCAAAGATCACATGGCATTGAACTCACAGTCAGCTGAATACGCCAGATCTGCCTCGCTGGAGTTCTGGGGTGCCTTTCCTAAAACGTTTGTAATGCTAAGTACTTCATAACTTCATACTTAAGAACATTATTAAAATTACGAATGTTATGTAGTATGTAACTAACATAGTACGTAAAGTCGTTCGTAAATGTAAGAGTATTCCGACCCTCTCGTAACCCTGTAAGTTCTTTTAAACTCCCAAGTTCACATGCAATTCTGTCTAAAAAAGCGAATTGGCCGCTAATTATCCTTGTAAAAACGCATTGTTCTGTGCATGAACACTACACGTATTTATACAAACATGAATTAATGAAGATTTAAAATCACGGAAATGACATCCAACGTCAACAAATATCCAACAGCTTGAATTATGTAAACAGGAAACTTCTAGAATAAACAGGTGTTTGTTTGTATCATGGTGTAGTGGGAAGCAAACTGTCCACCACTCTGAAGATCAATACTGATCATAAATGTACATTTTAACTTATTTTATTTCAAGGTTGGAATCATCATAATCTCGTGAAACAAACCGTTTAAACTGCTTAAAGTACAATACATTATTTGTTGATATACACATATAAATTTTGAATTAATTTTCTTTCAGTGTTACAGTCGTAGTAGTAAATTACTTGCGTTTGCATGGTCGGTGTGCCGTGCTAGGAAGGTTAATCGTGTGCCTATTTATTGACTTGGCGTGCTATAGACAACAATTATAAGCAAAATGTTTTCATTTATTTATTTTTTTTTTTTACATAAAAGTAATGTAAGTCCTTATTTGTTGTTCTTTTTTATTATAATTATTTACATAACGATACATTTGTGGCATATTAATGAGGAAACCTATGTAAATCGGTGGTTCAGTTCTCTATTGGCAGTGCCTATTCAGTGCTGACGTGGGGGGCAACAAAGAGCTACTTGAAACTAGTTTGTAAGTTTGGAGACTAAGAAGGCTTTTGGGAAACACTCATTGGGGTTCTTAAAGTTGCGTTGTTCTTAAAGTTGTTCGTAAATCACTAAGATCAATCGTTAAAACGCACCCCTGATTGGTTGCTCCTGGGTCTGTTATTATTATTTTCCCTGACTGTTGTCACTCTAGCGTTGCTGAGTATTGCCACAGTTTATCTGAGAGTACGAAGCGTTTTATATCTTGTATGTATGTCTGGTTTGACCCTTTATGTATGGTTTGCCGTGTCTCTATGGTTTTTAACTGATGGCTGTGTTTTTGACATCTCGTTTTTGAGTGACCCTCTGGGCCATGTTGTTGCCTGTGCTGCTATTTGACCTCTGCCTGCTCTTAGACTGCATTTTTGGAGTTCCCTGTTTTAATAAACTAAATAGAAATAAATTACCTGTATAATAAACATACAAACGTTCTGCCACACTCGTCTCCTTTTCCTCCGTGCATGTTAAAGGTTACAAGTCAGATACAACACAGATTGCAAACTTATCATTAAGGCTAGCAATGCAAACCAGGGCTCTTTGGAAAGGGCATGCCACGCTGTGGAGTTTGGCATCCTCATAATTTTTTAAAGCTGCTTGTTGCAAAGCATCTCTACTCCTGTAGTTTTATTCATGACATTGTAACTGCTTATCTCAGGGGTATTCAATTAGAGTCAGTAAGGTCCAGTTAGAGGAGATCTCCTCAGGCCAAGGTCTGGACCCTCATCATTTCTAACGTGTGTTCTGATTCAGTGGTGTATCCTGCTTACTGAAGTAGTCTAGTATCAGCATCTTATACCATCAGCTACTGAAACACCAACACATCACACATACCGTTCAGTATATTTACTGTTTAAATACTGACCTGAATGAATTATTTATAAACTTCTAATAAATGTTTTTACTCACTTCAATAAAAACAAGAGCTCCATTAAAAAAAAACAGAATGCTTTTGAAGAAAAGTGGATCTTAAAGTGTTTATTTATAGAGAAAGTAAATAAAACGTGTCTTCTTGTTAACTCAGCTTCACAGATTGGCATGACAGGTTTTACAGTTCTCCAAAACTAGACGAGCAGGTCCATTCCAGAACCGTTCCTGTTAAACACTCAGTTTTCACTGGCTATGTTTACGTGCAGAGATTTTCTGTAATCCGATTGAGTTCATTCAGATTCTAGATTAAGACTGAGGTGTTTATATGCTCACTCTACTCAACACTCTGATGAAAATCTCTGTTTACATCACACTACAAGCAATCGCATCCAAAATTACACGCATGCGTAGAGTACAACTTGGTGTAAACGTTACCATGACAACGAGCGTGAGGCGAGTTCAGTCAGAGTGAGACGGGCAGAGAGGTATGGTTACCTGAGTTTTCAGTTCGCGCTTCAAAATCACGGCAGACTCAGAAAAACATACTTCACATGACTTATTAAAGAAGAGGCGAGAGGAAGACGTCCTGCTACACCGTTTTCATCCGTGTTAGCTTTGGGTCCGTAAAACGGGGAAGTGGACGGAGCGGAGCTGCTTTTGCCGTTCAGGTTTTTAGCTTTGTAATACTCCGATCTGAGAAACGTCCTGTTTTTAATTTGCTCTATAGTTTGTATAAACCCACCGTCGTTCATTTGCTCATATACTCGTCTAAACAGCTCGTTATTGTGAGCTTTACGGCCGTCCATCCTGCTCACTGTTTTTAAATCTTTTAAGGTTTGAAGCGAACTGCACATGCGCAGAACGTATTTAAACTTTCTGATTGGGAATGTAATCGGATACAGGCGTTTACACGACTATTATTCTTCTATTAAACAGATTATTTACAAGATTACCCCCTTCTTCAATCGGATAGAAATCGGAATGACCTCAATCGGACTAGTCTATTGGGATTGAGGTGTATACATGGACGTATTTTATACCGATTGAGCTATAAATCGGATTATTAACGGATTATCAGGCTGCATGTAAACATAGCTACTGTTGACTTTTCTGTTTTTAGAGCACGTTATTATTTCTGACTCGCTTTAGTCTCCGGCTGCTGCTCCTCGCTTCCTACCTCGCTTCGTACAATCTGCAGAGATCTGATTGGCTGAGAAGCCTTCCGTGATCTTACAGCGCACACGATTGGTCTGTGAGTTCACTGCGCCGTAAAGCCCATATGCCATTAAGACAAGAAAAGCTCCACAGCTTACAGTCAAAATTAAATCATTCTCTGTAGTTTATTGGTTTGGGTCTGCATTGGACAACGTCTGGGTCCGATCTGGACCGCGGTCCGCCTATTAGTGACCCCTGGTCATACTAATAGGGGCCACACAGATAAAATAAGAAATTTAAAGTGTAGGCGGCACCTACCAGAATATGGATTTGGATGTACAAAAAAGAGAACTGCAAAAGAGTGCATGTCCACACACATATGGTGAAAACCTCCAAGTGTATTAAGTGTAATTCCACCCCATATACAAAAACACACCGCAACAAAGAAACCAACACCAACTTACAATATACAAATATTCAGTCCTTTGGCTTCAAAAAAAGGACGTCCTTGAGTCCAGTTTAAAAACCTCAGTAATGCTCTCATACGAAGAACAGTCTCACCGGTTTTTAATGGGGCAGATCCTGGAGGGATATATATATATATATATATATATATATATATATATATATATATATATATTAGCGATGGAAGGATTGATCGGCTATGTATCGGTATCAGCCGATTTTTAATCAAAATATATGATCGGCGATCGGCGATTTCTGTATTTCCAGCTAGCGTTTCATCCAGGAAATGGAGAACCCCCTCTGGCCAGCTCCCTGTAATTCCTATCTAAACCACTAGGTGGAAATACACACCCTTTCATTTTCCACAGACTGACTACAGCAGCGGCCTCGCGAGAACAGTTTACAGCGAGAGAAAATGTTGTCTGTCTGTGTATGTAACTCTCATCCAGGGCAGTTTGTAACATCCCGTTAGGGAAACCAAGACAAAGACATTTAACACTACTAATCTGATACAACACTTCAGAGACACCACACAGCTGAACACAGTGAGTATCAGTAAACAGCAGAGCTAGCACACACAGCTAACACAAAACAAATAACACAGAACACCGTGCAGACCAGATCTGACCGGTATGAACAGAACAGCAGCAGCCAGAGAGCTAAAGAACCACAGCCAGAGTGATTGAGTTTATAGTTCTAGATAAGCAGCTCTTCTCAGGTGTAGAAGACGTTCATTCTGCTGCTTAATGTTCCACCTGGATCTACGCTCTGCTGTTCCTAGTAGAGATACTTTTCAGATGTGGCTCTTCCGGAGCTGTATTAAGCGGTTTACTCCCACATAGACCAACTTCTAATTTAGTTATAAATATTATACTGTTTCATATGAGCTTGTTAAAAATGGTAATAAACCAGTTTAGACCATGTTTCATGACTTACTTGCGCTAATAATTGCATGTAGCCCTGCAGTGGCTTATAGCCCCGCCCTCGAACGGTATCGGCTATCGGCCGATCACGTTGAAAGGTGAATCGGCCTCAAAAGCGCGGATTGGTCCATCTCTTATATATATATATATTCCCAGTGTCATAACAGTTACTTCTGCAAATTAGATACTTGCATCTAATGTATTTAAGTGCAACTGACTTGAAAAGAAATAAAAATCCAATCATAGCTTCAATGCAACATTTAAATTTTATACTTTTCATATTATAAAAAGGACACTTTAATGCAATTTCCTCACACAATGGCCAATCATAATCATTTCATATAATAACATCCTGTAATATTTTACAGGTGACGTCTGGTTCCATTCACCACCACTGTGAACAATTCTAACACCAAACCACTGTGAATAACTTTGTTTACATATTATTCATTTAAATTCTGCAGAAATTTTAAAAAATAGATGAAATCCTCCTTTAGAGATGGAAGGATATAGAGACTACGATGTTAAGCGATATCCCAATCCAAGCAATGGTGGCAGATAAAAGATTATTAATTAAATATCCAATTGAAAACCCATGGGTGAAACTATCATTGAAAATTTGGAATAATATTATTAAGGAATACAATTTACAGGATATGGGAAAAATACTTAAATGGTGCTCAGTTGATCTGGATTTTACTCCTAATACACTAGATAATCGTTTCAAAACGTGGTCTAGTAAAGGTCTCTCTGCTTACTGTACTATGCTGGACCATATTGCCAAGGAGGACTGGGAAAGTATTTGCACACTACAATGGAAATCCACTTATTCTGCAACTTGGAGAGAATTCTGTTGGAGAAATGTTATGCGTTTTTTCTTAACCCCAAAGCAGAAAAGCCACTATACAGGCAAGTCTATGTGTTGGAGGCATTGCGGTTCACAAAAGGCTAATCACTACCATATTTTTTGGGAATGCCCTGTTATTACAAAATATTGGAGAGATATACACAGTGCATTACAGGTGATTTTGGAGACTCCCCTTGACTTTAGATTTGATGTTTTATATTTGGGAAACACCCCTGTGGATACTTGGGACGCTTCAAGGAACTATCTATTTAGAGTACTCCTGGCAACAAGTAAAAAGGCATTAACTAGAAATTGGTATCAACCAAATCCACCAAAAGTAAGAGATTGGATTAATGTGGTGCAGGAGGTTTATAGAATGGAGAAAATAACTTTTCGCCTAAAAATCCAAAATGATAGATTTAACATATACTGGGAAAAATGGGCAAATTACGTTACTTTTACTCATCCTAACATATTTGTTTTATAATGCATTCACTTTCTCCCTCAAACCCTGTATATAGTTTCTAACACTCGAGAAGTATTTTTATGGTAGTTGTAAGTAGTGCATGAGGGGATGTTCTTGGGTGTGGGTTTGCACACATGTTTATTCGTGTGTATATGTATGTGCATATATTATTGGACATTTAATTTTTATAGATTCTCATGGAGCAATGTTATATAGATATACAAATATGTGAATATTACTTACTGATTTGAAGGTTTAGTAAAAAAGGAAACGATACTTGTCCTTTTCAATAAACATTTAAATAAAAAAAAAAATAAAAAAATAAAAAAAAGAAATCCTCCTTTAGATTAATTCGCCCACTGACGGGAAAAGAAAGCCGAGGCACTTCTTGATGTAAAAATCCTTCAGATGTTCGGAGATGTTTATGAGTCTGCAGGAAAAAACCTTTCAAGTGCTTCTGACGCTGCCGTGTGATGACTGCTCCTCTCTGAGCAGGCCCCAATATGACTGTGCGATGATCAAACTGAGTATTTTTAAACTCTCCTCCACACGGGGGTTATTTTTGCAGGGTAGGACAGCAGACTGCCAAACCGTGACATTTCCGTTACGAATATTTGTGATGTTACTGTAATGATGGTGTTATTTTTTGTTATCAGGACTGCTGTAGCCTGAGAACTGAGAAAAGAGTGATAGCAGGAACACAGGCCTACATACAAAAGTCCCTGAATACAAGTAGACTGCATTATTAATCCATAGCCTCCCACACAGTCCCATAACTGAGGACACAGTCCAGCACGCTGACACACTGCGTCCCATTTTAGGACACATACACAGTCTTATGTATAATTAGGCACGCTAGCATGTGCACTGAACCCATTAAAGGGCCAATAGACTTTTTTTTTTTAAATAAGAGTTTCATGTAGTCAGTAAACAAGCTTCAAAACGTTCTGCACTCCCGAGTCTATATCTGGAAACTAGGCCACAAAAACAGCCTCTTTTAAATTAACAGGCCTACATCTCCTACATTTATGTTTGTATTTGATTTGATTTGTTATTACTTTATTGTTTCCTTTGAGGTCCAGTTTAAACATTTGTGCTGCTTTATGTACCAAAATGGGTCCTAATTTATATTTCCCATATATATATATATATATATATATATATATATATATATATATATATATCACAGCTCTGCTCTGATTGGCTGTCCTGTATTGCGTGTCAATCAAAAAGCTCTGAGACCTAAAACACGCCTTATAACTTCAGTGTAAGTGGGCGGGGCTTAACTGTTTAAAGGTACCATAGAATGCATATATTTAGTGTTTAATTTGTTCTTTGATGTTCTACATAGAATGTATGTTACTTTGGGTGAAAAATGGGGAGCTCATGAATAATTTAATAAGCTCTGCTCTGATTGGTCGGTTTACATTGGCTATGTTTACGTGCAGAGATTTTCTGTAATCCGATTGAATTCATTCCGATTCTAGATTTAGACTAAGATGTTTATATGCTCACTCTACTCAACAGTCTGATGAAAATCTCTGTTTACATGCACCCTACAAGCAATCGGATCCAAAATTACACGCATGCGTAGAGTACAACTTGGTGAAAACGTTACCATGACAACGAGCGTAAGGTGAGTTTAGTCAGTTAGTTTTCAGTTAGTGCGCTCGTGTTTTTAACTGCTTCAAAATCACGGCAGACTCAGAAAAACATACTTCACATGTACTTATTAAAGAAGAGGCGATCTCCCATTAATTCATCCATAATTTAGTAAAACGGGGAAGTGGACGGAGCGGAGCTGCTTTTGCCGTTCAGGTTTTTAGCTTTGGAATTCCGATCTGAGAAACTTCCATCTGTTTTTAATTTGCTCTATAGTTCATGTAAACCCACCGTCGTTCATTTGCCCATACGGTGCCTAACTGTAGCTCGGAGAAGATGAAACAGGATCGTTAATCATTGTTTACCTCAGAAGCAGCGCTAACTCCAGTAGCGGCAGTTTACTGGCCATAGCTACGTACACACAGCTGACGTACCACATTTTTCCCTTTCCTTTTTCCTCCGCTCAGAATTCCTCCGCGGCTCAGGTGGAATCCTGGGATAGGACAGTGTGCTGGGGCTGCATACGTAAAAATGTCTGCCGGTGCAGTACGTCATTCGGGTACTGCTCGAGGAACACTACGTATTCGGACACCCTAGTCACTCTCGCTTTGGCGTACTGTTTAGTATGGAAGTACACGATTTCAGACGCACCGACAGACAGGAAAATAAAATAAAATGGACCTCTGAGTAAATAAGCTCCTCCCTAATACTATTTCGTTAACTATGCTAGTTACATGGAGCTGCTAGTATCTAATCCTTTACGAGCTACTCGCTTTCATCTGGACATTAAACACAAAGTAGATTAAAGGTCTCTGTGAAACTTTCAGTTTAAGATGTTCTGCTTCAACCAGCACACAGTGATCCACTCACACAGCATGGCTGCTACTTACAGTCACTGTTGGAGGTTGTGGTGCTAGTAAAGGTGGAGCTGCTTGTCTCTTCAGTCTCTTCAGTGTTGAACGCTGAGCTGAAGCTGCTCCGAGTGTTGGAGAAACTGTTTGGAGTGAAACGTACAGGGATGTGTGTTAAAGATTAAGGAGCTGAGGTTCAGTAACTTGTTTTGTGAGTTTTCTGTTCCACCTTAAACAGTGCTATAGCATTTAAGGTGGTATAGAAGCTGGTGAATAGAAAGCAACATCAGTCTTGTTTAAAGATGAGTATCAACCGTGTACTGCTGACTGTTGAGTTTGTTTGGTGAGAATGGAAAGTGGCGACATTCCCTTCACAGTCTGGAACTCTGGATTTCTCTACATAGTCACCAGTTTGGTTGTTGTGGTGGTTGTATGTAAATGTTGGGGTGTAAATATTAATGAGTCTGTAACAGTGTAGGATTTGAGCTCAGCCTGTTTTATCACCAGGCTGTAAAAGTAGGATTTCTATTTGAAGAACAGTGTTTGAGGTTCACAGTATGTACAGTTCTATGCACTGAACTTTTATTATTACACTAAAACACAGTAAATACAGTTTCTGCTGCATGGCCTCCATATATGGACTGGATGGACTGGGCAAAGCCTTCATACGCTTCTCTGTAGGATGTGTAGTTTGACTGGGAGTTCAAACGTATTTTGCTATTGACTGAATAATAACTACTCTATCTGAGTAAACCAGTCAGACTAAACACACCTGCAGTACCTGCTGTGTCCACTATGCCTGTTGGAGCTCTCCTCCTACTGTTGCTCCTGCTGTGATGGCTCCAGCTCTGGAGGAGGCGAGGAGGCTCCTGCATGTGCAGGAAATGTTTCATTAAGGCTGGGTGGTGCCACTAATGAGAACATATCAGTGGTAATGATAACCCTGGCATTTACACATCCGCAGCCCCACAGGACTCCAGCAGCCGGCCCCTCAGAGAGTGGCCCACCTTCACCGGCCGACCAGACATCACAGATAGAAGCAATGAGCGCCTTCTGGGTCTAGTGATAGTGCTGTAATATCTTTACTTTAAATGCTTTTCCTAGTTTTCTGTGCTCTCTTTGGTGGAGGAGTGTGTGAATAGGGTTAGAACTCCTGGTCTCTTGGATTTTGATTGGTTTCCAGAAGCATTTTTTTATGGAGGTGGCATTTTCTGAGGCACTTGTGTAACTCTCTGGATTGTTTTTGTGATTTGTCTGCTTGAATCCAAAATTTAAATGGACATTTTTACTGTGTACATTATTTTATATTCGGGCTGGGCGATACAACGATAACGATAATTATTGCGAAATAGCGTGTCCTCAGTAGAACTATAAGACGTAGTTGATAGAAAGTCGATAGAAGTCCTGTCTATGTTTTGAGAGACAACATGAACAGCCAATGAGAATGAGAATAGCGCCGCCCCAAACCAAATAAGTGGCTGAACTAGAGTTCCAGCCATTTCATGTTTGGTTGAAGCACACAGCACAGAGTGTAGGCATAGCAGCAGCTTAACCCACGTTCTAGTAATAAGTTACTGCAGGCGTCGCAGTCGAGCAGAGAGAATAAAATAAGAGAAAATTACAGAAAACGTTAAACTACTACTGAAATAAACATGTTACACGTGTTAATAATAATCTATAAGAGAAGATAAACAGGTAAACAGGTGCTGTCCTGCTGCTGTGTTGATGAAGCTCTATGGGATGTTTGATCTTCAAGGTCTCGTGTATAGCAGTTGTACTGTTGTGATCATCTCCACTGTGCAGATCTGACAGAGCACCACACTGTTGTGTTTCTGTGTGAAACTCCCACAACTGTAGATGCACGTGAGAGATTGTTAGTAGCTGCAGCTCGCGCTCCAGATAAATCCATGCTTTCCGTATAAGCGGCCATCTTAGCGACACATCGATGCATGTTATGCTAACAGAATCACTAAACCAACTCCCCATTAGAGCAGACAGAGAGTCAACTCACCGCTACGAGTGCTTTCCTCAGCCCGAGCCTAAAGGGCCAGCAACAGCCTGCTTAACACAGTGTTTGTGTGTGAATACTGTTCATACTAATACTAATACTAATAATGTAAAATAATGTAACAAAAACATATATATCGATATATATGTGATATATATCGATTTTGACTGATATAAAAAAAAAATACTGTGATAAGATTTTTTCCCATATCGCCCAGCCCTATATTATATTATAATATTGAGCACAGTTCTGTATTAAATCATAATGTTTTAATAAAGACCTCTAGAGGAGAGTCTGAATCAAGACTTACACCCAAGTCCGAATCAAGGCTGAGACTAGATTAAGATTTTTCTAGAACTTAGATATAAAACATGACAAAGAGAAAAGCCCTCAATTAATTTGTGCTTTATTGTATTCTTTATACATAATTATGCCGGATGATCTTTGTTTAACTTTGCATTGTTAATTTTATAAGCAGATGATAATTAAGGTTCATCTCTGTTCCTTCTTCTTTAAACTTACTCAGAATTCAACTGAACAATAACCAAAACCACACACACACATTTCTATTATAAACACTTACTAACAATAACATTCTGATATACTGCCAGCGGATGTTTGAATTTTGGAACCAATGAACATCAACCATTAAACAATATCCAGTTAAGCCTTCATGGAAAGAAAGTTTTGTTGATTTTTACTGGTAAGAGCTCAGATTCCTGTTATGTCCCACATAGATATTAAACTAGGCTGATCTCCAGACCTAATTCAGTCTAAATGATGTCAAGACTGAGACCATTAATGCCCAGCCTCAGGACCAGACACCAATACCACACTGCTTTTATATCATTTGAAAGACAAAATTCTTTTTCCTCAAACCCACTACCAATATGGTCCTTTTTTGTTCGCCTTAAAACATCTGATATTTGATGACATCACCGCGCACCAGCAGGCAGGGAAACTAAACTAATTTAACTAATAACATCCTGTTGCAGATCCTCCTCCCACCATCCCACCAATCACTGAGAGAAACCGTAAGTAAGACAAACTCCAGGCAATATACAATAATATAACATACAATAATAATATAATCAAAGCTTCTTTAGTAAAGACATTGGTTCTATATGGAACCATGAGCACTCAAAGAACTAATTGCTCGCTTAAGTGGGGATTTGCTTTATGTTTTGGAATTTCCTTATATTTGGTGGTGTATCCCCTTTTGCTTTAATGCCATTCAAACTGTGATGAACTCCATCATTTAGAGCAAAATCCTGATGAGTAGCTCAAAATCCCCTTTACCACTTTGTACACAGACCATAACATGATCAATTTCAGTTGTGTATCAGTTTAACCCTTTGGGTCAAAAGTGACCCGACTGAGATTTTATTTTCTAAATCTATAAGCAAGCTTCCTCACTTGTTTCTGATCATCACAAATACATATATTATTATTTTTTACTTTTTAATAAAGAATATATATTTGTATTACTGCCTTCTAACACACACAGCATGAGTCAGAATTAACCCTCATGTGTTCACTATGGGGTTTGATAGGAACTGTTAATGTTTGTAAGCATCTGCAGTCAGGAACATATTTACTGTTTTTGTTCATGAGGTAAATAAATAAGAATTAAAATAAAGATTTAGAATTAAAAACAAGATTTTGAATAAACACTTGGAGCAATAAATAATAAATAAACTGATTTTAATAGATTTACCAAAGAGACACTCAGCAGTACATACAGTAACATAGAAAATGAATACGGGTCAGGTCGTGTATAAGAAGGGGTTTGTTTAGCTCATGCATCAAAGGGGTAATAGTGACAGGATTTTTAGTATTTCCTTGAAGATTTTAAAACTTCCTGTTGTTTTTTTTCCAGTTTTAAATGAAAAAATGCCAGATTTTCACTATTATCCAAGACTCTCAGACATTTGGACGTTGTACATACTTAAATCAACATTAATAACAAACAAATTAAATGTATGTTTTTCAAACACTTGAACACTAAATTATAACTATAGAGCTCTCTGAAATTATTAATTTCTTCTTTTTTTTAAGCATTAAGGCTGTCAAACCTTAAATTCTAGACTTTCCTACACTTTCACATCTCCCTTTCTCCCTTATACTCAAAGGGGAATTTTAGGACATCACTAGTTTTACTAAATTCCTGTTAAATGAAATGTAAGCAAAATAATTCTGAAAGGTTTGCTGCGAGTCTAGAGTCAGAATTGGTCGCACTGGCGGTGGATGGAACCAGACGTTCACCTCTAAAAGTTGTATAAGCTAACATTTAAGGCACAGGGGCAGTATTGTCCTAGACTGATCATTATATTACCATCACCAACAAACTCTAAAACACGTGCAGGTGCACTGGTGGGTTTATTTAAATATCTATACTTGTGTTGTGACCCCTGGTTCTCATTAGCACCCCTGTAATGATCATTATTACTGTTATTAATTAAACTGGATGGTAAACTGGAGGTTGCTTATTAGTTCAGAAGCAACTCATTTAAAACAGGCTGCTTAGTCACATATATGTATCTAATTTTTTTTTGTCAATTTTCTTTTTTCAATATCATTTAAACACGACAGCTGCTCTTTATATTCGTCTCATGACGAATGGACCAATAGAAATGCTCCAAATTTAATTGGAATAAAACCTCTTTACAGTGTTTGGGCCTTTACTGTAAAGTTAATAATTTGGAGATACAAATTTTCAGTGTCTATGGGCTCTATAGCCTGGAAAGTGAAGGGTGTATTTAGAGTTTAACAGAGTTTACATACTACCAGACCTTTTAACCCTTTGATGCACAACATGGCTCAGTCATGACCCGTATTCATTTCCTATGTTATTGTATGTACTGCTGTTGTAATCTGTTGAAATCAGTTTATTTCATTATTTAATGTTCCGAGTGTTTATTAAAAATCTAGTTTTTGATCTTAAATCTTTATTTTAATTCTTATTTATTTACTTTATGAACAAAAACAGTGTTTGTAAATATGATCCCGACTGCAAATGTTTACAGACGTCAACAGTTTCTATCAAACTCCATAGTGAACACATAAGGGGTAATTCTGAGCCGCGTTCTATGCTAGAAGGCAGTGATAAAAAAAATATTTTTATTAAATAAGTAAATAGTTAAACTGGAATATGTATTTGTGTATTTTCAAGGAAGCTTGAATGATGACATTAATTTATTGTAAAGATATAGAAGATAAAATCTGGTCACTTTTGACCCAGGTTGTTTGGAATTACGTTTAACTAAAAAATAAAGAAATAAATAAATAAGAATAAAAGCTTTCTTAAGCCTACGTGGTTCCTAGTGATTTTTAGCCTGAAGCATTTCAAGGTGAAGTGTGGGGGAGTAGTGATGTTGGGGGTGGTGGTGGTTGTGTGGGGTGATGGTGGTGGGGAGATTTAGTACAATTGCATGTTTACCCCACGGCTGCATGTACCTACGCGGGTGGCCTTGTGGGAGTCTTAGTTTAAATCAGGTAAATGTATGTTTACTGCAGATTATATTTAACCCCCTGCTTTCGACCTGTTTGTACCACCACAACTTTCTCGCTGACGTGGCAGCCGGTGTTTCCGCACTCACGTGTCATTCCTTCTGCATGTTTGAGGGCAAAACCAAAGAACTGACCGTCTGTTTCAATGGCGTACAGCCGCGCGCTCCCTGATGTAATGTGTGGTGCCGCGTACATAATTGGTTGTCACAGGTAATAGAAGTTCGTTTCCGGCTGGCCCTGCCGCGCTGGTGTAACGAGAAAAGGAACGTTTATTATTATCTCGCGCTTCTGCTGGAGGGCACATTTGCTTTGCTGCATGCACGACCTTCAGGTGAGGAGCCCAACACTTAGAGACTTGCAGCACTGGTCCAGTGCGGACCTTCAGCAAGGACACTCGTGGAGGTGTTCTTAATTGTTGTTGTTATTATTTGGATTCAATCAGGACCTCAAAAGGTGTTTCATGTTGATAAGAAGAAGAAGAAGGCGTAAGAAGCTGACAGTGGTCTTCTATTTCTGTTTCGTAGGTCCTTCTTTTTTCACGATGGTAGACCTTCCTGAGCTGCCCGGTGCACTATAGCGCACGCCGAGCGTCCCGGCGAAGGTAAATATGAAGGGTTTGTGTTTGTACTGTGATGACCGATACATGTTCCTATCTGCCAATGAACAAAGCGCAATAGGACGAATGGCGAACAAGTGCTGTATCTCCAGCTCCGTGCCGTCACATGGTTGGTAGAGATAAGAGCAAAATCAATTAACTCTCGCAAAACTTGCACGCCTGTCAGCTCTGCAAATTGAATTTCTCTGCCGTCGTTATTTCAGCTCGCAGTTTTTTGACTAGAAGGCTGCTGTAACCTCGCCGCCCATTGCCACGGGGTTAATGCTCCGCAGCTGAAAAAGCACAAAGAGTCGTTAAACGCTGCCACAAAAAAATAAATTCACGTTTGACTTCCACAGGAGGCGAAATGCGGTGGCGAGCGTCCTAAAAAAAAAAAAAAACAGAGGGAGAGGGTGAGAGAGGGGAGGGAACAAAAAAAAAAAAAAAAAAAACAGAAAAACTGAGTCTCCCTTGGCAGCCACCAGCCCCCTGCGCCTCATCTGTCAGAACGTCACGCTTGCTCGCTCGGTTCAATTCTCATTTCGCTCTTTATCGCAGACCAGCGGAGCCCGTGCTGAGGAATTATCTGCGGCGAGGACCTGCGCCGGGCTGATAGGGAGCCGCAGAGCGAGGAGGAGGGACGGGAGGGCCACTGCAAGGTGAGCGTCGAGTCAAGGCGGGGTGTGGGGCGGGGGGAGGGAGTCCGGAGACTGGGTCGCCCGCGATGCCTTCGTCCACCATGCAGATGCTCGCCTTCGTCCTGGCGTTGCTCGGGGTCCTGGGCGCCACCGTGGCCACCCTGCTGCCCAACTGGAAGGTGAGCGCCGACGTGGGCTCCAACATCATGACGGCGATCTCGCAGATGCAGGGGCTCTGGATGGACTGCACCTGGTACAGCACCGGCGTGTTCAGCTGCACCCTCAAGTATTCCGTGCTAGCCTTGCCTGCTTATCTCCAGACCGCCCGGACCACCATGGTCCTCTCTTGCATGATGGCCACTCTGGGGCTGTGTCTGGCCGCGCTGGGGCTCAAATGCACCCACTGGGGGGGCAGCCACCGCTCCAAGGGACACACGGCCCTAGCCGCAGGGGCTTGCTTCGTCATCGCCGGGGTCCTGTGCCTCGTCCCTGCCTCCTGGTTCACCAACGAGGTCATCACCACCTTCCTGGACTCCAAAGTGCCTAAGAGCAGCAAGTACGAGCCGGGGGGAGCCGTTTACGTCGCGTTCGTCTCCGCCGGCTTCTTCTTAGCCGGAGGCGTGATCTTCTGCCTGTCGTGCCCGAGAAGAAGAAACGGTCCGCTGGACTCTGGCTCGTCCCACCCAGACAAGCTATTACGGCAGGTGGTAAACGACCGCCACAAACAGAAGCAGCACCGGGAACAGCAAAGCCAGACGGAGCCGCAGGAGCAGCAACACAAAGAGAAACCCGCGCACCAGGAGAAGCTCCAGGTGGACGAGGTGCAGCCGGACCAGCCCAAGCCGGAGAAGTCCCAGCCGGAGCAGGAGCAGCAGTACTACTCTCCGTCCAGGAAGCGGCTCCAGGACGCCAAGGCCGTCTACAGCTTGCAGGACTACGTGTAAAGACCTAAAAGTGGGTAAAAGCCGGGGAACGAGGTGCCTCTCTCTTTGTGAGGAGGAGGAGAAACGGGAGCCGCAGGAGGAGGAGGAGGAGTAATGGCTTTGACCGCGTTATCTCCCTCTTTCATCAGTGCTTTCGCCCACTGCAAAGCATAAGCGCTGGAGGTACAGTGTTTCCCAAGCCTCGGATCAGGCAGGAGCCGGGTATCCTCAGGCTACAAAGCTCTCCGCCGCTGTGAGCATCACAAGCGGGGTGGTTCTGGAAAATGCAGCCAATCTGAAAAGTTCCCAGAAACACTGATTCCAGTTCGCTCGCGACGGGGATGTTACGTGCCAAAGCCTTGAAACTGCAGTGCGCATGTAGTAGCTGCCTGTAATCATCTGGATGCCCAACAGTCAGCAAGTAAAAAGAACCATGCAAGCCGAGTATATCGCATTTCTGCACCACGTCTCCAACTCAACCCTGTTTTGGTTTAGAGAGTGAATATATTTTAAGAAAATAAATAATTTTGCTATAGAACAGAAGAAAAAACAGAAATGTTGCTGTAAACATGAAAAGAAAAGATTCTGGACTCTGAAACGTTCCCAGACAGGCTGATTTCAGCTTGTTAGATATGAGGATGTTACTTTCATTGGTTTGAATTACAGTCTGCATGTAGTAGCTGCCTAAATAACCTGGTTGCCCAACGTTGAGCAAGCCAATTTACCCATGCAAGCCAATTATTTCACATTCTTGCACTAAATCTTCAGTTCAACTTATTATTTTGACTTAGAGAAAAGAATAATTTTGATAAAAGAATTCATTATTTTGATGTAGAAGCATGTCCTCGTGCAAAAAAGTGAAATGCTTTTTATCTAGTCTAATTCGTCCAATGAGTCTTTCAGTCTACTCATCATTTTGGCGATATAATCAATATTTTGAGAAAATAAGTCAAAATGCCCACTATTGCTGTATGTATTATAAGAGACTAGGAGATGGAAGCAAAAAAAAAAAAAAGATGGAATCTAAAGAGTTCCCAAGAAATCATTTTAGGATGTTAGGGATGAAGAAGTGAGGTACCAATATTTCAAGCCACAGTCTGCTGATTATTTTACATTTTAGCACCAAATTTTTAAGTCAGTGCCAAAATAGTATATTAGTCATGTAGCCTAAAACTTTATTTTGGCATAAAAATTCAATAAGCTGAAAAAGAATTCATTATTTCAACAAAGAAGCAAATCTTGCAAAAAAAACCCTACATTTCTATGCAATCAAAATAATCCTGTAAGTCTATCAGTCTAGTCCTTATTTTGGCACAATGATCAATATTTAAAAAATTATTTTACTATTTTAACCCGTCTGTTAGCAAATTTTGAGAAAAGAATTCATTATTTTGACAAAGAACCAAGACTTCACACAAAACAAGGCAAAATCTAATTCTATCTAGTCTTAATAACCCTGTAAGTATATCAGTCTAGTCCTTATTTGGCATAATTATTAATAATTTAGGAAAATAAGTCACAATTTTAACCTATCTGTGGACAACAAAACCAAAATACTCCCGTGTGCTGTATGAATTATGAGATGGAAGTGATTCTGGAATCCAAAACAACTGATTTTAGGCTGCTAGGGATTAAGAAGCAAAGTACCAACATTTGGAACTACAGTGTAGTAGCTGCCTGAGATCCTATGGCTGTCAAGCCAAAATTAGCCATGAAAGTCGATTATTTTACATTTTAGTACCAAATTTTTAATGCAGTTTAGAACCACTTCTAATTAGCTTGTTCAGTATAATTAGTCTATTAGTCATGTAGCTTAAGTCAGTATTCTGGCCTAATAAGTCAATAATTTGAGAAAAGAATACATTTATTCAACATAGAACCAAGTCTTCATGCAAAATCCTATTCTTGTAGTCATTAGTCTAGTCATTATTTGGCATAAAGATCAATATTTTAAGATAATAAGTCAGTATTTTAACCTGTCTGTGACCAACAAACACAAAATACTCACTACTGCTGCATGTATTATAAGAGAACAGGAGACAGAAGCAGTTCTTTAATCCAAAAAATGAGATGAAGAAATAACAACCTTTTAAACTACAGTCTGCATGTAGTAGCTGCCTGAAATCCTTTGGCGGCCCAACAATCAATCAACTTTCATTTCTCGGGAATCTCGGAAATACATTGAGGGGTGACCCTCATTTGCAATGCAGCAGAGCATTTACACTTTAAGTGATTGAAACCATTTAAATAAAAGAATTAAAACTGATAACGAACAAAAATAATAATAATAATAATAATAATAAATAAAATACAAATTTTAAAATAAACATTTAATATAGAAAAAATAGAAAAAAATAATAAAAGAATATAGAATAAACATAAAATACATCAAAATAAACAAATAGGATCATGAAAATTAAAATACTAATAAAAAATAAACTCATTTAAACCATTCAGCAAGTTCATTATTTCACATTTTAGCACCAAGTTTTTAATTCAGTTTAGAACCACTTAGTCTAATTAGCTTATTTAGTCTAATTAGTCTATTAGGCTACATGACTAAGTCTTTATTCTGGCACAGTGAGTCAATATCCAGGTATCCTCAGGCACAAACACAAAAGCCTCCCTGCTGCACTGAGGAATAAAACAGAGAGATGAAAGCTGCTCCGGCGCCTTTCCTTTCGATTCCCAACATTTAGCAAGCAAAACCAGCCAAACGGGCCAGGGCCTCATTTCTTTAGTCCAAGTCTTTAGTCCAGTTTAGTGTGCTTCAGACTAAAGCTTGTGAATGCAACAGAATGTTTAATAAGTCTGCTTCGTTCAGCTTTAAGCTCTGGCTTAAGGACTCACAGCCTGCAAAGCACGGGAGAACAAAAAGTCAGAAGTCCCCTGAGAGCGCACAGCGTCCAGTCCACGTTTTCCAAAGAGTCGGGTCGAGCGGCGCAGATCATCTGAGGTAATTATGCTCTTTGCTTTCCCATTAGGTTTCGCTCCGGATGGGTGCACACTGCTCATTTATTGCAAGCAAGCGCAGATGTGAGTGTGTCTGAGAGCGTACACACACACACAAGCCCCCACTCCACTCTATTCACCCCCCCCCCCTTCTTGCTGCGAGGGTAATAGGGTCTTGCACCCAATCATCTTTACTGCGTGCGACTGCCTGTCATTGCTGCGGGAGGCACAGCAGACGCTGTTCTGAGGCCAGTGGGACGTTGTTTTTCCTCCCTCATGAACAGAACTGGACAGAGGAGACCCATGTCCCATCAGCCGAAAGCCTCAGGAACCCCTGCTGGCCAGCAGCCGGACCTCTGATGGATTCAGCCGAACTGTTTTGAGGCTATTTACTGAAAGCCATTTCATACGAGTCACAGTTTACAGAGAACATGAATGTATTTTCAGCATATCACCTTCACACGGACTAGTGTTCATTTCTTAAGCTGCTTTTAAAAGAATGATTCAGCAAAAAATAAAAATAATAATAAATGAATAAAATTCACATCTTTACACAGCAGTCAAGACATGTTTGGTGACTGAACTTCTTCAGGTTTGCACTGGAGCTACGAGTAATGGAAGCTAATACTACTGATATTGCTGCATAGTTCAGCTGCTCAGTATTGTCCACTATATATATATATATACCAATCAGCTGTAGCTGTGACATTAAAACCACCTCCTTGTCCACTGACCATATAGGAGTTACACTTACAGACTGTAGTTCATCTGATTTTCTGTATACTTTAGTACTCTGTTCTTTAACAATCAGGACCCCCACAGGACCACCACAGAGCATTTATTATTAGGGAGGTGGATCCTTTTTAGCACTGCAGTCACACTGACATGGTGGTGGTATGTTAGTGTGTGTTTTGCTGGTGTGAGTGGATCAGACACAGCAGTGCTGCTGGAGTGTTTAAACACCTCACGACTGAGAATAGTCCACCAATCAAAACTATCCGGACAGCAGTGTCCTGTGGGCGGCGTCCTGTGTCCACTGATGAAGGACTAGAGAACACAAACTGTGCAGCAGCAGATGAGCTACTGTCTCTGACTTTACATCTACAAGGTGGACCAGGAGTGTCTCATAATGACCCACCACCCTAATAGTATCTGCTCTGTGGTGGTCCTGTGGGGGTCCTGATTATTGAAGAACAGAGTAATAAAGTATATAGAGAATCAGATGAACTACAGTCTGTAAGTGGAGCTCCTGTATGGTCAGTGGAGCTGATACAGTGTACAGTGAGTGTAGATATAAGGAGGTGGTTTAAATGTTATGACTGATTTACACTGGATTTCTCCACATAGTCGCCAGTTTAGTTATTGTGGTGGTTGTGTGTAAATGTTGGGGGTGTAAATATTAATGAGTCTGTTGTGCAACAGTGTAGGATTTTGAGCTCAGCCTGTTTTATCACCTCTCTTCTGTAAAATCAGGATTTGTATTGAGGTTTGAGGTTTACGGTATGTGTAGTTCTACATACTGAACTCTTATTACACTATATAACAGTATAAATACAGTTTTCCAAATTCCACTTCAGTGCCACCCATAATGACACAGACCAGGTCTGTGTGAAGTGACTCTCCTCTGTCTGGCTGAATGGTAGTGTGTGCACTAAACAGTTGATTTTAGTTTGCTTCGTAGCTCCAGTGTAAAGAAGTACAGCAGACATGTCTCGGCTGATGGGGGTAAAAGGGTAAAAGTGTGTAAATGTGTCTGAACCGCGGCTAAAATGATGTCCCAGGACGACCGTGACACAGTTTGTGCTGCTCATGTTTTGTTGTGTATGTGAACACACGTGCTTCTGTTTGTGCTTCTGACGCGCATCTGCAGAGAAATAACCAAAACAGCAATTAGAGTCTGGGACCACAGGAGGGGTGGGCTTCCACTGCAGAATGCCACTGAAACGTGTTTATGAAAAGGTGAGAACAGAGAGTTTAGAGTAGAGTTAGAGTGGAGTAAACTCCTGTTCACTCCACTCTGCCCTGAAAAATGGTGCTTTGAATTTACGTGATAATGTTTCATAATGTGTTATAACCACACAGTTCCTGCCAGAACGAGGGGACTGAAGCACAGCAGTTCCATTGCTTGAAGGAGAATTCCACCCAAAAATTTGCATTATCTTATCATTAAGATGTAGACAAAGTCATTCAGAGTGGTTCGGTGTGAAATGCTCTGTTCTACAAAAACTGACCCAGTCTGAACTCTTCTCAGTGGTGGTGAATGGAACCAGACGTCCACCTCTAAAAGCTCCATCATAGAAAGTTATTACATGAAAAAGTTATGGATACACTGCCTGATGGCTGAGACAGATATTCAATCATTTTAAGTTTTGGTTTAAAGCGTATTTGTGATAGATATTCAGATATGTGCAGGTTGGTAAAGATGTAGGTTTACTGGTGGTTTTAATAGTAAATAAAATGTGTGCATTAATGTTGTAGACATGGTAACCCCTGGTAACCATCACCACCTCTGTAAAGTCTGAGCCTTTAAGTGTTTTTCCAATTAACCATTTCACATAAAACCACCCCGGATGAGTTTCTCAGCAATTTAATGATCAACAAACTCGAAAAATTAACAACAAAAATTTGATAAAACTGCTTCTTGTGTTTAAAATACATCCTGCCAGTGTTTTAGTAAGGTTTTATCTCAGGCCTGAGTTTAGTAAGATCATTCCATCATATATCAGGGAATATTTACACTGGAAAAAAGTGATGCATTGAATTTTCCTCATGATATATATCATCGCTCCCCAAAGAAATACAAAATCACAGTTTAGCAAGAGAAGTGCAGAACTGTCTTTATTTTCAATGTAAGTCAATGGAACCAGAATTTTTTCCAACCTATTTTGGATGTTTCTATTGGTCCAGTCATCATAAAATGTTTAAAGGGGAATAAAGAGCAGCTGTTCTGTTAAAATAATATAGAAAAAATAAAACTCGGCAAAAATAGAGATACATGTATTTCTTTGGACAGTGATGAGATATATAAATACTGACCTTGTGTGTAAATATCATGATTATATATATATATATATATATATATATATATATATATA
Source organism: Megaleporinus macrocephalus (assembly GCA_021613375.1). NCBI lineage: Eukaryota > Metazoa > Chordata > Actinopteri > Characiformes > Anostomidae > Megaleporinus > Megaleporinus macrocephalus. Next base: position 44,487,242 of record CM038707.1, on the reverse strand, counting down.
TATATATATATATATATATATATATATATAAAATCATGATATTTACACACAAGGTCAGTATTTATATTTTTATTTAATAATATACATTTATTACATTTACACATCGTTGCCTTCTAGTTACATACTTTTGGCAGTAATTGTGCTGATGTAATAAAGAGTATCTCCTCTTTCAAGTCAATTCAATGCATTATGTTTTGAATTCATGTGAATAAATGATATGCATATATAGTTTATACACAGTTTATACAAAGCTTGGCCACCTCTGGTCGAATTACATGTTTAGTTGAGTTTGGTGAGAATAAATGAAAGAATATTAATGCACACCTACTGTTTAAGACATTGGCGATAATAAGAAGATATAATAATATGATATATAACATATAATGTATTTTTATGCTATTTTTCAATATGTTTAAAAAGAAAGAAGGAGTTGCTGATAAATGCTGTATTTTGACAGGGGTGTTCAAATCATGTGTATGCTTATACATGTCCTGAACAGAGAACATGTTTAAGAGAACATTTTAATATACATTAACTGCTTATTTACTGGTTTTAACATACTGGACAATAAAATAAAGCATAGCATATGGCCTGTGCAAAACCTTGTTTTAAGCATCATTCTTTGTTAAACTCACCAAATCACTACAAACTGTGCAGTTAAAAGTGTTATGTTAAATATACTTTGACCAGTGGGGGGCGTATAACTCTATATACTGTACATTTACTATATGGGTTTGTATGCATTTACATTCTTTATTCTTTAACTGGTCCCTCAGTTTCGACTGGACCGTATAAGGGCTCTGCAGGGCGATGCAGTTTGTTCAGGATGTTGACGGTGTGTCTGTAATGAGTGTTCACGATTAAAGCACAAGCCTGTATAGATGAACGTGTTCTGCTTTTGTTCTTTTCAGCCTGTGGTTCCTTCTAGGACGGGACTGAAGTGAGACAGCCGAATGTTGGTGACAGTAAAATTATAAGCTCTTTAGAGGAGACTTTTCAAAAGACCTGCCCGTCATCACACAATTCAAATATCAAGTCTTTGTTCTTTCCTTCAGGAAAGAAGCCACTGGGCCGTACAGGGAACACTGGAGTCGGACTAACTAATCAATTCAGATGTAATCTTTGACTGAATCCGCAGCTGGCAATTTGTGTGATGATAAATCGCTTTAGAAAGAGCTCTTTCCTACTTTTCATCTGCATCTTATAAGTTTTATGTACCCGAAACAGAGAGCATTCTTTTTTGCTAAACCACTTTCCAGGATTCTAACAATTCTATGTGTAATAAAACTACATAAACAACAAATATATATATATATATATATTCATCATACAATTCATGATGAATGAACCAATAGAAATGAATCAATAGAAATGCTCCAAAATAGCTTGGAAATAATTCTGGTTCCATTGACTTACATTGAAAGTAAAGTAGGTTTTTGAACTCTCCTGTAAAGATGCAATTTTGTAGATAATTGTTTTTCATTGGGCAGTGATTATATATATATATATATATATATATATATATATATATATATATATATATATATATATATATATATATATCAGGTTAATCCCATTGAAATCACTGATCTCTTTTGCAAGGGTGACCTGTCCAAAGTAGTAGCAACACAGAGTTACAAAGAATATACACCAAAATATGTATATCTTATATAAAACATCTACAAAGCGCCAATCTGGACTCAATGGAGTCACCACAGCCTTAAAGCTGTTCAACAGCACAATGTTTTTTAATCTTAAGTTCATTTTGTAAGTTATTCCAAGCAAAAGGTGCTGAAACCCTTAAAGCTGTTTTTCCCAGTTCAGTCCAAACTTTGGGAACAACACATCACAACGCATCGAGAGAACGAGGATGGTGGGTTCCTCGCTTCACATTTAAAAGAAAAGACAAATGAACAGGGAGTTTACCAATAATGGTTACATATATAATAACATACCTATGACTGAGACGGCGTGTGACTAGTGAAAACCAATTCATTGCTGAATAGGACCACCATCTATAATAAACCTCCAAGCCCCATGATACGCACTATCCAGCATATGAAGCCATTGAGCAGAGGCATTCATTTACAACACATCTCCATAATCAATAACAGGCAAAACGGTAGACTCCCCCAAAAGCAGGTCTTATTTCTATAATAAAATCCTAATATTAAAAGCTGAATATGTCATTTAAAAGAGAAGTTCATCCATTAACAGCTCTAGATATTTAAAACTAGATGCCAACTCAGTTTCTTAACCATTTTTAGTGAGATTTTTTCAGACAGGACGGAGCATTTGGTTTTTGAAGTAGAAATAAACATAAATTTAATCTGATCCGCATTTAAGAAAAGATAAATAACGTACATTTAATTTATATTGATTGACATTACATATAATGAATATGCTGGTGGGTTCTGGTATGCATCACCGTTTAGAATAGTAACATATATAGCTTTCCAAATACAGTAATTTTGGATGCTTAATTAAACCTGATTTGTAGATTAACGATACTGTTTTATTATAGGATGTTGATGGAGGGTCCCTTCACTTTTAATGAGAACTGTATTTACCAACTGCAGTACATCTAAAATATATGTATTGAATGAAATGAAAACAGAACAGCATATAGACAGATGTCGGTATTTATTTCTAACCATAATTAAATAAATGTGAGTTTATATAAAGCCCACAGTGACTTCTTGTGTATTGGCAAGAACCTGGTGATACTATACGTGTCATGATACAGGGGTCACAATTTCATATATTGTGATATTCTGCGATATTGCAAGAAAAGTGATATATTGCGATTTCTTAAATCCTAATATAAAAACACAACTCTATATGAACAGGTTTGCTGATGCTTACAATAGCATTGCGTCCTTGTGCTACTTGTTAATGTAGGAGTGGAGCTAATAATGGATTACATGAAAACTATTCATTAATATCGATACTGTGTTTCTGAGAATCGATGCAGTATGGCTAAAAATACAAAATATTGTGATATTTGATGTGTTAATATTTTCTTCCACCCCATAACGCAGCTGGCTGAATGAGGCACTGCACACGGGAAACTGGCTAGTCTTCATAATAGACTTATAGCTAACATCTAACCCAAGGAGGCAGCTGTAAGTTATAGATAAAAAGTTATTGTGACAGGTTGCGTGACTTATCTATTGTGTGTCTGTAATAACTGTGTAGTTACACATTAACAACACATATTACTAGAGGTGGACCCATTGGCAGGGCTACATGTAGTTATTAGTGCAAGCAAGTCATGAAACATGATCTAAACTAATTTATTACCATTTTTAACGAGTTCATGTGAAACAGCTTAATATTTTTAACTAAATTAACAGTAAATAAACAAAGTACATCAAACAAATATCCCCAAATACTGTAATCATTACATTTAAACCCTTAATTTAAAACTCAAAAAAGATAATTAAATAAATGCAGTAAAAACTGCAGTCATTAAACACAGACTCTGTTATTTTAAACAGAAACTTTTAATTCATTAAATGTAGATTTGAATTGCTACTGCTGTTCTGTTTGTACCGGTCAGATCTGGTCTGTATGGTGTTCTGGGTTGTTTGTTTTGTGTTAGCTGTGTGTGCTAGCTCTGCTGTTTGCTGATACTCACTGTATTCAGCTGTATTCTCTCTTTAGTGCTGTATCTGATTAGTAGAGTTAAATGTCTTTGTCTTGCTTCCCCAACGAGACACGTTAATTTGACTAATTTAACAAAACGTCCTGGATGAGTTTGAGTCACATACGCTAACAAACTGCCAGATGAACGACATGTTTTCTATCAGCACATGCTGTGTTCAAATATTTGCATTTAAAAAAACAAGCATGAAACCTCACCATGTTGTCACGATGGCAGCACTTCCAATGAAAATCGCTGGTTATCAGAGTAGAGCTTGATCAGTGTTGGTTGTTTATGGTAAAGGATGGCAGGAGGACACTGTGTGCTCTTTTATTTGTGTTGTACATATACTGGGTTTATCTGGAATTCAACAATGAGACATTCGCTGTTTTTGAATCCCAAAGAAATGAGGATCTGGTCTATTCTACCGCTGCGGTCAGCAGCAAGAGTTGGGAAAATTGAACTATTGATGGATCGTCCCACTCAGCGCTGCAGTCTGTGGACTTACTGAGGCAGAAGTTGCAGTTGCAACTCCATTATATCCAGTTTTCCGCCACCCATCTATCACAGCATTACCAATGACGGTTAGTAATTATATGTTTAGTAATTATATGTTGTCATATGTAATTACACTATGCATTGCAATGTATTACATACTCAGTTTTGTGATGAGGAGTCTGGAGTTCTGTCCAACTGATCAGACATGTAGACGCAATGCTGCACTACAGAACATGACCAATTCACGTTTCAGCTCCAAATGTCCTTCAAATGATCAACCTCACTCGCTAACACTAGCAGATTCCCACCGAGAGCATTCCTGTGAAGCTCTGGAGCTCCATCTCCATCCTTTTTTCCATGTTGTGTGTATTGTGCTGTGGGTTCGTGCTCAACGCCTACAGATAATGGGGGGGGGTGGCGTACGGTACCACGCTGCCCCCAGTGAGGCAAATAGACTCCGTTTACACAGCTGACTGCCCAGCCTCAGCGGAGCGGCACGTCCATCCAGCCACACTCACGCTCATCATATAATCATCACACCAGCTGCCGCACTCACTGTTACGTTCGCTCTGTTTACAGGGACAGAAACCTCACTCCGTCTGAACCACACGCCTGAATTCAGCCTCTTAAATTCAGAGTACGGTGAAAATATCCTTCACACAATCCTCTCCTCTATGTGTAGTCAGCCAGCTTAAGGCTACCAATTCAATCCACTCAATGCTTAAGGGGGAAATCCAGCTATATATTCAGTTTTCTGCATAATTCAGTCTTTATCTAGTCAGTCAGAGTGGTGGGGTGTGAAATGCTTCATTCTAGAGAGTCAGAATTGTTCACAGTGGGGGGTGATAGGAACCAGACGCCCCCCTCTAAATTCTTTTACAAGAAAATGGTTATAAATACACTAAGACTCTGTTTGTATCATAGCTCTAAGAGAAGGAGTTGGCCTAGAATATCCTTTTTTCATGTGTCCAGAGGACAGACAGACCTACAGTGTGTTATGAGGCAAAATATGACATACATAAACTCAGAAGACGTGTGTAGGCTCACTGGTGGTTTGTGTTGTAGACATGGTGACCCCTGGTTCCTATCACCTCTACAATAAAGCCATTAAATTTATTTTATTAATAATTAATTATTATTAGGGAGGTGGATCCTTTTTAGCACTGCAGTCACACTGACATGGTGGTGGTATGTTAGTGTGTGTTTTGCTGGTGTGAGTGGATCAGACACAGCAGTGCTACTGGAGTGTTTAAACACCTCACGACTGAGAATAGTCCACCAATCAAAACTATCCGGACAGCAGTGTCCTGTGGGCGGCGTCCTGTGTCCACTGATAAAGGACTATAGAACACAAACTGTGCAGCAGCAGATGAGCTACTGTCTCTGACTTTACATCTACAAGGTGGACCAGCAAGTAGTAGGAGTGTCTAATAGAGTGGACGGTGAGCAGCACTGTTGTGTCGGATCCACTCACACCAGCACAACACACACTAACACACCACCACCATGTCAGTGTCACTGCAGTGCTGAGAATGACCCACCTCCCTAATAGTATCTGCTCTGTGGTATAGCGCCCACCCTATCCCATAAATATTACCCATAAGCTGATTCCACTGTAGGTAAGGTAGTAAATCACTGTAGAGTGACGTAGAACAACATTTGTGGAATTACAGTAAATTACAAATTAATAAACTAATAACAATATTATCTGTACTTCTGTTTATTATTAGATAAATCCAGTTAAAGATCACTTTACAATCTAAACTAGATACTCCACATTATACAGCACTGCTGTCAGAAAACAGTATAAACAGTAAACAGACCACCTGCAGCAGCATTAGCCTACTAAATTATAATAAACCATCAGATAGTCACTCCTAGCTAACAATAACAGAATAAAGAGTGATCAGAAATATGGACTGGTGATTATGACTGTAATGTGTTGGTTTTGAGTGATAAAGTATAAAAAATACTATTTTACAAAACTTACTAGTATAGATGCGAAAAGAGAAGCTGAATCATACCATTTTGCAAGGCGGGAGGGGGGCTGCTGTCTTTTTGTTGTTAAAATAATTGGTTTAACCATATACTCTCTATGATTTTTAACATTTTCAGCTTGTCAGAGACAAATTAACATTAAAAGAAAAAAATGTTTTTTAACTAGAATCTTTAGGGGTGCTGGAACTCAATTTAAATCTAACTTAGGGCTAGCTACACCCCTGGTCTGCAGTTTGGGGCGTGGTCAGAGAGTGATATGACTTTACGTTTCAGAGTGCTTTCTGGCTTAATATAAACGTTAGCTAACCCAAACCCTCCTAGTCTGTTACCATAGCAACACATTATACTAAAGCTGGTTTATTGTAGTATATTTTGTTGTTCATTGCTCTCATCACTGAGCTCGTGTTTAAAGCTGGCGCGAGCTGCCCGCCGCTCCAGCGAGGCGAGAGCTCGGGTCAGTGAAGCTGCTGACTGCAGGATATTTCTGAACAGGCATCTCAACACAAACCTTAACAAAGGCCACCTAACAACCAGAGTCTGTTGCTAAAAGCAAACACAGCGTGTGAATTGCGAAGGCTTTGCATGCTTTTAAAATAAAGTGTTTTAAAACAGTTTCCACTTTTTTTGTGGTGGGACAAATCTGTTTCTGATATTGGGTGGGACACGCCCCCCCCCCCCAGGTTCCTACGCCAATGCTTATTACCACTGTCTAATAGAGTGGACAGTGAGTGGACACAGTGGTTAAAAACTCCAGCAGCTCTGCTGTGTCTGATTCACTCACACCAGCACAACACACACTAACAACCCTCCACCATGTCAGTGTCACTACAGTGCTGAGAATGACCCACCATATATACCATATATATACACTATATATATATATATACTATATATACACTTTATATATATATATATATATATATATATATATATATATATACACTTTATATATATATACTACTATATATACACAATATATATAGTGTATATATAGTAGTAGTATAGTATATATATATGGTGTATATAGTAGTAGTAGTATATATATATATATAGTGTATATATAGTAGTATATATATATATATATATATATATATATATATAATATATATATATATATATATATATATATATATATACTATACTACTATATATACACTATATAAATATATATAAATATATATATATATATATATATATATATATATATATATATATATATTATACTACTATATATATACTACTATATATACTATATATATATATACATATATACTATACTACTATATATATATATATATATATACTACTATATATACTATATATATATATATATATATATATATATATATATATCTGTTTATCACTATATCTATATAACTATATCTGACTATATCTATATTTCTATGCAGTTATAACTTACAGTTTAAGCAGTTAAGATACAAGTAAGAACATTTCTGTCTATGAGGGAAAAACAGAAATGAACTGGTTTAGCTGATTTACATTAATGCAGAAACTCCTCCTGACAACACTGGAGGACAAATTACACAAATTATGCAAATTTTCTGCATAATTAACTCGAGGGGATGGAAAGTCAGTCAGTGTGGTCTGATGTGAAATGATGTACTATAGAGAAACGTACTAGCTCAGATGTCTTCACAGTGATGTAATGGGAACCAGGGGTCACCACGTCTACAGCACAAAGTTATTTCATTAAGAACCCCTCCTAGTATCTACACTCACTGTCCAATTTATCAGTTCCAGTTCAGTCAGACACAGCTGGTCCACTGTGTCCACTCACTGTCCACTCTATCAGACACTCCTACTACTGGCTGGTCCACCTTGTAGATGTAAAGTCAGAGACAGTAGCTCATCTGCTGCTGCACAGTTTGTGTTCCTCTAGTGCTTCATCAGTGGACACAGGACGCCGCCCACAGGACACTGCTGTCCGGATAGTTTTGGTTGGTGGACGATTCTCAGTCCAGCAGTGACACTGAGGTGTTCAAACACTCCAGCAGTACTATATCCATACTGTATTGATACTGTATTGATACTGTATTGATACTGTATTGATATTTGTATTGATACTGATAATGTTAGCTGTTAATACTTGTATTGATACTGTATTGATACTGAGAATGTTAGCTGTTAATACTTGTATCGATACTGTATTGATACTGTATTGATATTTGTATTGATTCTGTATTGATACTGTATTGATACTGCATTGATATTTGTATTGATACTGAGAATGTTAGCTGTTAATACTTGTATTGATACTGTATTGATACTGTATTGATACTGTATTGATACTGAGAATGTTAGCTGTTAATACTTGTATCGATACTGTATTGATACTGTATTGATATTTGTATTGATTCTGTATTGATACTGTATTGATACTGCATTGATATTTGTATTGATACTGAGAATGTTAGCTGTTAATACTTGTACTGATACTGTATTGATACTTGTATTGATACTGTATTGATACTTGTATTGATACTGTATTGATACTGATGATTTTAGCAGTTCATGCTTGTATTAATACTGTATTGATACTGTATTGATATTTGTATTGATACTGATGATTTTAGCTGTTAATACTTGTATTGATACTTATATTGATACTGTATTGATAATTGTATTGACACAGTATTGATACTGATTATTTTAGCTCTTAATACTTGTATTGATACTTGTATTGATAGTGATGATTTTAGCTGTTGATACTTGTATTGATGCTGTATTGATATTTGTATTGATACTGATTATTTTAGCTGTTGATATTTGTATTGATACTGTATTGATACTTGTTTTATATGTGCTGTTCTTTATTGATTATCATTCTCTCTTCCTCAAGTGGCTCTGCTGCTTGCCAGGCTGTCACTTTTGTTTTTAATGACTTGCCTGGTTAAATTAAAGCTTAAATACATTTAAAAAAAATCATGAACCCCTCCACCAGGAATGGCATTTAAAAGATGATTAAAAATCAAAATCATGATAAAACCATTTGGAGAAACCATTTTCTGTCTGGTTCACACAACTAACAACTCTGAACCCTCTGAATGACTTACTTGAATTAATATTTATAATATAATATATTAATTCAAATAACAAAAGTCTTTCAAGCTGTAGTATCTACAACAGACACGGGTGCTGACAGCTAAATGACTCATACACTCATACTGTACTGATATAAATAGCCACCTATTATCTACAACCAAAGGACGACCGCACGGCCTATTATCTTCTACCAGGAGAAGTTATGTGGAGAATGTTTCCTTATTAGGCTCTTTAAAGAGGCCGTCCTCTTCAGGACTCTCCAATGATAAGGTCTGGAGGTGTGGGGGCCGTGCCAGATTGCCTCAGGCTGACTCTGAGCTCTGATGGGCCGCATATGAACGCACGCGGTGATGCTGACACACAGGCCCTCCATCTGCCTGTAGTAATGAGGTAAATGATCTGAAGCGTTTTGAAAGGGGTCACTTGGCCTGCGCTCCCTTCTGAGGCCGCACGTGTATTTTTAGTGGCGGAGCTGACATTATGATAAGTGGGGCTGGACTCCGCCTGCGGGCAGCTTCAGGAAACAAACGAGCTCCTCGGCTCCTTTTGATACCCTCGTCCAGGCAGCTGTTACTGTACCTCAGAAGTACCTGTATTTGCATGTGAAAAGAAATACGCCTTAACAAACGAGTGCAGTCTGTTGTGTTGTGCAGCGGAGTCATATTCATATTATGGGAGATGGAACGGCAACGTCTCCCTCTCTTTTGTCCCCCTATTATGGAGCAGTGTGTGGACTGAAAAGGGGTTTTGTGGTCTTATCTGGCTGCTGGAGAACGAAGAGAAGAATTAGGAAATCTAATGCAAGGCTAATGTTTTAGAGCCCTTGAATACTTGCCCTAGTCCAGCATTTTTTGTATGTCACATGACCTACTTGTCAGAATGGGGCAGAATAAAGGTAATAAGGTAGTGTTAAAACAATGACGTTGGTAATTAAAGGAGCGGTGTGTAATATTTAGGTGTTATTTATTAAGACACATGGAATATAATAAACAAAACTGTGTTCTCGTTAATGTATCCCTTACAAAAAAGAAGTTTATTCAAGTGTGCCATTAGTTTACGTCTTTTAAACTAAAAATGAGTGAGAAGTTTACTTTCAGTTTACTTTTTATGTATTTCTCAGTAATATAATAAACTCAGTTATACTTAAGTGTACTTGGGTTATACTAACAAGTATATAGAACAGTCTAAGTATATTCGGCCTTTACTTGTACTTCATCTTTGGTTGAGATATACTTAAGAAAAGTATAAGTAAGTATTTATGTCCTGCACAAAAAGGCATCCAGTACAATACTTGTTTGGAAATTTGATTTATAAAGATACAAATATGTTTCTTAATCTGAGTATGTCTTGTTAGTTTTATGTGTGTCCACTAGTGAGTAAATAAACGTTGTTAAAGTTCTATTTTATGTAGAAAATACCCTTAAATCTAATCATATACTTTAAAGTATTATGATAAGTTCACTTAAAGGAAACTTACACGTATACTTTTGAAGATGAATTAACAAACTAGTAAACTGACATTAAACCCATACGTTTACTTTTAGTGCAGATGCAGCACAAAAGATGTAAACTAGTTGCGTACTTGAAGTATAATACTCACACTTAAAATGTACATAAAAGTATACTTTCATAAACTAAAAAGGGGGCCAATTTAGTCCCAAGAAGTATTAAAATAGTACATATACACTTGTACTACTAATACAATGATATCAGTATAGTAACTACATAAAGTATACTTGGAAAATATACTTTAACTTTACTCAAGTTTATTTGACAAATTGAACTTTAAGTATACTTATTTTCTGTAAGGGATAATTAGCTGTAACTACTAAACATTATGTTTTTGTTTGCTCACAATGAGCCTTCATATCTACATCTTCCTACAGAAGCTGCCACCACCATGTTTCTACAGTAGCCTAGAATGGACAAGCCACACTCTGGCTGGAAAGAGTGACTTCCATGGTTCATGGTTTTACATTATAGCAGCCGCTTGATTTTCATGACACTGCAGCATCGGCTAGTAAAAGTAGAAAGAGGAAGATTTCTTGTAGAAATGTTCTACTGTAATGCATTAAGCCGTATCTCCGCACACAAAAGCAATACCAGAATTAACACTGCTAGATTTCTGTTTTCTTCAGGATCTTGTTACATTTATCTCATTCCACCTTAAATGCGGTTATTAGAAAGCTTTAACATGTAACCCCAACAACAAGAAGCTGGTAAATGCTGCACACTGGATGATGTTACCTACATTAAAAGGATAATTCCAATGTTTAATGTCTTAATCAGTTCATCAAAGGGGAATTAATGATTATTAAACTGAGTCTGAACTGAATTAACATTAAAAACATAATAAAATGTTTGAAACACTGAGTTTCAGACTACACTGTACTGATGATACGAGCATGCTGGATAGAACCATTTGGAACAGCTTCTGCTAACAGCGACAAGTGAATAGAAAGTATAAAAGAAATAGTTTGATATTAACAAGTTATCATGGAATTCAAGTGAAAGAAAGTTTATAATGTTTAGAAATCAACAAATCAAGGGTATATTTATAATCAACCATGTTGAAACAGAAAGGATGTATGTTGGAAACAGCTCATAAATAACATAAAAACAAAAATGGTATAAATATATACTAAAGATTTTTGAAATCAAAACATACACTATACTGTATATTGTCACTTGATTATACGGGGGAGGTTCAGAGTCGAGACGCTGCTCCTCCACATTGAAAGGAACAGTTGAGGTGGTTCGGGCATCTGGTTAGGATGCCTCCTGGACGCCTCCCTGTGGAGGTGTTCTGGACATGTCTGACCGGGAGGAGACGCCGGAGAAGAACTAGGAAACGCTGGAGGGATTATATCTCTTGGCTGACCTGGGAATGCCTCAGTATATCGTCGGAGGAGCTTGGCTGGGGAGAGGGAAGTCTGGATTTCTCTGATTAGACTGCTACCTCTTTGACCTGGATCCCCGAAAAAGCGCTAGATAATGGATAGATGAATGGATGGATGTATACATTTTGGAAAAATTAAATAAACTCAACTCAAAAAAATGCATGATGGCTAGAATGAAGTAAGCAGGGAGGCTGAATCCTCACCATCAATAAAGAAGAAACATAAAGAGGCTAAACTAAATCAGACGGGCACTGTAGGTTCTAGGCAAGGACGTCGGAAGAAGGATTCACTCAGTAGCAATACACACTCTAAACACTACAAGTTACACACCGCTCCTTTAACGTTTGTTCTGTGCTCCGAGGTCTGTATGGATAGTTTACTATGTTAGTGATCTTGCAGTCTGGGAGGACAGGTTCTCAGGTTTGAGTTTGGTTCCTCTCTATGTATTCTGCTCTGGGAGAGTGTTCCTGCCACTGGCTTGCTCACTTGGACACAGATTCACTGTAAAAGCTGCTTTGTGACATTTGCTGTAAACGGTCTCGTACAAATAAACCCTGACTTTAATTAAAAGGTCTTAAAACCTAGTAATCTGTCTACATCATTTACACCATAGTATGCGCTCCCGACATGTAGTCTGTCCCAATTCTTACATACCTTAAACATACTGTCTACTGAGGAACCTTATTTAGACCTGATTTTAAGGAAGAATTGAACGCTTCCTCAGCCGCTAAGACAATCCCATGATGCAACACAGGCTAATCTGCGAGCAGTGAAGTGGTTTTAAAATGTGAGTTATTTTGATTCTCTCTGGAGTTTTAATGTGTTTCTGGTCATATAATCACACAAAACAGTGTTTTATTATCAACTCTGTAACAAGTCCTTCACCATTTATACTCGAGACATTAGCATTTATGCTAGCCGATTTTTAAGCCTCGGGCTATTGTTTTGGATGCAGCCGGTAGCTTAGCAACCAGCTAAACCACCAGTCGCGTGCTGCAGTCTCTCTCTAACTAGAGCGTCTCAGTAATCTGTTTTATGAGGAGAGATGTTAGAGACAGTGCCTACTTAGACACTCACTAGATTTTGAGACCCAAAGTCTAAACTAAACAGACTCCGGTGCTTCATGAACTTGGCATGCTCTAATCACCTTATATAAAACTTTCTAGATCCACTGTTACCTGGAAATAACAATTTGGGAGTGATAGTCCATCACATTTTCATACAGAACAGAAATATGTGTAATGTATATTTATCATATCATGCACAAATATAAAAAACATGTTTTTCTTCTTCTTGCAGTCTTAAATGATGACTCCTCAGTAAAGGGAACAGTCATGAGTTCCATGTAGAACTATATTCAGTTCAATTCAGTTCAAGTTTATTTCTATAGCGCTTTTTACAATGTTGTCACAAAGCAGCTTTACAGAAGTTTAAAAACAGACAGTTACAACATGTATCCTCCAGTGAACAAGCCAGAGGCAACAGTGGCAAGAACACCTCCCTCAGACTGGAAGAAGAAACCTTGGGAGAAACTAAGACTCGTCCTTCTCTGGTCAAACAATATTTACAACCTAATAAGCTAAATACCAAAGAAAAGCTGAGAGAGTCTCTGTTTGAAGTCTAGATGGTAACAGCTTTAGAAACTGCACAGATAGAGGCAGTCTCTGATTGAGGCAGTCTATGACTGAGGCAGTCTCTGACTGAGGCAGTCTATGACTGAGGCAGTCTCTGACTGAGATAGTCTTTATGTAAAGTGGGTGTGAGCTGAAACAGTCCTAGTCTGTCTCAATGCTGGTACATCTGGATGGCAGAGTGATGTAATAGAGGGTGCTGCAGTTGGTACACATGGACAGTTGAGATGGCTGGTGATGGTGAGGAGGAGGCCCTGATGGTCAGTCTTCCAACAGTGCTCAGCAGGACAGGAGGACAGTCATTATCTCAGGAAGAGTAAAGAGAGACAATTAGTTCTGCTCGGGGGTATGACTGGAGAGAATATGAAACAAATAAATAAATAAAAAATATTAAATTTAATTTAATTAAATTTTTTAAATCATGCTTAAAGGCTTATTTGCCGTGTGAAATTGTTATTCATGGAGAAAGTTATATATTTTTGAAAATTATTCTATACAGTACCAAAAAGTCTTCTGCTTATGGTACAATGTCAAGGTTGTAGCCTTAGATCTGTTTCCTACAGTTACTCTGGTAGGCCGCTTAACAGTAGTCATCGCTTATCACTGGTTAATCTAAATACTAAATACTGTCCAATCACAGGCTGCGGTTTCCAGTTCTCTAAACTCAATATTGTATTTAACTGTAACACTGTATCCTATGTTGCTCTTGTTGGATAGAACTCAATGTTCTATACAGAATAGCTAGTTTTATTAAATAACCATAAACTTTGGTGCTTGGAGTAAAACAATGTATTTGATATTGTTTTATGATATCTTGTATATCTTTGTTATCCAATGAAAAATACGTATCTCCAGGTTCTTCTAACTTCTAGCTTTCCTCAGATATTCAATGTTGAAAAGTATATTGAGGAGTTTGTTAGTTCATTTTGTCCATATAGATAACACTTTTACTAAATATGGAATGTGTGATATTAGTAAAGGTCCAGTAGAGGGCAGCACTAACTCAATGGTTTCACTGCTTCTTCATATCTACACTCACCTTCTCAGCCTCTCAAGAGCTGTGAGTAATATGATGGTCTTACAGTGTACTCATGGCTTTACTGCATTAGTCATATATTCATGCTCCTAGAAACAAAGCAGTCTTGTTCTATGACCTGTGGATGCTTATGTGAAGTGAATGCACAGTATCTCACTTAGAAAGAAAATAATACGTGCCTACATGTGCTATACTTTTAAAAACAAAGAAATGCTTTTTAGGATTTTTTGCTATTAGAATTCATTTAATCTTGCATGCGGTGCAGTCAGAATAACCTCTGCTTATCCATAAGACAGAACAAACCTCACCACTTCACTATCTTCAAGCTGTGCTTTCTGCTCTGGACAAGGCCTCTCAGTAAAGACAAGCATGGCTAACAGAGCTTAAAGTATAATGACTGACCAAAGTTCTCAGTAGTGTCCAATGGACTGAGATTTCAGTCTAAATTTCCATTATTAAACAATTCCTTTCATTAGAGTGCAGTATTGAAGTGTGGTTTAGACTTTACTGGAGGTTTTTAGATTGTTTCAGGTTTACAGAGTTATAATCATCTCTGCTATAGTTGGATACATAACTTAGTTTATATACAGCACTGAGCGAAAAACCCATACACAAATGATTTGAAAGCGTTTATCTTAGCACTAACTGCTTGTGAAATGATATTAATTATTTATTAAAATAAATGTAAATGAACATAAATACAAAAAGTAACAATAATTTCTCATTTTCAAAAATCGACTTGGCCAAGTCAACCATTTGGTTGATCTGGTGAGTTTAAAACCACCAAAAGGTTTAGAAGACCATAAAAAACAAAAGTGAAAATTGTTCCCTGGTGAACAACAGTTGGCCAGATCAAGAACACCATCCCTGCCTTTCTGTATCAAAGTCAAGCTAAGACTTCACAAGAATACATTCAGAAGGTTTCTCACAAGATGTAACAGTAACACCAGATCAGCCCATCCATGCAGTGAAACACCAACATATACATACACACACTAGGGGGCAGTGAGCACACCTGCCCAGACTAGTGGGCAACCCCATCCACAGCACCTGGGGAGCCATTTGGGGTGGGGGGTCTTGCTCCAGGGGAAGGAATCCGGATCTCTAACATTTCAGCTCTCAATTAAAAAAAAAAGTCTTCACAGCTCATGA
This sequence comes from Megaleporinus macrocephalus, assembly GCA_021613375.1. NCBI lineage: Eukaryota > Metazoa > Chordata > Actinopteri > Characiformes > Anostomidae > Megaleporinus > Megaleporinus macrocephalus. The sequence continues at coordinate 44,471,318 of CM038707.1, read as the reverse complement.
AGAACATCTTATAGACAGATGCTGAAGATGATGAAGCTTGTACTAGAACGACTGGAAGAGAAGAGCATGGAGAAAGGAAGGAAATGCTCATCATCCAAAGCATCCCACCAGTGGAGGCATGATTAGCAGAATGACCTCCTTTGTATTCTTTGATGATTCGTCCACTGACAGAAGCAGAAGGATGAATATATATATATATATATATATATATATATATATATATATATATATATATATATATATATATATATATATATATATATACATACAGATATATACATATATACATGCAGATATATACATATATACATACAGATATATACATATATACATGCAGATATATACATATATACATACAGATATATACATATATACATACAGATTAGGCGCAGAAATATTTGGACAGTGACACAATCTTTATGATTTGGGCTCTGCATGCCACCACAATGGATTTGAAATTAAACAACTGGGCTACAATTGAGGTGTAGACTTTGAGGTTTAATTGAAGGGGTTGAATAAAAATAAAAAATATCCTATGAAATGTTTCGGAATTGCAACCATTTTTCTACAGAACCTCCTCATTTCAGGGGCTCAAAAGTAATTGGACAAATTAACATTACTGTAAATAAAATGTTCATGTTCAATACTTTGTCGAGAACTGGAACCCATGGACATCACTAAACGTTGGGTTTCTTCCTTTGTGATGCTATGCCATATATATATATATATATATATATATATATATATATATATATATATATATATATATATATATATATATATATATTTGAATATTATCTGCTTTAGACTTAATGCTTCGAAAATCTTTGGACAGCCCTTCACTGTGCAGACAGACCATGACTCGCACCCTACTGTGGAAGCAACTCAAGACTGGGTAAAGAAGTGCAATGGCCACTTCAATCGCTTGACCTCGATCCAATCAAGCATGCATTTCACACAGAGAAGGCAAAACTCAAAGCCCCTGGAACGAGGCAGGAACTGAAGAGCTGAAGTAAAGACCTTTCAGAGGACCACCAGAAACGAAACATGTTAATTATGCTGTAATTAATCCACCGCCCACCTGATTTGGACGGAAATACTCTCAAAGTTGAAGTTCTACACAGAACCTGACTTCATAAAAACAGGACAGCATTGATATCATCACACATTTACACATTCACTGTGACTCACTGAGCACTACCAAGCACTATTCTAAGGCCTCGCTGTTTTTTAATTCATGTGCTCAGCACCTCTCTCTGATAGTCTAGACACGGTAACGGTCTCTGAGGGTCTACATTCCTCTGCTACCTGTGGTGCGGTGCAGCTGCTGAAAATGGTTCCAGTAAATACAAGTGTTATTTGGTGGATAGGTGTGCTTACCTCCTGCAAATTCGTTTTACGGTCCATTGATGAGTGAAAATGATGTATTTCAGAGCTAGAAAAGCACCCTGAGGTAAAGGGATTCGGGTGTGTTTATATGGCCAGTATATACGCCAATAAGCCATAACAATAAAACCACCTCCTTCTACATACACACTGTCCATTACATCAGCTCCACTTACAATACCTAAAATACCTAAAACCAAAGGTGTCCAAAGTATTCACATTCATTACTCAGGTAGAAGATACTAGGGTTTAAAAATACTTCTGTAGAAGTTAAAGTATCAACTCAAGCCTTTTACTCCAGTAAAAATGTAAAAGTACTGCTTTCGAAACTACTTAAAGTATCAAAGTAAAAATAATGTAAGAAAAAAATGGCATTAAGGACAAAAGCATAGGCCGCACCACAGGGGTCTATAGTGCACTAGCCCACCTCCCCAAAATCCCCATTCTTCTAAAAGCCATAATGACTATAATGTTATATTAAAATGTTAATGTTGATACATTTGGGATTAACATGTGTTTCATGGAGCAGAAGATATGATGACTAGTTGTCTATAAGTATTGTAATGAAGTCAAACTTCAAAGACATGTTATCAATAATCTTTACTGGAATGTAAATGTACATGAATTAAAACAAGCTGAAATGAAATAGGAGTAACGAGACTATGTTAAAATGTGAGGAGTAGAAAATACTGATAATGGAGTGTAAATGTAAGGAGTAGAAAGTACTGATAATGGAGTGTAAATGTAAGGAGTAGAAAGTACTGATAATGGAGTGTAAATGTAAGGAGTAGAAAGTACTGATAATGGAGTGTAAATGTAAGGAGTAGAAAATACTGATAATGGAGTGTAAATGTAAGGAGTAGAAAGTACTGATAATGGAGTGTAAATGTAAGGAGTAGAAAGTACTGATAATGGAGTGTAAATGTAAGGAGTAGAAAGTACTGATAATGGAGTGTAAATGTAAGGAGTAGAAAGTACTGATAATGGAGTGTAAATGTAAGGAGTAGAAAGTACTGATAATGGAGTGTAAAGGTGAGGAGTAGAAAGTACTGATAATGGAGTGCAAATGTAAGGAGTAGAAAGTACTGATAATGAAGTGTAAATGTAAGGAGTGTAAAGTACAGATAATGGTGTGTAAATGTAAGGAGTAGAAAGTACTGATAATGGAGTGCAAATGTAAGGAGTAGAAAGTACTGATAATGGAGTGTAAATGTAAGGAGTAGAAAGTACTGATAATGGAGTGTAAATGTAAGGAGTAGAAAGTACAGATAATGGAGTGTAAATGTAAGGAGTAGAAAGTACTGATAATGGAGTGTAAATGTAAGTAGTAGAAAGTACTGATAATGGAGTGTAAATGTAAGGAGTAGAAAGTACTGATAATGGAGTGTAAATGTAAGGAGTAGAAAGTACTGATAATGGAGTGTAAATGTAAGTAGTAGAAAGTACTGATAATGGAGTGTAAATGTAAGGAGTAGAAAGTACTGATAATGGAGTGTAAATGTAAGGAGTAGAAAGTACTGATAATGGAGTGTAAATGTAAGGAGTAGAAAGTACTGATAATGGAATGTAAATGTAAGGAGTAGAAAGTACTGATAATGGAGTGTAAATGTAAGGAGTAGAAAGTACAGATAATGGAGTGTAAATGTAAGGAGTAGAAAGTACTGATAATGAAGTGTAAATGTAAGGAGTAGAAAGTACTGATAATGAAGTGTAAATGTAAGGAGTAGAAAGTACAGATAATGGAGTGTAAATGTAAGGAGTAGAAAGTACTGATAATGGAGTGTAAATGTAAGTAGTAGAAAGTACTGATAATGGAGTGTAAATGTAAGTAGTAGAAAGTACTGATAATGGAGTGTAAATGTAAGGAGTAGAAAGTACTGATAATGGAATGTAAATGTAAGGAGTAGAAAGTACTGATAATGGAGTGTAAATGTAAGGAGTAGAAAGTACTGATAATGGAGTGTAAATGTAAGGAGTAGAAAGTACTGATAATGGAGTGTAAATGTAAGGAGTAGAAAGTACTGATAATGGAGTGTAAATGTAAGGAGTAGAAAGTACTGATAATGGAGTGTAAAGGTGAGGAGTAGAAAGTACTGATAATGGAGTGCAAATGTAAGGAGTAGAAAGTACTGATAATGGAGTGTAAATGTAAGGAGTAGAAAGTACTGATAATGGAGTGTAAATGTAAGGAGTAGAAAGTACTGATAATGGAGTGTAAATGTAAGGAGTAGAAAGTTCAGATAATGGAGTGTAAATGTAAGGAGTAGAAAGTACTGATAATGGAGTGTAAATGTAAGGAGTAGAAAGTACTGATAATGGAGTGTAAATGTAAGGAGTAGAAAGTACTGATAATGGAGTGTAAATGTAAGGAGTAGAAAGTACTGATAATGGAGTGTAAATGTAAGGAGTAGAAAGTACTGATAATGGAGTGTAAAGGTGAGGAGTAGAAAGTACTGATAATGGAGTGCAAATGTAAGGAGTAGAAAGTACTGATAATGGAGTGTAAATGTAAGGAGTAGAAAGTACTGATAATGGAGTGTAAATGTAAGGAGTAGAAAGTACTGATAATGGAGTGTAAATGTAAGGAGTAGAAAGTTCAGATAATGGAGTGTAAATGTAAGGAGTAGAAAGTACTGATAATGGAGTGTAAAGGTGAGGAGTAGAAAGTACTGATAATGGAGTGCAAATGTAAGGAGTAGAAAGTACTGATAATGGAGTGTAAATGTAAGGAGTAGAAAGTACTGATAATGGAGTGTAAATGTAAGGAGTAGAAAGTACTGATAATGGAGTGTAAATGTAAGGAGTAGAAAGTACAGATAATGGAGTGTAAATGTAAGGAGTAGAAAGTACTGATAATGGAGTGTAAATGTAAGGAGTAGAAAGTACTGATAATGGAGTGTAAATGTAAGGAGTAGAAAGTACTGATAATGGAGTGTAAATGTAAGGAGTAGAAAGTACTGATAATGGAGTGTAAATGTAAGGAGTAGAAAGTACTGATAATGGAGTGTAAAGGTGAGGAGTAGAAAGTACTGATAATGGAGTGCAAATGTAAGGAGTAGAAAGTACTGATAATGAAGTGTAAATGTAAGGAGTGTAAAGTACAGATAATGGTGTGTAAATGTAAGGAGTAGAAAGTACTGATAATGGAGTGCAAATGTAAGGAGTAGAAAGTACTGATAATGGAGTGTAAATGTAAGGAGTAGAAAGTACTGATAATGGAGTGTAAATGTAAGGAGTAGAAAGTACAGATAATGGAGTGTAAATGTAAGGAGTAGAAAGTACTGATAATGGAGTGTAAATGTAAGTAGTAGAAAGTACTGATAATGGAGTGTAAATGTAAGGAGTAGAAAGTACTGATAATGGAGTGTAAATGTAAGGAGTAGAAAGTACTGATAATGGAGTGTAAATGTAAGTAGTAGAAAGTACTGATAATGGAGTGTAAATGTAAGGAGTAGAAAGTACTGATAATGGAGTGTAAATGTAAGGAGTAGAAAGTACTGATAATGGAGTGTAAATGTAAGGAGTAGAAAGTACTGATAATGGAATGTAAATGTAAGGAGTAGAAAGTACTGATAATGGAGTGTAAATGTAAGGAGTAGAAAGTACAGATAATGGAGTGTAAATGTAAGGAGTAGAAAGTACTGATAATGAAGTGTAAATGTAAGGAGTAGAAAGTACTGATAATGAAGTGTAAATGTAAGGAGTAGAAAGTACAGATAATGGAGTGTAAATGTAAGGAGTAGAAAGTACTGATAATGGAGTGTAAATGTAAGTAGTAGAAAGTACTGATAATGGAGTGTAAATGTAAGTAGTAGAAAGTACTGATAATGGAGTGTAAATGTAAGGAGTAGAAAGTACTGATAATGGAATGTAAATGTAAGGAGTAGAAAGTACTGATAATGGAGTGTAAATGTAAGGAGTAGAAAGTACTGATAATGGAGTGTAAATGTAAGGAGTAGAAAGTACTGATAATGGAGTGTAAATGTAAGGAGTAGAAAGTACTGATAATGGAGTGTAAATGTAAGGAGTAGAAAGTACTGATAATGGAGTGTAAAGGTGAGGAGTAGAAAGTACTGATAATGGAGTGCAAATGTAAGGAGTAGAAAGTACTGATAATGGAGTGTAAATGTAAGGAGTAGAAAGTACTGATAATGGAGTGTAAATGTAAGGAGTAGAAAGTACTGATAATGGAGTGTAAATGTAAGGAGTAGAAAGTTCAGATAATGGAGTGTAAATGTAAGGAGTAGAAAGTACTGATAATGGAGTGTAAATGTAAGGAGTAGAAAGTACTGATAATGGAGTGTAAATGTAAGGAGTAGAAAGTACTGATAATGGAGTGTAAATGTAAGGAGTAGAAAGTACTGATAATGGAGTGTAAATGTAAGGAGTAGAAAGTACTGATAATGGAGTGTAAAGGTGAGGAGTAGAAAGTACTGATAATGGAGTGCAAATGTAAGGAGTAGAAAGTACTGATAATGGAGTGTAAATGTAAGGAGTAGAAAGTACTGATAATGGAGTGTAAATGTAAGGAGTAGAAAGTACTGATAATGGAGTGTAAATGTAAGGAGTAGAAAGTTCAGATAATGGAGTGTAAATGTAAGGAGTAGAAAGTACTGATAATGGAGTGTAAAGGTGAGGAGTAGAAAGTACTGATAATGGAGTGCAAATGTAAGGAGTAGAAAGTACTGATAATGGAGTGTAAATGTAAGGAGTAGAAAGTACTGATAATGGAGTGTAAATGTAAGGAGTAGAAAGTACTGATAATGGAGTGTAAATGTAAGGAGTAGAAAGTTCAGATAATGGAGTGTAAATGTAAGGAGTAGAAAGTACTGATAATGGAGTGTAAAGGTGAGGAGTAGAAAGTACTGATAATGGAGTGTAAATGTAAGGAGTAGAAAGTACTGATAATGGAGTGTAAATGTAAGTAGTAGAAAGTACTGATAATGGAGTGTAAATGTAAGGAGTAGAAAGTACTGATAATGGAGTGTAAATGTAAGGAGTAGAAAGTTCAGATAATGGAGTGTAAATGTAAGGAGTAGAAAGTACTGATAATGGAGTGTAAAGGTGAGGAGTAGAAAGTACTGATAATGGAGTGTAAATGTAAGGAGTAGAAAGTACTGATAATGGAGTGTAAATGTAAGTAGTAGAAAGTACTGATAATGGAGTGTAAATGTAAGGAGTAGAAAGTACTGATAATGGAGTGTAAATGTAAGGAGTAGAAAGTACTGATAATGGAGTGTAAACGTGAGGGAGTAAAAAGATAATTACTCCAGTAAAGTATAAATAACCAAAATGTCTACTTAAGTAAAGTAATGGAGTATTTGTACTTTGTTACATGACACCTCTTCCTAAAACCTTTGTAGTGTATACTTACTGAGCATTTTATTGAAACCACCTCCCTGTAGATACACTTATTTTCCATTTTATCAGCTCCACTGACCATATAGGATCTACACTTTGTAGTTCTATATTTACAAACTGTAGTTCATTCATTTATAAGTGAGACGGATTATTCAGACTACAGTTGACCCTCATGTCACTGATCTACCAAAGCTTGACTCGTGTCTGGAGTCTGCTTCTTTAGGTTTGCATTGAAGCTACAAGGCCAGTGTAGCTAACAGCGTACACTTCTCCAGTGGTTCCATAATCTGAAGTAATACATTTTAAATTAAGATTCAAAAGTTTTATTGTCATGTGTACAGCAGAACAGACAGTTACACTGTACAATGAAATTCTTACTTTGCTGTTCCTCCATTCACCAATAGATAAAGATAATAATAAAAGAAATAATAAAAATATATACAAAATATATAAAGTATAATAATATTACTCTAATTATAAATTAAAATGATAAAATAATAAAATAATATTTAAAATAATAAAATAACAAAATTACTCTAATTACTTACCATCAGTCATTGAGAATCGGTTGAATTGGTGAATTGTGATTGGCTGTGTAGGGTTCATAATTATTCATGTGTGTAGCGTGTTCTTTTGTTGCAGATGCGCTGAGCCACCACCAGGGGACACCGAATATAAAAGAGAGGCCGGCCAGAGAGAAGAGGCAAGGCTTTTGCTTCTGAGTTTCTGTGAGTTCCCGGTTCCCTGATGGAACGTGCTGTGGAAGAGCTATCTTAGCTACTTGTTTGTGATGGTATATGGTGTATAAGGCATTGTGGTTAATGTTGTGTTGATTGAGATTCTCACAAAGCGCTATGTTGGTTCGGTTGACTTTCATCTTAGCAGCCGGTACTTTAAGCTACGTTGTATATTTTGGGGAGATGTTTATTTTTTTTGTTTGATTGATCATGTTTTCTCCTGGTTTGCTTTATTTAGGGAGTTAGTCTAGATATTGTATTTGGTTTTCTGTTTGATGTTAGGTACATTTAGTTTTCCCTTTAAACCCTAGTTAGCTTGGGTTTTTTTTAAATAATTATTTTATTTTTGTTCCCTTTTTTTCACCCTTCTCTTTTTCCTTTTTTCTACTTTAACTTGATAATTGAATTTAAGTTAATAAACATGCCAATTGTATGGCAATGTATTGTATGTTATGGTCTGATCTAGATCAGGCCTTAACAGCTGAAAGCAACATGAGTGCTGAGGAGTAAAACCCAACACGGTCATAATCAGAACATACTTATCAAACAAAGTTGGTGGGCTGACTGCTCCACTGTGCGCTTTCTTCAATGGTAAGAGGCAGAAAATGCTAAACCAACTTCTACAACTGAACTTTGGAGGTGAGGAACTGAGAAAGTGAGTCTCCTGAAAGAGAACAGAAGCCATGACTTAGGTGAAGAGTCCAGATGCTACATTCTAAGGTTCTGTTAAATACACAGCCCCACCACTCCAGTATTTCACTGGACCACCTTTAGCTTTGATTACGACGCTGTATCATTCACTGTGGTATTGCTCAACAACCATAGTCCCAAAGACTTTCATTGGGGTTAAGGTCAGGAGGTGGCCAGTCATGTGTGTGAAGATGATCCCTCATGTTCTGTGAGCCACTCTTTCAAAATTACAGCCCAATGAATCTCAGCACTGTGGTCCTGGAATATGTCCGAGCCACGGGGAAGAAAAAAATCCATTGTTGGGATCATCTGGAGATTCACTAAATTCGGGTGGTCAGCTGACTTTATTTTATTGCTACATAGTGTTGCTGAGGCTCAACCTGACCAACTAAAGCCTCCAGATGCCTGTAGAGTGGGCTGTATGCATAATGGGTGAATCGCTTCATGTGCTTCCACTATTACCCTCTGGAATCCAGTCAGTCTGGACTCATCAGACCACATGACCTTTTTTCATCGCTCCAGAGTCCTGACTAATTAGCCTCATTAACCAGTGCTGTTCTTATGTCCTCACAGCTGTTTAGTCCCAACCCTGTGAGTTCTCATCATATGAACATTTCCACAGTCAAGGTCTCCACTTTTCTTCCAGGTCTTAATAATGTGCTGGTCAGTTCTGAACCCAATTCCAGTCATTTCAACTTCTCCTTGGTTATTTTCTTTGTTTGATCCAAGACAATGGGCGTGTCTTAAAACCTAGTGAGTGTGTAAATAGGCTGACTCTGTAGGCAGCTGTTTAAGTAGCAGCGTTCTCTCCTCATCTCTCCTCATAAAACAGATTACTGAGACGCTCTAGTTAGAGAGAGACTGCGTCACGGCTTGTTCCCGCCGGCATGCATCCTATAACAATAGCCCAAGGCTTAAAAATCCGCTAGCATAAATATAAAGTCCAGTATAAAACTGCAAAATCAATCAATCAATCAATCAACCTTTATTAACGCTTGGATGTACATTAAGGGCAACCCACATTTTCAATGTAATGTTTACATTGGACAGGGATTGATATAAAGAAAATAAAAACAAAATGTAATCATTATAAATGAAAACAGCTGAGGAGAATATAACTAATATACATTAAACGAAAATTTAAAAATAACAGTGAACATAAAAGTAGAAATAATAATAATAATAACAAAAAAATAGATAAAAGTTAAGATTTAATTAGTAAGAAATTCAGATAAAAAGAGGGTAAGAGATTACAAATAATAAAAAAGTAAAATAGTTCAAAAGATATTTAAGAGGAAAAACAAGATATTATAATAATAAAATAATAATAATAAATAAAATAAAATAACATTAAAATAAAATACAATAAAATAATACAGAATTAATTAAATCAAATAAAATAATAAAGAAAAATAAAACAAGAGAGACTAAGTAGACTAAGTAAAAAAAAGGTCAAAGGCTCGATGGAAAGTTGTAAATAAAATATTTTTTTTTATGTGATTATATGACAAGAAACACATTAAAACTCCAGAGAGAATCAAAATAACTCACATTTTTAAACGACTTCATTGCTAGAAAATTTGCCTGCATTGCATCATGGGATTGTCTTAGCGGCTGAGGAAGCGTTCGATGCTTCCTTAAAATCAGGTCTAAATAAGGTTTCTCAGTAGACAGTATGTTTAAGGTATGTAAGAATCGGGACAGTCTATAAAATAATGTCTATGTAGGTTTTAAACAGACCCAATAATTTGGCACTTCTGAAACACTGTCCCACATGAGGAGCTGCTCACTGCACTCGTTAGGGCTAAAAGAATTGTTGCCAGCTGAAACATATTAATCACCACAGTAATCATCCACTCAAATGCTCTCAAGTATTTACTGATTCCAATCCAGATATTTATTTTCCTAAAAAAATACGTAAATGATGTTTTGACTGGAAATTCAATAAAAGAATGGTGGTCCCTGACATGGTGGCAACTGACCCATCCATGCACTGAAACTCACACACACATACTAGTGAACACACGTAATTGGGGGCAGAGAACACACTTGCCTGGGGCAGTGGCAGCCCTATCTACAGCACCTGGAAGCAGCTGGGGGTGGTGTGCCTTATTCTAAGGCACTTAAGTCATGCCCTGATGGCTCAAGGAATTGAACCAACAACCTTCTGGTCATAAGGCTGGCTCCTAAATCTCCATGGCTGGATATCAGTACATCAAACTATGGCAGAAACCACAAAAACAAGCGTTCACAATGCTAATTTCTTGCACTATATGCCTTTATCACTGGTTGACTACAAAACATTAGCCTCATAGCTCCATCGCTAAAACTAAAGAAGTGGACTTTGAACACCGAGTATGTCCTGGCTGCTGGACTGCGTTTGAGGTAATAGCTGGAACATCACGTAAATATTTCGCCAAACTTTCACTTAGTCAGTGCACGCTGGACATCTTCCACCCTGGACCCCAGGCACCCAATGCCTGACCTGAGTAAACCTCCTTACAGTATAATGGGGTCAACAGAACATATGCGCCCCCGCCAAGTTCCACTAAAGAGCCACCAAAGTACATGTATGCATCCTTGTCAGAGCGGCAAGCTTTGCGGCTTGAACTGAAACTGGCCTTATAAATCATTCACCAGCTCCGGGCTGTGAGACAGCCCATTCAGCGCCTAAGCCAGAACAACTTAACCCAAGTCTTGACCCAGCAGTCCGTCAGTTAAATGATTAATAGTGAGCCCCTAATGGATTGAAAGGCCGTGTCTGAGAAAAGCTCACTGCAGTGGGGTGTTAGAGAACAAGCCTTAGGGGAAGACTGCTAAATCATCCTTACACAAAGTACAATGTGCTAGCATCCCTGACAGCCTGTGGGCCCTTAAAGGTGCAATAGACAATGTAGTTCTTTCAATACTACAGTGGTGCTTGAGTTTTTGTGGACCCTTTTGAATTTTTTTTAATTTCTACAAAACCTAAAGCATTATCAGATTATAAGTAAGGTCTGAAAGTAAATAAAGATGACCAAATTAAGCAAATGAGACAAAAATATCATCTAAGAGCTTCAGCTTAGATGTTGCTGGGTTTTTCCTCACATTAGCTGCTCACTTCAGGTCCTTCCACAGCATGTCTATAGGACGGAGGTCAGAACCTTGACTTGGCCATTGCAAAACAATAACTGTATTCTTCATTGGTAGAATGACTTGTGTCCTTATGGTCAATGTCCTGGTAATTTATGGTACATTTCAGAATTCTTTGTTCCATCAATGATGGCAAACTGTCCCAGCGCAGCAAAACAAGCCCCAACCATGATACTACCACCACCATGTTTCACAGATGGGACAAGGTTATTGTGCTGAAATGCAGAAAGGCTTGGAATGTTTTTCTTTCTCTAGACATAACAATTCTCATTCATTTTAAAACTTCTGTTATGGATTCTTTAGTACCTTTCTGTCTTGTTCTGAAGGGAAGCAATGTTCTTTCTGGAGAGCAATAAGTTTCTCCTTGCAACCCCACTATGAACACCATTGCAGTTCAGTGAACTCACAATTATGGGTGTACCATATCGTATCGTACACAATAATATCGGCAACATTTTTTGAATATTGTGAAATCAGGGTACTACTTTTTACTGTTTTTAGCAAAAGAAAATTCACACTTTTCTCATTTCGCATTATATATCTACTAGAGACAGATTTGATCTGTCCAGTATCATTCACTTTACTTCAGTCCTGGATATATGGAGATATTTGGAGTGCCTTATTTAGTATCGTAACATTCTGGATCATTGACTTCTGTTACAATCTGATGAATTCTTGTATTGTTTAATATCTCAGTTAGGGGTGTGCCATGTTATATTGTGTGCAATAATAAAATTTAATTTTCATTCTGTTGCAGAAGTGTACTCTTAACATATATATATTTTTAAATTTAATGTTTTGTCATATCGCCAAGAGTATCGTTATCGCACAAAAACCATGAAATATCGTGATATTATTGTAGGGCCATATCGCCCACCCCTACTCACAATCATTAATATTAGCCACTGTGAGAGAGGCCTTCAGCTGCTTAGAAATGACCTTGGCTTCCTTCATGACCTCACAGACTATCACACACCATCGCTCTTGGAGTGACCTTTGTTGGTTGACTACTTCTGGGGAGAGCAACTGTGGTCTTGAATTTTCTTCCTTTGTACACAATCTGTCGACTGTAAGTCAATTTAAATGACCCTCCCACATAACACATGACATCACTCCTGTCTCTGTGTGCATGGTTAGGAATACATATGGCAGAATCCATCCATTGTCTGCCGCTTTATCCCGCTAGTCAGGGTCACGGGGGGGCTGAAGCCAATCCCAGCGTTATCGGGCGAAGGCGGGATACACCATGGACAGTTCGCCAGTCCATCGCATGGCCAACATTCACTCACACACTCCAATTAGAGTGACCAATCAACCGGACAGCATGTCTTTGGACATGTGGAGGTAAACCGGAGTACCTGGAGGAAACCCACTCAAGCACGGGGAGAACATCCACACAGAACAGCCCAGACCTAGGATCGAACACGGATCGTTTTGCTGTGAGGCGACAGAATCCATGGCAGAATCCATGACTAGTTAAACATATAGCGTGGTCTGATCTGAAACTTCCGATCTGACAACTTTTAAAGTATCATTTCAGGCTTTTAAGCCCTCTTACAAGTGCAAGGACATCATATTCTAGCATGGTGTTTCCTTCGAAGATGCCCCTTTCAATTTTAACAAATAAACACTGTGTAGCTTTAAGCCATAAACCAGAACATATTTAGTTTTTGTCTATAAGAGAGGTCACACTTCTGGCCACCGTTGTTTTTAATGAGGATTTGAATATTTGAATGCCTTGAAGGCCATCTGTACCACTGATTGCCATGGAACCGTTCATTAGCGCAGCTACAGCGAGGCGTTATTACTATGTATTGAATCAGTAATGATGAGAGTAATTCAGTTGATTGAGCTGTGATTATGTTCTCTGTAGCATGCTGAATTTTAAGTGCAATAAAAACCTTTAGAGGACATAATCTGACAGAAAAAAGGGCTTCAATCAAACTGCATATTCAGCATAAGGGGTTCAGACTGTAGTGGTGCTTCTGTAGGCGTGAATTGGTGGGGGGAAAAGTGTGCTAATATAGTGAGACTTTATTCTAAGCAACTTTGAACCATCACTACTGGACCAGAGCAGCTAGCATTTTTAAATAGTGCAAGTAAATTCTGATTTGACAGCGACACCTTATTTGATTGTTGCTCTAAAGGGTGACTTCTTTTCAAACAAACAAGTTTCAAAGTCTCCGAGACGTTCGTAGTAGCACCGCGGCTCTGTCACTCATGAGCACCCCCCATCGCCCCACAATTTCCCTCTATCAAAGCCAGACAAGGTTTAATTAGGAAACGTGCAATCAGCGTCACTCTTCTTCTGCCTGATGAGTGCCTGGGTCTGTGCCAGCTCCGGCTCAAGGCACGCCTGAGCCAGCGCGTTCATTAAAAAAAGGCCGGCCGCCATCTTTGGCTGTTTGAGGCCGGGTGATGAAGGGAATCTCCTGGGGTGAAGATGTGAACGCTGAAAGATCAACAGCAGGAGCATCAGAGGAGGACACTTGCTATGGAACAGGATGAGGCTTGTACATTGGAATGTTGTGCAGCGACTGGCTGATGCTTTATTCAGTTCCGCCAACAAAACAAGAAGAACTTATAAAACTGCTTAAGTTTCATGAAAGCATTTCATAAATTCAGTAGTTTTATATAATTTTTTTATATATGCGTGCATCTATCTAGTGACCTGTCTGTCAGCAGTGTATGTATCTGTCCATCTGTCTGTCTATCTATTCATTTGTCTGTCTATCTATCTGTACATTTATTTATCTAGATATCCATATATCTGTCTATCTATTTGTCTTTCCAGCTGTTTGTCTACTTAACCATCTGCCTGTCTGATTATTAATCAAGCTGCCTGTATATCTCTCTCCATCCATTTATCTATCCAACTGTTTGTCTGATATCTACCTGTCCATCTATTTGTCTATCTATTTATATATCTATATATCTATCTGTCTTTCCAGTTGTTTGTCTACCTAACCATCTGCCTGTCTGATTATCTATCTATCTCTCTGTCCATTTGTCTATCAACCTGTCTGTCTGTCTGTCTGTCTGTCTGTCTATCTATCTATTGTGGCCACCATGATCACTCAAAGCAACTCAATTACAAAAACAGCAAAAAAATTATATTACGTAAGTTCTATTTTTAATCTATTCTTTTTCTATCCTCTTATCTTTTTCTTTCAACTGTTAAAACAATTGATGGCTTTATTAATATTATAATTAATAGTATGATCCTTACTGTGACCACACATTGACACTCCCAATATTTAAGCATCTTAGGCAATCTTAGAGCATTTGCAAACATGTTTTTGTGTTTCGAACACACTATCCACATCAACTGGTTTGATTTGGGACACACGAGGACTCATTTTCAAAGCCATGAAACGCACACTGCACCACCAGTGCTGTAGAGCAGCACTGAGCACAGCTTCTCTTGTGGGTTTTACCGTCTGACCCACTTTCTGTGCTCGGCTTGCCTGAGTGCGCTCCACCGCTTGTTATGTCTGAGATGTTCAGACGTTTATCACATGCAGATACAATTCACTGGAGCCTCTCCATTGTTTGCTGTTGTACTGTGCACAGACAATTCTGCAAATGGTAACAGATTGTCCTTATAAAATCTAATTGCATTCTCTAATGTGCGTCCAGTTGTTTATATGATCCAAATCCTTCCCACTAGGGGGCTGCCTTTAGTCGATCATGTTGTTGTTGCTGAGGATGATGAGGATTGTTATGATGATGGTAGGACTAAACGAGGTGAAATTGAAGGGAGCTGCGATTGTTAAGGGGGTTTAGATGCTGTTAATTGAAGCTATATTAGCCACAGACTTTATCATTTTCCACTTAAGCTTGTGACCTTAAAGCGTGGACTTGATTTTGCGAGGCGCATTTTGGCTGCAGAGAAATACAACCAAATACCAGTGGTCGCGTAAAAGACGCGGTACGGAGCATAGGACGGGATTGTTCAATGTTATGAGATTTAAATCATTTAAAATGACAAAAGACTGTGATTATACATTAATAAACGTATATAGACGTTTGTACGTGGTTATAAAGTCGGAATACTTAAATGGAGTCGCGGTGTGCCGATAACACGTCAAATCCAGAATCCTTAATCCAGTCCACGTTTTGGTATAGAGGCTGCGATAACCAGCTCTAAGCGCAAGTGGGGCAAGAAAACTTTGACTAGTATAAGGCTTGAAAGACGTCCCAGAGTGTTTTGACCTTTACAGAAATGAAAGAATAAAAGGTTTAGAGACCCCCAAATCGCGCCATGCTCATTTTGTTTGTTTGTTTATTTGTTATATTGCTTGCAGAACCCTGCATATCCTAAAACCTTAGTTTTTAATAGATAACACAGATGAATACAAGCAGGAATAGCAGCTCTGATGCTGAGCTATGTTGGGAGGGGGGCGGCTATGAATAATGCCAGCTCCGCTTAGCAGTTTTTTCTCCTCTCCAATGTTACAGAAAGAGGCAAATGTGGACATATTGGTCTTATTTGTCTTGTGACTGACTACACTAGAGCATGGAAGCGGGTTTGGTAACGTTAGCGAATCATAAAGTGAAAAATGTTGGAAGTGGAGATCCCCCTCCTTCGCCTCGCCACCGCCGCACACCTCCACAGCCCCAGCAGCAGCAGCAGCAGCAGCAACAGCAGCAGCAGCAGCCGCTCAACCAGCTTCAGCGTCGGCATCGCGACGGCCAAAGCACCGCAGAGAGGCGGCTACAGCCCGCGCACGGAGACTTTACCGGAGGACAACATGGGGGTGGTGGGAAAGAGAACATTTTCGCCCGCCTGCTCGATCGCCATCAGCAACCGTTGAGCAAAAGTGAGGAGGAGGAGGAGGCTCGACCGTGCAAAACGGCGGATCGCATGGGAAGCAGGTACGAGCAGCAGGAGCACGTCAACTTCGGACCAGCGAGCAGCAGCGGGAGCGGCGGCGGAGGAGGAGGAGGCGGTGGTGTTGGTGTTGAGCCGTCCCAAAGTGGGAACAGCTCGGTTTTCGAGTTTAATAATTATTATGGGAATGGAAGAGGAGGGCCTTGCTTTGATCAACATGGCGGACAACAAAGCCCTGCTACTACGGGTATGATGCATTCAGCCCAGAACAACATGGATCAAATGCAAAACTCTCACGAAGAGTACCACAACAACCCCTACAACCACTATCCGAACTACCGACCCGGCTACGGCGGCACCGGGTACGGTATGATGAGCCCATCGCGGCAGGCAAACCTGATGGGCCCGGGGAACAACTCAGCCGCCTCTGCCGCTGCCGCTGCTGCCGCCGCCGCTTCTCACGGCAAGCCTGTCCCGTCCTCCGGTGGTGGCGGCAACGTCGGAGGCTTTCAGAGGTTCCCGGGGCAAAACCAACAGCATCCCTCGGGAGCCACACCAACTTTAAACCAGCTTCTGACCTCTCCCAGCCCGATGATGCGAGGCTACGGCAGCGGCTACCAAGACTACAGCAACCCCAGCGCTCAACAACAAGCGGGCATGGGGCTCAGCAAAGACATGAGCTCCCAGTACAGCTCTGCAAGCCACAGCTGGGGAGGACAACAAAGAAATCACCCCGCAATGAGTCCGGGGAACAATGGCCAAGGAGGAAACAGACCCCAGGTGGGTCCGGATGTCTACAATGTTTTCAGAAACCCATCACTCTCACTGCTACCCAAGTTAGCTGATCAGCGGCCTGTTGCTAGTCTGCTAACGTTAATTGGAATGCAAACCATAACACTGGGGGAATATTAATAATAATTGTCGATGTCTTAAATGCTAAATGGCATTTTGGTAGCCAGTTTAGCGCCAACTTCTTACAGGAAAACAGATTTTTAGGATAGGATTTCTTAACTAGTAGCCGCCCGTTTGTCTGGACAGAAAGAACTTGTCAAGTTCTGGCCAAGGTGACATAGCCAGTCAGCTAACCGCGCTAACCAGTCGTATGTTATGTTGAATTATGATCAGCAGTGCAGACAGCCATGAACGAAAAGGAGAAAAAGAACTCGGGAGATGGCAGATGATGTACTTAAGCGAGGTTTAGATTATATTTTCTTCTAATATATATACAATAACCTGTCAAACCATAGCTAGTGCTCCGAGCAGCAGCAACACGTCATTCATTCTTGCTGAAACTGACTGTCGTGTTCAGCTTATCAATTTACAGCCTTACCTGTCATGTTTATAAATAAATAAAAATGACAGTAAAACTGTAGAAATGTTATAAATAATGTGAACGCGGCGTTAGCGGTACATCAACCGACGCTTTCATAGCTACAGCAAAGCGCCGCAATGGAACGTTCTAGCACAAGACTGGCTAACGGTTAGTTGCGGGCAGCTATTTTCATTTTGTTTGATAAGTATAAACGGAAATAGTAATTTCAGCTACTAAGTTGTGGTCTATAAATTCTAGTTTTATTTTTGTTAATACGCGGTCAATAACATGGAAAAGTTTTCAGCGTTTAGCTCCGCCGACGCTCGTTAGCTATATGCTAACTGTTCTGTATGTTATTATGGAGACTTGAGCGCTAAAGCTAATGCTAACAAACATAGCCGCGACTGCTAGCTCTAACTTGACTTTGACTGTGGACCAGATTGTTGTCCCATAAATAGCTTACTTAATTTCTTTTGCCGCATTTGATCTGTTCTACTCTAATATCAGAAGCTTGGTTGTGGTTTGGGTTGTCAGGAAAAATGTTAAGTGTTTATCGTAAAACTCAAGAGTCGCTATCCGTTTGCTGGAAAAGCTGCTTTGCTTTCTGATGTTAGCTTCTTAGTCCAATTCCCGGTTCCACCTTAAACGGGGCAGCAGTTACATTAGATTCTTTTTCGAATTCCCAGTTCGACCTTAAATGCGGCAGCAGTTACAGTAGCCTCTTATTCTAAGTCCCAGTTCCACCTTAACCAAGCCGGCGGTTTCATTAGCTTTTTATTCGAATCCCCCCTTCCACCTTAAATTGTGCTGCAGTTACATTAGCTTCTTATTTAAATTTCCTGTTCCACCTTAAATGGGGCAGCAGTTACATTAGCTTTTTATTCGAATCCCCCTTACACCTTAAATGGGGCAGCAGTTACATTAGCTTCTTATTTGAATTCCCCGTTCCACCTTAAACGGGCAGCAGTGACAGTAGCTTCTTATTCAATTTCTCTATTCCACCTTAAACGCGGCAGCAGTTACCTTAGCTTCATATTCAAATTCCCTGTTCCACCTTAAATGATGCAGCGTTTACATTAGCTTCTTAATTCAAATCCCCTGTTCCACCTTAAATGGGCAGCAGTGACAGTAGCTTCTTATTCAGTTTCTCTATTCCACCTTAAACGCGGCAGCAGTTACCTTAGCGTCATATTCAAATTCCTCGTTCCACCTTAAATGTTGCACCACAATGTAACTGCTGCACCACTTAAGGTGGATTGGAGAATTGGAATAAGAAGCTAACTTGATCCACGTATTTCTTCAGGTTTATGCTTAATACCAGCTTCCAAATCTTTCCTTGTGCTGTGATGAAATCTCAGCCAGACAGATACAGTGTTTCGCAAGTATGGCTTTGCTTCCTTTGTTTTCTGGCTCATGGAGGAGATCTCAGTCCAAGAGTATGAAAAAAAACAACAACAACAGAATTTAGGGAAGTTCAGGCCTGCTGGACGCTTTCACACTGATGCTCTGATTCTCCTCTTTGTTTCGTTCTTGTTTCTTTGTTCAGACGAAAAGCACAACAGGTTGCTCAGCCCTAATGTCGCGGTCATTTGGTTTCTTCCCCAAACGTAAACAACCTCGCGGACATGCGACTGACCCCAGTATGCCACTGTTTGTTTAAAACTATTAGCCACTGTCTCACTCTAATCTTATTAACCGGCTTTTGTTTATGTTGTCCGTGTGGTTCAGCAGTTCCTCTTCTTTCTCTAAGTCTTCTCCAGTGATGCTCTCTGGCTGTGAGCCCTCTCCTGTGGCACCTCTGTGGATGAGTAGTCCTGACCTTCACACATGCAGATTAGCCATGTGCTCACTAGGTGTTATTGCCAGCTATCTCAGCAGGAAATGTATGGAGCGTTTGTGCTCCGGTGCCCTGGTCTATTCCCAGGGCCTGTCCAGCCCCGGCCTGTCTGAAGGAGGTGCCAAGAGACTGGAAAGCTCTTGCACATGTCAGTCCTTCTTGCGCTGGTGCGAGAAAATGCCAGCAATAGAGTTAAGGGTTTATGTGCCTTTATAGTTTATATAGAAAGAGATGGAATAGATTGGGGTGGTGTGCTTTGCTCTGACCAGCTGTACAAAGGAGAATGTGTATCTCCAAAACAGTAACTTTACATAAGTGACCAAAAAGCTACTTTACTTTTAATGCAAGTCAATGGAACCAGAATTTTTTCCAAGTGATTCTGGAGCATTTCTATTGGTCCATTCATCATAAAGTTGTTACACAATGTAAACAGCAGCTGCACAAAAATGGAGATATCATATTTTTGTTTGGACAGCATCATGCGTTGGTGTTTTAATTTAAACAGCTATAACAATTTAGTGTTTGTGTGTAAAGTTTAACTCGTTCATGCTCGTTTTGATGGTTTTGATGGTTCTTGAAGTGCTGCTGATGTCTGTGATGTTATATAGACGTATGTTGTGACGCGGCCAGTCAAGCTAACGATATTCCTGCGATATTCAATATTGTAGTATTGCCCACTCTTAAATAAGCAAGATATTAATTATGCACCATTGATGGTTGTTTTGGCTGATTTTGCTAATATTTATAGACAAATTGGTTGATTGTTGTTACAGTTTCAGTCAATTTTTTAATTAATTGTCTTTTGTATCGTTGTTTAACAAAATAAAGCATAGATATGCCTTATTTTTTGTTGTTGTAAGCTGCTATACAGTCAAATGACAGGTTTATTAATAATACTAGTTAGTAGATTGTTATTGAGGCTACATTATTATACTGTGTTAATAAAAGTGGCTCTTGGTTTGGATGTATGGTTCTGAGAGGAGCCTTCAATTTTCTACCTGGTCATATGACGATATTTGAAATTATGGTAATAAAACATGTCATCGTATGCTTTTCAGAGCTGGATGTGGAAGTCCAGAGATTTTATACTATATTTTACAGTTGAAGTCCATATACTGTTCTGGAACCGTGGTTCATATTCCTTTACCGTGGTGGTGATGGGAAGCAGGGGTTGGCATGTCTACAATACAAGTATGACCATTTCAACTTTTATTTACTGTCCTAAACCACCAATGAACCTTCATGTGTCTTCTGAGTTTTATATATATATATATATATATATATATATCTGGGAAAAAAACAACAAACCTTTGGGGACTATTTTGCCATTTAGTCGCCCCCACGTGTCCCAACACTATGAATATATTTTAAGAAATATATTGTCGCCGTTTAACAAAAATTATCTCCATTTTTGTTGATTTTTATTTTTCAACATGATTCGAACGAGGCAGCCGTCGTTAACATTGTGTGCCAGTTTCTTGATCTGCTGATCAATAGAAATGCTCCTAAAGAAATGCTTTGGGAAAAAATCTGGTTCCATTGACTTACATTCAAAGTAAAGACTGTTTTTTGCCTCTCCTGTGAAGTTGGCATTTTGGAAATACATGCAATGATATTTTAAAAAAGCCATCATACATCAATGCCTTTGGCAACGTAATGGTCGCTGTCCAAAACGTGTATTTCTAAAATAGTAACTTTGCCGCAAATGACAGAAACGTTATCTGAAACATTCTGAATAATGTATAGAGCACCTGACATGAATTAATGGTAATAAAAAAAAAAATAGTTTTTTTTATATTTTATTTTTGATAGCAACAAATATATATATATATATATATATATATATATATATATATATATATATATATATATTTATATATATATATATACACACACACATATTTAGAGTAGAGTTTCTTGCCGCCTGCTATCTAAACAACCCGCCAAAATCTACAGTTTCTACATTAACATTGATTGTGGGTGTGACCAACCCCCCACACACCCACCTGCTCCCTTTACTCTGATAGGATGCACAGAGAAGACTAGTTTTGATCACTTAAGACAGTAAATAAGGGACATTTATAAGAAAATATAATTTCTTTATATTCATATCATTTCTTTATTACGCTTGCATATGTGGATTCATCAGTACTTACAGAACACTGACCAACAGTTTGTTTATAATTAAAGAGGGCACAATTAGTTGTCTTTAATTAGATTCAGTGTAATTCATCATGTGAAATGTTGAATAAATATCATATTAATAGTTGTTCTCCTCGTGCCTGAGTGGGTTTCCTCCGGGTACTCCAGTTTCTTCCCACAGTCCTGCATGTTAGGTTGATCACTCACTCTGAATTGACCGTAGGTGTGAGTGTGTGAGGCCATGCGATGGACTGGCGACCTGTCCATGGTGTTCGCCCAATGATACCCCCCCCCAACTAGCTGGTTAAAGAGGACGATAATGGATGGATGCATGTTTTTCCGTTTCCCACCTCTAGTGTACAGCCTGTATGTAGTTTACAGGAGTGGTTCTTTAAAGAACAGTCTGTTTTGGTTTTGCCTCCGTTAGGTGTCATTTTTTTTAACCTAGTTTTTCTATTTAGAATGACTTTTCTATTAGAATGAATGGTTTGGGGTTATAAGAGGATTTTAAATTCAGAGCTGCTGCAGTCTGTGGTAGTCTGAGCGTGTGCAAGGGCTCGGGTGTGTGTGTTTATGTGCGAGAGAGGGCGAGAGAGATAGACGGAGACAGAAGGAGAGGGAGTGAGGGAAAATTGCAGTGTGCCAGGGCCTAGCTGCTGACTCTTAAACTGCTCGTTTAAAGTGCCCTCACAGGCGTTCTCGATTGCGGGCATTTTCTGTAAGTGCTGCTTCAATTGCCCAGAATTTGGCAGTGATATGAGAAGATTAGTTTGGATAGCTCTCACATTCTTTTTTTTTTTTTTTTGGCAAAGCCAGCTCACTGGAGACTAGACCTGACTCTCCCTGACAGGGGGTGATGGCACACTGCCCTGAATTTCTATACTTGCCAGCCATTGAGCCCTACGGTTACTATCGGCAGCTCAACAAGGTCAGGAGTGATGAAACCCGTGTTCATATGGTGTGTTTTGGATGTGGTCTAAAAATTAATAATAGGGCTGAAATAATGTGAAATGTGTCCATACCTGGTGTCAGTATTAGCCGAGGTCGCTGTTTGGGTGTTCGTACCATTTCATACGGTGACGACTGACAACATATACAGTAGTGGTGTTTAATTAGAGTCAGTAAGGTCCAGTTAGAGGAGATCTCCTCAGGCCGAGGTCCGGACCATCATCATTTCTAACGTGTGTTCTGATTCAGTGGTGTATCCTGTTTACTGAAGTAGTCTAGTATCAGCATCTTATACCATCAACTACTGAAACACCAACACATCACACATACCGTTCAGTATATTTCAGTATATTTACTGTTTAAATGCTGACCTGAATGAATTATTTATAAACTTCTTTAAGTAAAAACAAGGGATACACAGTGTTAAAATAAAGTAGCATCTTCTCGTTAACTCAGTTTTACAGCTTGATCTGTTGGTTTGGAGCTGTCTGTGGGAAGAACAAACGTAAGTCTCTCCATTTCTGGTTAAAACAGTTGGGCTTCTCCGTCAACTTTCCTTTTTTAGAGCACGTTATTCTTTCTCCGACCTGCTTTACTTTCTGACTGCTGCTTCTCCTTTCGTGCCTCCCCTGTGTGTACACGCCGCACTCCTGAATATGCAGAGATCTGATTGGCTGAGGAGCCTTTGGCAATCTTACAGCACACGCGATTGGACTGTGAGGTTAATACCGCAAAGCCTGTATACTGTAAAGTAGGGTGTGCCATATCGTATCGTACACAATAATATTGCCAACATTTTTGAATATGGTGAACAATATTATACCCTGAAATATCGTGTCATATCACCCATCACTAATTATCACATCAGGTACTACTTTTACTGTTTTTAACAAAAGAAAAATTCACACTTTTCTCATTTCCCATTATATATCTACTAGAGACAGATTTTATCTGTCCAGTATCATTCACTTTACTTCAGTCCTGGATATATGGAGATATTTGCAGTGTATTATTTAGTATTGTGACATTCTGGATCATTGACTTCTGTTACAATCTGATGAAAATTCTTGTATTTTTTAATATCTCAGTTAGGGGTGTGCCATGTGATATTGTATGCAATAATACAGTTTTATTTTCATTTTGTTGTGGTAGTGTATTCTTGAAATATTTTTTTTAATTCAATGTTTTCTCATATCGCCAAGAGTATCGTTATCACAAAAATACCATGAAATATCGTGATATTATTGTAGGGCCGTATCGCCCACCCCTACTGTAAAGACTAGAAAAGCTTCCCCTCTTAAAATAATTTTAACGCTTAAAAAACAAATAAATAATAGTTTATCAGTTTGGGTCCGCATTGGACAACCTCTGGGTCCGGACCGCGGTCCGCCTATTAGTGACCCCTGATATACAGGCTAGTGATGTGACTTTGGGAACATTTTGGTTATTTAACTGACAAATCTAAAATCGTGGACCTATAAAAACATTGAACACAGCACGGTGTTGTGTACAAACAAGCCTTTAGGCTTTAATAAATAATAAAACCCCACCCAGTACTGCGCTCACTCTACATCATCTTGGCCCTGATATTCCACTCGTAGGCAGTTTTGGGAGCTAGTGAAGAAAAGCCCCAGATCACAGGCAAGTTTAGAGTCTGAACAATTCAGAGGTCGCAATCGAGAGCAAAAATGCAGTCCGAGAGACCTATCGATGACTTGCGGATGCCCAAAAGGCATCAAGCTGGCTGTGTAATGAAAATATATATATATATATATATATATATATGGACGTGTCAAGGAGTCCAGATCCTGTAGTGTAAAAATCATGACCTGGGTGTGACTGGCAGTGAGCGCTGTGATGAACTGCAGCCAACGCGAGCGCAATACACAGGGCGAGGGGAAACCCGGGGGAGGAGTTGTTCCATTTTTGGCAGAATAAAAAAAATCCCCTCTCTGCCGCATGCCATCTCACCAGTATTGGGTTGTTCTTGTGTGTTTTGTGGCAAAATGTGGTTTGGAGAAGAGATAGACCCATCGAAGATCCCCCGCATCGTGTGAATGTTGAATGGACCAATAGAAATGCTCCAAAAGAGCTCAGTTCCATTGACTTATATGAAAAGCAAAGCTGGTTTTTGGCCTCTCTTGTGAAGTTTGCTTGTTTTTCTTTGGACAGCGACGATATATAATCACACATGGACTGGCTTAAAACGTGTGTGCATAGTTAAATCAGCGATTAAAGATTATAACTCACAACCTCATGCTTTTATTTGTATCAGTGGTCTAATCCCAGGGTCTGTCTATTAGCTAACAAACACATGCAGACTTTAAGTTTAAGGCTGAAGCAACATGACATTAAAAATAACAGAGCTGGTTTTATTCATATATTTAGTTTAGTTTATTAATGTTTTTCGGGGACAGTGCCGAGTACTAAAGAGTAGAGCTGTAAACGAGTTAGCCGAACAGGCTATTTCCATCTGCTGCCCATGGTGAGATGGTTGAGAGACACTTAAAAACTAGACAAGTGCATGTCCTGAAGGAAACGCAGGATGGTTGTGCATTAGTGAATTAGTGGTTGGGGATCTGCTCTGAGTGAGAACAAGCTGTTTGGAGGCTGTAGGTCAAATGAAACCTTGATGTTTGAGTGTAACTGAAAATGAATAGGACTCTATGGGATGAAAAAATACAGCAAACAGACGAATGCGGTTCGAACCAATAATGAATTTGTGGTCGAGGGTTTGTTCTGAGTCAGTATATGTGAAATGGTGTCTGTCGGTCGAGCGGAAGTTCAGTAGGTTGGTGTGCACTTCTCCATCCTATTCATTTTCTACAGGAAAGAATTCCAGAAAAAGTTGTTTTGAATCAGTTGTTTACCGTAATCCGTGCATCCTTTGATGCACAAGCTAAGCAGACCCCTTCTAATGCACAACATGGCTCAAACTTGACCTGTATTCATTTCCTATGTTGTTGTATGTACTGCTGAGTATCTGGTAAATCGAATATGAGTATATTGAAATCAGTTTATTTCATTATGTAATGTTCCCAGTGTTCATTAGAAATCAGTTTTTTTTATCTTAAATCATTATTTTAATTCTTATTTATTTACTTCATGAACAAAAATAGTGTTTGGTATGTGAAGTAGCCTGAACATTTTTGTTATACTGTATGCTTATATGTCATTGCTGTCCAACGACAGCTAAAAACATATATCTCCATTTTTGGCCGTTTTTATTTTTGTACATAATTCAAAAACAATAGCTGCCGTTTAGTCTGTGTGAACATTTCATGAATGGACCAATAGAAATGGTCCAAAATTTTGGTTCCATTGACTTACATTAAAAGTAAAGTCCTCATGAGCATAGTTTGTTGGTGTATCATTTAACTGTAGTGTTTAGTAGCCCATATACTAAACTAATGCTTATCTCTTCTAATCTATTACTATTAAATTATAATAATAATAATAATAATAATAATAATAATAATAATAATAGCCTCCTAATGCCAAAAATAAGCCCTGTGCTAATTCTATTTTGTTTTTTCTCTTGTTGTTTTTTTCCTCCCTGCATTTCACTGGCTGCCAGTTCATTAATTACAGACATCAGAATTAGAAACGTACAGCCATAAAAGATGGTAAATAAGACATGCTCGGTAGAAAGCAAAGAATTTATAGGCAATATGTTTATAAGCTCCATAAACTGTAGGGGTCTAAGAAAATATCAAATATCAGGATATTATGTTTGGTGATACTGTATCGATTCTCAAAAACAGTATCAATACACAGATTTCTGGCAGACAGTGAATCATTGTGTGTTGTGTTTAAACCTCTGACCACTAGATGGCAGTGTTGTAATCCATTTTCAGCTCCACTCCAACATTAACAAGCAGCACAAGGGTGCAATGCTATTGTAAGCATTGGCAAACCTGTTCATGTAGTGGCGTGTTTTAATCATAAGATCTGAAAATAAATATATCACTAGCAATATATCGCTTTGCTTGCAGTATCGCAATATATTTAATCATGACCGCTGTATCACGATACGTATTGTATCGCCAGGTTCTTGCCGATACACAGCCCTAATAAACTGCTGCTCACGTTTATTTTTTCAGTTGTTTGATACTATTTTGAAGCCTTTTTATAGATGATCATTACAATATGCAGAGCTATAATAACTCAGTGCATCTCTCTTCATCAGGTGGCACCGATAGACGCCATGTCCATGAAGCGGTCGCAGCTCTACGGGATGGGTAACAGCCCTTATTCTCAGCAGCAGCAGCAGCAACAGCAGCAGCAACAACCAGGGGCCGCTTACTCCAGCCAGCCATACGGAACACCTGCGCCACACCGATACCCAATGGGGATGCAGGGGCGTGGTCAAGTCAGCATGGCAGGGATGCAGTACGCTCAACAGCAGGTACGACCGATTAAGTGTAACATTAAGTGTAAAAAATACCTTTAAAAGCAGCTTTAAAGCACCACACATCTTCCTCTCCAAGTCAAGACCACATGTACAACCTTGTACACAACAATATTCTAGGGTCGTGCGATATGGACAAAAAATGACATCTCGATATTTGCAGTAATTTTTTTGTCGATAACGATAATAAACAATATTGGGGGGGTTTAGAGGATGAACTAAAAGCCAAAAGTTTGAAGAAATAGAGAAAAAAACGAAACTCTCTATTTTCCAAAGCTCTGGGAAGTTCTACAAATAAAGAGAAGAAGCAGAAACGGGAGGAGATTGCCAGGATATAAGTACCTGTAGTGTTTATTACATACGCACCGCTGTAGTTGCCATGCAAAGAACAATAAAAGGATGATTAGCGCCCTCTGAGACAGAACGTGAACTTCAAGTTAAGAAGAACTTAAGAGTTACCAGTGGGTCAGCCTACTCTTACATTAACGGACGACTTTACGTACTACATTAGTTACGAAGACTGTCTGGAAACGTTCGTAATTTTAAGAATGTTCTTAAGTTACGAAGTACTTAGCGTTAAGAACTTTTTGGAAACACCCCAGGTTAGTGGTCAAGCGATCTTTAACGGCCGCTCTCTTACAAAGTCTGCAAACTGCCGTCTTCTGAGCAACGTCAGTCTTTTCAGATCCAGACCAGCTCCACACGAGTGATGATGATCCTCGTCTCGGAGTTAAATCTAAGGTGGTAGACAGTAGACGAGGCTGGCAGTGTCTGAGTTTCTTCCCCTGGTGCAGTGTGTTCACTCGTTTTCAGCTTTAGGTGTGTTGTTTAGGCAGCTATGCTCACAGCAGCCTGTACTAAAGACAGAAGTAGTGAATCGAGGTGTTTTGATTGTTGTTGTTTTCTCCAGTCAGTAGCGTACTCGATAACATCAGCTCGCACATCATTAACACAGCAATTCAGATATTATCGTAAACGCTATATATCACTAGAGATGGGACCGATCCGATACAGTATCGGTATCGGGGCCGATATTGATGTAATTTAATGTATCGGATATCGGGCGAATGCGGCCGATCCACTTACTGATCCATTTTCTATTTTATTTCTGTTTAGTTTTGCACATTATTTCAACTATTTGAAATCTTGTTGAAGTTGCTGCTGCTGCTGATACAATTTCCTTAATACTTGAACTGTTTAGATCATGCAGTCAGTCATATTGTTGTATTTAGAATACTAGAAAGGTTTTTGATACATAAGGTGTTTATTTCAGTTTTGTGTTTTAAATATTTGATATGAAAGAAAACTATTGTGTTTGTATATGTCTTTGGAATGCATTTATATTAAATGCATGTGTGTACTCTTCTAAGTGCTGTGTCTATTTCAGCCTCATTATGTAACCTTAAACACAGTACCAGTGATAATAAACTAAAGAGCCCTTATATCGGTATTTGTATCGGTATCGGCAGTTATATATCGGTATCGGATCGGAACTGAAAAACACTGGATCGGCCCATCACTATATATCACACACCTCTACCAGCTCAGCTTCTCAGCTTCATTTAAGCACTGCTCTCTGAAATCCCTCCAACCAAAGCCCATGTTTTGACCTGTGAATTTTCAAAATTGGGTAAAATAAGTGTATTGACAGATTTGAATCTGTACTTCTGTTTAGTTTCTTACTAAAATTATGAAAAAAAGAAAAAAGATGGCTCTTCTCCTTAAAACTGAATGTTTCCTTTATTAACTTTTTGAGTGCTGGCAGTATTTCTCAATTTAATGTGATAAGCTATGAGAAAATATATATAGAAAATATATAATGTGAAAATATATGCTATAAAAATATGTAATTGCTTAACCCATTAATTAGTTATATTAATGTATAATTAAACAGTGTAGTGGAATGAAAAAAATATGAACTTTTAAGGGTTAAGCCTGATGTTTTTAGAGTTGGGAACCAGATGAACCTGTTTATAACGGTTGGTTGTTGCTGGGGGCTTTTATCGTATGGCGAGAGTATCTGTGTCTGTGTCTGTGTCTGTGTTGGGGGATGGGGTGGTAAACTATTGAAGTTTGAAGGACTGTGGTGGCTGGTAGTGCTTTTTCTCGTGTGCACAGTCTAATATCTGTCAAAACAGGCTTGACTGGGCTGGGCTAGGCTGTCCTATTCTGGGTTTAGAGTCTGCTGCTATATTTAGTCTGGCCTGGCTGTTCAGAGTGTGTTGCTGTTCTAAAGACCTACTGGCTCGCACACATGGTGGGGGGTGGAGTGGGGCAGATATCACGTCTGTACTAAAAGCTGTGTACTGTATGCTGTGTGTTTTGGCTTTGGGTCTCATGTCGCAGCTCCCGTACGGTTGTGTCAGGCGGAACGGCCTCATGTGACTCTCTCCTACCAGATTAGTTACAGTTCCGTGGCCGCAGTTATGTGGTGAAACTAGCGATGATGAACACAAACATCAGTGGCAAATATGGAGACGCCTCAAGATGTGATTAACCTTCTGCTCTGCGTTTGGGTTTTGCGTGTGCACTACCAGGCGCCGGCTTTTGGTTGGCTAGTCTTCTCTTTTTAGAAACGTCGTCTACGAACGAGTGTTGACGTCTGGTTTGGCAAATGAATACCTTGCACCATTTCCACCCATTCTTTTCTGCCACAGCACGCTTGCTTCCCAGCAAAGAAGATTACCAAATTCAGTCCCTCGGCAGTGGAGATGATGGCGTGTCATTTGTAATCATGCTGACCTGCCAAAACAACAGCCGCCAAAACGCTCACTGTGATTGGTCAAGCTGCTTATAACATGGTAAAAAACAGTGTTTGACCAGAGAGCTCGTTTTCATTTTGCATTCTTCTGTGATAACTGAACTGAAAAGGCTGCTAATGTATAAAGAATATACTGCAGCGGCTCCCCCACCATCATATGTCTGCCTGGCTTGAGTGACTTTAGGATTAGGGATGCACTGATACCAAGTTTTCCCTTCTGATTCCGATACCTGAGCCGATACAGGCAGATACAGATATTTATTTATAGATCACATGCGTTTGAGGTACCCTTTAATGAATGAAAAACAAAAAAAACCCTATATATATATATATATATATTTATATATATATATATAGATATATATATATATATATATATATATATATTTATATATATATATATGGGTTTTTTTTTATTTAAATTTTTTTGTCACGTTTTGGGGTTTGTCTTGAACAGTGCATTTGTTCAGAAATGAAGAAGCAGGTTAGTTGTGGATCTTTAACAGCTGATTTCTTACAAAACCTGTAAACTGCCGTCTCCTGAGCAACGTCAGTCTTTTCAGATCCAGAGCAGCTCCACACGAGTGAAGATGATCCTCGTCTAGGAGTTAAATCTAAGGTGGTAGACAGTAGACGAGGCTGGTGGTGTCTGAGTTTCTTCCTCTGGCGCAGTGTGTTCACTCAGTTTCAGCTTTAGGTGTGTGGTTTAGGCAGTTATGCTAGCACACAGTATGGTCACTCTCAATGCGCACTCGCAGCAGCCTGTACTAAAGTATGAAGTAGTGAGAGTGCGGAGTCGAGACGTTCTGATTGTTGTTGTTTTCCTCAGTCAGCTCGCGCATTGTTAACACAGCAATTAAGATATTATCGTAGACTATATATATATATATATATATATATATATAGTACACCTCTAATATATATATATATTATAATATATAATAATATATACACTGTCAGTAGCAGCAACATGTAATGCCCTTTTGGCTAAATTCAAGTAATTAATACAGCTGATCGGTTGAGGTACACTGCTGCTAAACTCTAGATCAAGCCTAAATAGAGATGGAAGGATCGATCGGCTATGTATCGGTATCGGCCGATTTTTGATTAAAATATGTGCGTGACCGTACGTTAAAATTAGTAAAATCAGTGTGTCTCGTTGGGGAACCAAGACGAAGACATTTAACTCTATTAATCTGATACAGCACTGCACACGGCAGAATACAGTGAATATCAGTAAACACACACACACAGTTAACACAAAACAAACAACCCAGAACACCATACAGACCAGATCTGACCGGTACAAACAGAACAGCAGCAACAATTCAATATTCTACATTTAATGATTACAGTTTTATTTTAAAATAACAGAGTCTGAGTTTAATGACTGCAGTTTTAACTGCTTTTATTTAATTAGCTTTTTTAGTTTTAAATTAAGGGTCTAAATGTAATGATTACAGTATTTGGGGATATTTGTTTGATTTACTTTGTTTATTTACTGATAATTTAGTTAAAAATATTATGCTCCTTCACATGAGTTTGTTAAAAATGGTAATAAACCAGTTTAGATCATGTTTCATGACTTGCTTGCGCTAATAACTACATGTAGCCCTGCCGTGTCGTATACAGCAGATGTTCGGCCGTGTGGTGGACTGCACAGCTACAGGTCATATTAAGGTTTATATTTACTGAATATATTGAAAGAAAAACAAGTATCTAAAACATCGTCCACCCTTACAGTAAGTTAACGCAAGAGCTTTAATTAGAAGTGAATTTGGAGCATTTCTATTGGTCAGTTCATCGTAAACCTTTAACAGGTTATGAGGAGCAGCCGTGGAGTTCAAATGAAAAATGAAAATCAACAGAAATGAAGATAAATGTATTTCTTTGGATGGACGGTGATAACATGGTGACCAGTCAGTCAGAGAGTAAGTGTGCTGGACCGCCCTCGAAAGGTGAAAGGTGATCGGAATCGGCCTCAAAACGCTGATCGGTCCATCTCTAAGCCTAAAGCCTCTAACCTCTACATGACACTTGTCTTTAATTCACTGCACTTGTACACTTACAAACTGTTGACTTGCGTTTTCTGGCACGCATGTATGTGTCGGCACATGTGCCGGTTATGGTGTTTGGTGCCACACGCGTTAGGATATAACTGAATATAACTCTGGATATAAGTGTAATTGTGTCTGTGATGTCACATTTAGGTATATACACCTCTTCAGCCTACAGCGGTTTAGCCCCGCCCACTCATTAAAGTCATAGAAAAGGCTATAACTGTGTGTTTTTTGAGCGAGCCAAAAATCGGCCAACCAGAACAGAGTAAATTATCTTCTTTTAGTCTGAAAGACAATAAAAACATGTTAGCGGTTTAAAAAATAAGGACGTAAAAGTTAATCATGACCTTTTTGGTACATAAACCCCCGTAAGTTTAAAAAAATAGAATAAAATAAAAATATATGAAATGGGCCTTAATTTAAAATTCAAACTGATACTAATGACCTATATGGTAATTATTCTTTGAGCAGTTCTGAACGGACTGCACAGAAATCAGTGTATGGTACGGCCTTAACGACATTCACATCTATCCAGTCGACACATTTCAGAGAAACATGGCACACGGACAGCATGGTGCTCTGTCCTGAACGCTGTCCTCGCTCTGCGCTGCCTTCCGGACCCAATTCTGCTTCTTCCTGATAAGATGACCCGAAACACAGCCTGCCAGGTGACAGTCTCATCGAGTTTCCGAGTGTTATTCCCTCTGGTCATGGCTGAAAGATCCAAATCAGCACAAAGCATTCTCTGCCTGTGGTGTGAAGGAATGGAAAAAGACACTCTGACCAAAGTCCACATCATCACTCAGTGGTCATCGCATAATTAGACGGTCACAGGCTGGAGAGTTTGTGTAATCTTTAACCTCAGGGAGGGTAAATGTGTCAGCGATGCTGTTATTCTCACTTTCAGTGGCCAGTAATGGGTTTTATCTGTTGGGGCCCGGATGGCTGGGTGGGAGTGCTTTCTACAACTTTAGCAGAAATTGGCCACTTTGACTGGACAGATGCCAACAGGGTCCGTCTGAGATTCACAGTGAAGGTGTCTGAGAGCGTGCTGTCCATATACGACTGCTTCTTTCTGACCATTTTGAGTCGGTCAGCAAGTCATCAACTGCTGATCTTCAGATACTAAACTAACCTAGAATGTTGTTCTCTCTTTTATACTCACTTATTAGTAGAATGTTTTTCAGCTGTGCATCACAATTGAGCAAGAGTGTCCTAACAACCAATTAGTCCAATAATATCCTTAACTTGGATTGGTGGTCGTACCAGGAGATTTAGACAGAGGACTGAGAATTACTGATAATAGAACTATATGTAAAATAAGCCTCTATACAAAAATAGACTTTAATACAAACATTTTATTCTTTAAAAATCATCTGATACACTTACATTAATTGTGAAATGGACAATAATGTTTGTGAATTGCATGAAAATTGCATGAAATGAAATTCTAAAGTGATCCTAAACTTTTGAGCGGTAGTGTGTGTGTGTGTGTGTGCATATATATATATATATATATATATATATACACACACACACATGTATGTCCGAGCAGTCGTATATGGACCGCACACTCTCAGACACCTTCATATATATATATATATATATATATATATATATATATATATATATATATATATATATATATATATATATATATATATATATATATATATATATATTTGGGCTGTCAATCAATTAAATATATTTTTTTAATAATGTATAAGATCAGCCCAGTGGAATTATATTTGATTCAAATGTTTAATTGCATCTTAAAGTTTAAGCACATTGTCTTTTGGGAATTATGTTCAAGTGCCAAAAAAAAACAAACCCTGATTGTTCTTTAAGGCAGATTGTGGATTTTTCTTATTGTACAGTAACAGTTCAGCAAAGTCCTCCTGTATATTCATGCGGTTACTAAGGCTGTCCTGAACGACTGGTTCCTTCTTCTGTCCAAGTGCAACTTGCTGTTCTCTTCATTCGTGTGCGTTTGCTGGGCTGTGCTTAAAGTGGCCAGCAATCTTGCGACATTTAACCATCTTTAAACCCACTGTCGTGAAGTGAAACTGGGCTGTTGTTTGCACACTGTTGGCCGTGTGGGGCAAAAGTTCAAATGGAAGTAGTCTCGTGGTTACGTGCCTCTGCGTAGTTTCATGTTTCTGATCCATCAGGCAACTTTTTAAAGAGAAACTTTCGCCTAAAACTCGGGTTTTGACGCCACACCTCACATTGCCATAGGAAGTAAACACTGAGCTGTGTTAATTTTGTTTTTTAACACATACATTTAAAATAATATTAAATTAACGTAATAAGTATAACAGTACTAATATATATATATATATATATATATATATATATATATATATATATATATATATATATATATATATATATATATATATATATATATATATAATCGTTGCTGTCCAAAAACCTTCTTCACCTTTAGTGTAAGTCAATGGAACCAGATTTTTTTCCAAGCTATTTTGAAGCGTTTCTATTGGTCCATTCATCATGAAGCTGCTGCATTTAATTGTTGTAGAAAATAGAAATCGACAAAAATGGAGATACATATATCGTCACTGTCCAATGAAAAACATGTATGTGTGTCCCTCCAGCTTTAGGGGAAATATGAAGATTAAGTGATAAGACAAATGTTTCTATCAACCAAGTGACCAAATCAGTTCAGGAATGAGAAACACATATGTGGACACATGGCACTAATGAGAATTAGGACAGTTTTTAGTTTTCAGCATCGTTTAAAAACAGGTAGCTCCAAAAAACCTTCTTTACTTTCAATGTAAGGCAATGGAACCATAATGTTTTCCAAGCTATTTTGGAGCACTTCTATTGGTCCACTTGTCATGAAATTTTCACACACTGTAAACGACCATTGGCGTGTTCAAATGATGTAGAAAACTTAAAATCAACAACAATGGAAATAGCTGTCTTTCATTGGACAGTGACGATAAACTAGTCTTTCTATGGACAGCAACAATGTAGAGCTCCAACTGACCCACCAAACTGTATGTTATAAATTTGACCAGTGGACCACAGATATGTCAGTTGGCCGATAACATTGGTTGATTATAATTAGAGATGAGGATGTTTTTTATAAAAATATGTGATTGGTGATCGGCTGATATTTCTCCAATTTAGCCGATCCCGAGAGCTGATCGATGGCGTTAAACAAATGAGCCTAATTTCTGTATTTCTATAGCGTTTCATTCAGGAAGAGGAGCCCTCCGACCAGCTCCCTGCAATTCCTCTCTGAACCACTAGGTATAAATTCAGTAAACTTCAGTAAACTCAGCGTCTGTCGTTGGAGAACCAAGACAAAGACATTTAACACACTAATCTGATACAATACTGCACGCAGTTTAACATGAGCTCG
The DNA here is from genome assembly GCA_021613375.1 of Megaleporinus macrocephalus. Taxonomy (NCBI): domain Eukaryota; kingdom Metazoa; phylum Chordata; class Actinopteri; order Characiformes; family Anostomidae; genus Megaleporinus; species Megaleporinus macrocephalus. Next base: position 44,436,313 of record CM038707.1, on the reverse strand, counting down.
TTAAAAATAGTAATAAACCAGTTTAGACTATGTTTCATGACTTGCTTGCGCTAATAACTACATGTAGCCCTGCCATAGCATATAGCCCCACCCTCTATCAGTATCGGCTGTCGGCCGATCGTACTGAAAGGTGATCGGCGATCGGAATTGGCCTCAAAAACGCTGATCGGTCCATCTCTAATTATAATGACCTGCAGCTTTATCGGTGATGCAGTCCTTCAGTTACTGGAGATGATGATGTGATGGTTAAAATAACATTAACCTGTCATATACGTCCTAACCTTTATTCTGAGTAGCATGTTATAACACTGTCTAGAACTTAACGAGAACGAGAGTTAATTAATATAAGAATCTGAAAGGCTGTCCGTTGTGCTGCGGTATTCACATTATTTATGTTGGTTTATTATTTATTTATATTTTTTATATTATTGTGACTGTTAACAGTCATGTCTGTCTAATGTTTTAAGAGAGAAACAAAGTTTCTCCAGGGCTTATGATGCATTTAACGTAGAACAGCAGGAGAGAACAAAATATAGAGAACAAATATAGACACATTATACAAACACCATACATTTTTCTGTGCCTAAGATCTAATTAACTATATAATTATATCAATCCTAATAAAGAAATTCATGTAGCACACATAGAAAAACAGTTAGTAATTAAAAATTTCCCAGTTTTCAGTGTATATATAGAACAATGAACCGTTGTGCAGAAGGAAAGCTCTCTGCTGGAGCTCTTGTCTGGAGTGTCAGGAGGTTTCATTGTTCACGGCTCGGTGAAGGCTCCTCACTCTCTCCGGGTTTGTGGAGAGTGTCTATATATGTGGATGAGCTGCAGCCGGTTGGCAGGTGTGTTGATGGCTTGGACAGCGTCCGCGTGTGGCCTGTCACAGCACCATCAAAACACACCACTCATCAGTCCCCTGTGGAGCTCTGACTAACCTGCCTGACCTGACCACTGGTCATCTCCACAGCCTCAGTCCACTGTCTCCATCCCTGTGTAGCTGCTGAGCACTCCTGTCAGCCAGCCTCTCCAACTGGTTCACATAGTATCTATTACTGAATTACTTTATATCATCTTTATTTTTTTATAGTTTATAACTATACTGTTATTTGTTCCAACCTCGTTCCAACTGTAGATTGTCTGATCTGATTGTGTGATTCGGGCTTGTTTACAGCTTTTTGATTGGATGCATGGATTCTGGAAAACTAAGGATTTTTCCTGAATTTTTCTCCATAGAGAATGAATAGGATGAAAATTTACATGCCAATCTACTGAACTTCTGCTCAACCAACAGACACCGTTTCGCATACACAGACTCAGGGCAGACCCCCGACCCCCATACTGTAGTGTTGGTTCGACCTGCACTCGTCTGTCGTTTTTCTTTTCTTTCTTTTTCCATCACTCTTCTTTCCCCATAGAGTCCTATTCATTTTCGATCACACCCAAATATCATGGTTTCATTTAACCTACAGCCTCCAAACTGCTTGTACTGTTTAAAGGCCGAATCCTGAGCACTAGTCCACAGACACACTGACCCGCACTCCTCTATTTGTCATTTATTCGTCCCTCTTTTCTCCCATAGGATCCCATTCATTTTTGGCCGAATCCAAACATTATGGTTTCGTTGAACCATACAGCCTCCAACTGCCTGTACTTACTTAGGGCAGATCCACAGCCAGACCTTTTTTATATTTATGTTTTATTTATTGTATTTGCTTCTCATAATAAGGGACAGTACAGACACCCCCAGCACAGACTCTTTTACCTTCAGGCAGACGTTATAGGAGTGTTAAGTCCAGGACCACAAGACTGACAAACAGTTTCTACTCACAGGCCGTCAGGCTTATGAACACCTCACGCACTACCTCTCTAACCTCTCCTACCTGAACTGGTTTTAACTGGTCTGATTTTAACTGCACCTTACACTCACTGTACTGCTGCTTACATACAATACTGTTTACATACAATACTGTTTACACTCACTACTCGCTCAAAACATTATTGTTTACACGTGTTACTTGCAACTTGCACTTTATGGCTGCTGCTCTTACTTGCACATAAAAGCACATAACTTTTATTTTTTATTCTTTAACTATAAAAAAATACTTTTATTTACTTCAGCTTATATTATTATACTTTGTATATTTTGTATATATTTTTATTATTTCTTTTTTTGTTATCTTTATCTATTGGTACATGGAGAAACAGCAAAGTAAGAATTTCATTGTACAGTGTAACTGTCTGTTCTGCTGTACACATGACAACAAAACTCTTGAATTTATATTTTATACTGAATATTTGTATTTAGGGGAAACTGGGACTAAATTTCGTTCCATCTCATGTACCAATTGTGTTGCGAATGACAAACTCCCCTTGAATCCTTGACCAACCTGTACTCCTTTATTTGTTGTTTATGTACAACCATCCCTTGTTTCCTTCAGGAAATACACTGTTCTAGTTTTACTTTTGTCTTGTGTGCTCAAATTTCATTTCCGTTTCCATCCACAGTCATAGGTAGTTTTAACTAACTTGTTTCTATGCTGTTTTTGGATGATGGCTTATGAGGCTGGTGTTCTTCTAGATATACCTTTTGGTGTTTCGGTGAGAGTTTGTTGCTGTCGTTAGGCTGAATTAATGCAAGTTTATGTGATTACGCACACGTAAGCTAGGACCAGAAATAAGACAAAAATAATAGCCCAAGAATGAAGTTACATATAGCAGAGTTTAATTTTAAGGGAATAAATATTGAAGTCATATGTCCAGATTCTTTCTTTTGATAGGGGGCTGACATTCAGTGAAGCCAAAGTTTTCAACTTGTTGGCAGATGATGGACTGTTTCTGTCTGGTGGCCAAATTAGTGACCTCTGCTGTTGACAGGCCTGCTGGATAACCATCGTGTGCACGGCTGAGAATGATCTGCCAGACTGTCTTCTGCACTCGTTACAGTTCTGACAAGAGGGCGAGGATTCCATGCAGGAACAGCTTATTCCAGAGTGGACTGAAAGTAACCAGTATACATGGTCACGGTGAAGTCATCAGCTGAAAATGGGGGGAAAATAAGATGTTAATTCATTTATTCAGCATGTTCAGTTGTTCTCTGATGTCTACATGGGTGATATATGACTGGTATTGTTTTATTTGGGCTTAGAAATGGCCAGATCTGGTTTTAGGCACCGATTTACAGCCTATAATTTGGTCCTACAATAATAAAACAAGCTGGTTCTCTTTTTTTTGGTGAGATCATGAATATTTGGATGAGCTCTGCTCTGATTGGCTGGTTTGCAGTGAGACACTGTGATGATCACACAGAAGCAACATGTCGAAATTACACAGACAGCAAAATTAAATGAACCTCTGTGTAAATAAGCTCCGCCCACATACTATTTAGTTAGCTATGTTAGTTACTTGGAGCTGCTAGTATCTAACGTTACCTATACGAGCTACTCTCTTTCATCTGGACATCAAACACAAAGTAGATTAAAGGTGTCTCTGTGAAACTGGCTACATTTTGGATTCAGAAACCCGGACGGTATATAAACATATAAACGCTAATGTTTTTAGTAATGGTAGGTTGAGTGTTCCTTGTACATTTACCACATTAGTTCTCTGAAAATCTCTTTTCATATTCAAACAAAACATATTATTGTAACTGAAATATCCCTAAATTAATCGATATTGAATTGAATCGAATTGAATTGGGACCTTGTGAATCAGGATCTAATCGATTCAGGAAATCAGTGGCGATACCCAGCCCTAGTGTTGGAGGTTGTGGTGCTAATAAAGGTGGAGCTGCTCGTCTCTTCAGTCTCTTCAGGGTTAAATGCTGAGCTGAAGCTGCTGCATGTTGTGCAAGTGTGTAGACTTTTATTGAAAGTTGTTTAGGATCTTGTTGAAGGTGTGGGAGCTAAAGTTCAGAACATTGGATTTAGAAGCTGGTGAATAGGAAGCACCTTATCCTCGTTTAAAGATCATTCCCGCTGACAGTTTGGTTCGTTGGGAAGCAATGAAACGTGTCGACATACTCTTCACAGCCTGGGTTTCTCCACATAGTCCACCAGTTTGGTTGTTGTTATGGTTGTATGTAAATGTTGGGGGTGTAAATATGACTGAGTCTGTTGTGTAAAAGTGTGGGATTCTGAGCTCGGCCTGTTTGATCATCCCTCGTATGTAAATACAGGATTTGTATTTGAAGAACAGAGTTTGAGCTTCACGGTATGTACAGTTCTGTGTTCTGAACTCTCCTTATTACACTATATAACACTGTTAATACAGTTTCCACTCCTGTAACAAGAACTAGTCCAGGTCAGGTTCTGATGTTGGATGATAAGCTCTGGATCACTGATACTATTCCCAGAGATACTATATGGAGTACCATCACTCTGGACTGTGGAGGTGCTGCGTTCTCCAATGTTGGTGGGTTTATACTCCTCCAGCTGATGTTTGACATGGTGGGCATGGTGACCTGCGGCTCGTCCAGAGCGTCCCATACGATTGGCTTTTTCTATGGAGGTTACACAAGCTGTGAACACCTGTGCCAGTGACGAGTGCACCTTAAAGCAGCTGGGCTTACTTATTAGGTGAGGGGTGTCTGGATATATTTGGATCTCATATCTCATTTTAAACTCTGTGTGTACATTTACATTTACGGCATTTAGCAGACGCTCTTATCCAGAGCGACTTACAAAAGTGCTTAGAGTTGGTTAGAGTATTAATCTCTATCTAGTACAAACAGATTTCAAACCACTCTTATACTCAAACACTGCCATAAACACAGGGCCAGTGCTGATACCTAGAAACAAGACAATGCAATACCTAGCAAGACTGGAACACCTACAGAGAAGAGAATAAATACAAGACTACATACAGTACAAGTGCAATACTTAGCCAGTGCTCCAGTACTTTAGTATATTAGTGTTTATAAGTGCTTTACAAAGAGCTGGTGGTCTTCAGTCTGTGTTTGAAGACCGTGAGAGAGTTCGCTGTTCGGACATCCAGTGGAAGTTCGTTCCACCATCTGGGCTTCAGGACAGAGAAGCGTTTTGTTGCGTCTTCCATGAATCCTGAGTGATGGCGGGTCAAGCCGAGCCGTACTTGAAGCGCGAAGGGCTCGAGGTGCGGTTCGACTTTTGACCATTGCCATAAGGTCAGGAGGAGCTGGTCCAGTCTTGGCTTTGTAGGCAAGCATCAGAACTTTAAACTGAATGCGAGCAGCTACAGGAAGCCAGTGAAGGGAGCTCAACAGTGGAGTGACATGAGTGAACTTGGGAAGATTGAAGACGAGCCGTGCTGCTGCATTCTGGATCAGTTGGGTTCTGATGGTCTGCAGAGGAAGACCAGCCAGGAGCGAGTTGCAGTAGTCGAGCCTTAAAATGACAAGAGACTGGACGAGCACCTGGGAGGCCTCCTGAGAGAGGAAGGGTCGGATGCGTCTGATGTTGTGGAGAAGGTATCTGCATGACCAAGTCAGATTCGTAATACGGGCTGAGAACGATAACTGGTCATCCAGAGTCACACCAAGGTTTCTTGCATCTTTAGACGGAACAATCAGAGCGTTCTCGAATGAGATGGCAAGATCCTGCTGAGGACCTGTAGTTCCAGGGATGAACAGCAGCTCAGTCTTGCTGGGATTGTGGAGAAGGTATCTGCATGACCAAGTCAGATTCGTAATACGGGCTGAGAACGATAACTGGTCATCCAGAGTCACACCAAGGTTTCTTGCATCTTTAGACGGAACAATCAGAGCGTTCTCGAATGAGATGGCAAGATCCTGCTGAGGACCTGTAGTTCCAGGGATGAACAGCAGCTCAGTCTTGCTGGGATTGAGCTTCAGATGATGAGCTGTCATCTGTATGTGTGCTGAAGGTAGTTAAAAGCTGCTGACACATCAGTGAATTCGGCGGAGATGGGAGTAGCTGCTCCGTCATGGTCGTGACTGGGTTTTGTTTTCTATTCGGTCTGAACGATGAATGCTAATGAGTCCAGATGAGGCGAAGTGGGTGTGCCAATACCAGCTGTTCTGCTGTCAACCTGTTACATAACACAGCTTGCAGTGAATTTGGAGGCTGCGAGGTTTGGGGGCCTTGTTGGATTATGATGTCAGCAGCTCGCCCCTGGAACCCCAAACTCACTCCCCCCCTCTTCGCTCATCCTGGGCCCTCACACTGGGAGCAGACGGTGGAAGGTGCGCCGCTATCAGTCTTGATTTTGGGTTTTGGATTCTGGCCCATGTGTTGCAGCTCCTGATTAAGTGATGAGGGATCAGGGCTGGTAGCAGCGTTCCCGACAGATGGCTCTTTCTGCACTGATTCCTTCATCGAGATGAGCTGCCGTCAGTCCTGGGGGCAGCAACACCACACGGTTTAGTGTCTTCCCTGAATCATTTCATCACTTAATTGTTTGACATTAGTAGGGAACACGCTAAACTGTGATTTGGATTTTGAGACCCCAGCATCAGGACCCACATTTCCTAATATTGTCTGTCCCTTGAGAGCCACTAGTAACATTTTGGTGTGGTTTTCTTTCAAAATTGATAATTTTCCACCTCTCTTTATAATTAAACCTACAGAAATATATAGACTTCAGTCTTTGAACTGTATAGAATTCAGTAGAGATGGACCGATCAGCGTGTTTGAGGCTGATTCCGATCGCCGATCACCTTTCAGCGCAATTGGCCGATAGCCGATTTACCGTATGTGACTCAGACTCATCCAGGATGTTTTCAAAATTAGTAATTCAGAGTCTCTCATTGAGGAACCAAGACATTTATGACTATTAATCTGATACAGCACTGCACGCGGCTGAATACAGTGAGTATCAGAAAACAGCAGAGCTAACACACACAGCTAACACAAAACAAACAACCCAGAACACCATACAGACCAGATCTGACCGGTACGAACAGAACAGCAGCTACAATTCAATATTCTACATTTAATGATTACAGATTTAGTTTAAAATAACAGAGTCTGCGTTTAATGACTGCAGTTTTTACTGTATTTATTTAATTAGCTTTTTTAAATGTAATGATTACAATCTTAGGGATATTTGTTTGGTTTACTTGGTTTGTTTGGTTTAATATTATGCTGTTTCATATGAGCTCATATGAAAATGGTAATAAACCAGTTTAGACCATGTTTCATGACTTTCTTTTTGCTAATAAATACATGAAGCCCTGTTGTGGCATATGGCCCCGCCCTCGATTGGTATTGGATTTCAGCCCATCGTGCTGAAAGGTGATCAGCGATCGGAATGTGCCTCAAAAATCGGTCCATCTCTACTCTTTGTAATTAAACCTACAGAGGTTTATACATGTCAGTCTTGGAACTGTAGGTTTAATGAACTGTTTAGAATTCAGTAGAGATGGACCGATCACCTTTTAGCACAATTGGCCGATAGCTGATACTGATAGAGGGCGGGGCTGTATGCCACGGTAGGGCTACATTAGTGTAACATGGTTGAAACATTGTTATCTAGTGCCATAAACTCAATCACTCTGGCTGTGGTTCTTTAGCTCTCTGGCTACTGCTGTTCTGTTTGTACCGGTCAGATCTGGTCTGTAGGTGTTCTGGGTTGTTTGTTTTGTGTTAGCTGTGCGTGGTAGCTCTGCTGTTTACTGATACTCACTGTATTCAGTCGCGTGGTGTACCGTATCAGATTAGTAGTGTTAAATGTCTTCGTCTTGGTTCTCCCACCAGACACATTCATTTTACTGATGTTACAGAACGCACTGGATGAGTCTGAGTCACAAACGGTAAACACTGCCAGACGACATGTTTTCTATCAGCGCATGCCGTGAACGTCATAAGCTGTTCTTGCAAAGCCGCTGCTTTAGTCAGTCTGCTGAAAATTACAGGTGTGTTTCCACCTAGTGGTTCAGATAGGAATTGCAGGGAGCTGGCCGGAGGGGGTTTCACGGAGGGCTCCTCTTCCTGGATAAAAAGCTAGCGTCACTAGGTCACTAAATACAAGTGAGGCTTATTTGTTTAACGCCATCGATCGGCTCTCGGGATCAGATAAATTGGAGAAATATTGGCATATTTCAATTAAAAATCGGCCGATACCCATACATAGCCGATCAATCCTTTCATCTCTAGAATTCAGTCATGCATTAATGTTTTGGATATAGATTAACTGACTAAAATCAATCATGACTAGACTTCTTAAAAATAAATATATAGAGAATGTATAATGGAGTGTATTCACATGTACATCTCTGTGCTGTGATGCCACACCATTATTTCTTCTCAGTAAGAAACATGCAAGAGTGATAGATCAATGGTGAAAAATCAATTTTGTGTTTGATTGGCCAAGTTATGCCTGGTGTCTTTGGTTTTGTACAGGAGTTACAAGGCTAACCAGTAGTAGAAACTATTTCCCCACCAGTTAGCGCTGTCTAGAATGCTTTGAACGATTGCTGTGCAGTGTCTCATGTGTCTCCGTTTTTGTCCCTCAGCAGGTGCCGGCGCAGTATGGGCAGCAAGGTATGGGTGGATACTGCCAGCAGGGACAGCCTCCATACTTCAGCCCTCCACAGCAGCAGCCCGCTGCCCCCTCTCAGCCCCACTACATGCAATCCCGGGCAGCACCTCAGCAGGTAAAGCTCCACTTACCCCCCCAATGCAGCTCTACCAGTACATCATTATCAGTCCAGCCTATATAGCATTGATGTTTAATGGTTTATGTATAGAATTGACATGAGGAAACCTGAGGACTGGAGAGTATGACAGTATCTATTATTACTGTAATAAACAGTAATCCATGTTTGATTATATAAGTATAATTAGACCTGTTTTATTGGATTTAGTTCAGTAAGTAAAATAATGTTTATGTGAAATACTGTTAAACAGTGAATAGAATGATTTATATTTGGCATTACATTTAGTTTTTCAAGTTATGGAAAGAATAAATGTTTCATAACATTTGAGTATTGAAAACACGGGAATATATATATATATATATATATATATATATATATATATATATATATATATATATATATATATATATATATATACTGGGTGAGTCAAAAGTCTCAAAACACCCTTTTATTTCAGAAACAAAAAGGAAAATAACATTTCTTAATACCCCAGCCTGTAATGGGTGAGGGGGTCTTTTAGGCTACAACATGTTCAGTGTGCTGTCCCTGGTGCTGAACACAGAGCTGAGGGCGCAGTTCTGAACATGTTGTTCAGTGTGGTTGTTGTTGCATCTTTCTGTGTTGATAACGTTTAAACCACAAGAGATATTGCAAATCTGATTGCATCAATCGATTTCTGGGACAATTCTAGTCTTCTTTGATCTGCTACATGACCACCTTCCCATTGGAAAACCTTGCCCTTGATCCAGTATGGCGGCTTTCAAGATGGTGGCCGTGTTTGGGACAGGCCCCCTCACCCATTACTTGCTGGGGTCTTCAGATACGTCATTTTCCCTTTCTGAAATAAAAGGGTGCCCTGAGACTTTTGTCTCCTCTTGTATATATTAGACCTGTATTTGCTTTGGTGTGGTGACCATGTGCTCAGTATCTATTTTCTGATGTCAGAATCAGTATCGGAATTTATTTGCCAAGTATGCTTACACATACAAGGAATTTGTTTTGGTTACTGTAGCTCACAGTGCACAGTGAGACTTTTGACTCACCCAGTATATATATATATATATATATATATATATATATATATATATATATATATATATATATATATATATATATATATAATGCCATAGGACTTTTATTTCATTTTGCTTTAGATTTGTTTTATTTTAGATTAATTTGGACAGACTGTTGTTAGCTAATCCTATAAAACTACTGTTTAACTAGTCTGTTAAATATTTGACAATGTAAAATTATACCAGCCTTTACTGAACAGAATTCTGTATGATATATTGGTCTTTGTATAATGAACATACATTTTACATGTTGTGTAGAGGGTGTGGGAGGGTCTTAAATGATGTAAAAGCCTTTACTGATTACCTTTTTTGGTTGTTTTAGTAAATTACTTAATCATATATGAGTCATAGGGCTGTGTATTGGCAAGAACCTGGCAATACAATAAATATCGTGATACAGCAGTCACGATTCAATGTGTTGCGTTATGCTGTGATATAGGGGTGTGCAATATCGTATCGTACACAATAATATCGCCAACATTTTTGAATATGGTGAACGATATTATACCCTGAAATATCGTACCACATCACCCATCATTAATTATCACATCAGGTACTACTTTTACTGTTTTTAACTAAAGAAAATTCACACTTTTCTCATTTCCCATTATATATCTACTAGAGACAGATTTTATCTCCAGTATCATTCACTTTACTTCAGTCCTGGATATATGGAGATATTTGGAGTGTATTATTTAGTATCGTGACATTCTGGATCATTGACTTCTGTTACAATCTGATGAAAATTCTTCTATTTTTAATATCTCAGGGGTGTGCCATGTCATATTATAAGCAATAATAAAATTAAATTTTCATTTAGTTGCGGTAGTATATTTTTGAAATATTTTTTTTTAATTCAGTGTTTTGTCATATCGCCAAAAGTATCATTATCTCAGAAATACCATAAAATATTGTGATATTATTATAGGGCCATATCGCCCACCCCTCCTGCGATACTGGTGGTATATTGTGATTTTTAAACTCCTACTATTAAAACACACCACTGTATGAACAGGTTTGCCAAAGCTTACAATAGCACTGCGCCCTTGTGCTGCTTGTTAATGTTGGAGTGGAGCTGAAAATGGATTACAACACTGCCATCTAGTGGTCAGAGGTTTAAACAAAACGCATAATGATTCACTGTCTGTCAGGAATCTTTGCATGTAAACTGTTAATTGATAATCGATACTTTGATTTTGAGAATCGATACAGTATCACTAAACTAAATATCGCAATATTCAATATTTTGATATTTTATTACACCTCTAAGGAGTCTGTTGTCTTATGTAACATTACTATAAGAACAACAGTGGGTTAAATTTTTAGTGTTGGGAGGTCTTTCAGAGCGAGCCCAGGCCCCTCAGATCTGCTCCACAAGTGAGATGAAGCTCCAGTTCAAGTTTTTATGGAAGACTAAAGCAGCACTGATGGCGATTCTTACCAGGTTTGAAACAAAAGCGCAAGTCTTTCACGTTCCTAATGCCCCTCTGAGAGCCCCTTAAGGCGGACGTACACAGGAGTTGAGCCGTTTACTTTCGGCGGCTCTGCGTGACTGGAAGGCCGATGTGCGGAAGGCCTGATCTTTCTGGTTTACACGCAGCTCATGCGCTTGATTCAGCCGCAGACACGCACAGTGTGGCGAAGGCAGCAGAATTAAACTGACCTTGAGTGGATCTCTCAGGGGTGTGTGCGGACGATATCAATGAGAACACAGCGGCCGCTCGGCTCATATCACTAAGCTTCTGTTTATGCCTCCGATTTTTCATTTTCTCTTAGACGACAGTTAGACTGGCTGAGAAACAGATCTATTTTCTTCCTGCGTGCTTGGACTCCAACCGTCTCTGACGGAAAGGGGCGGGGGAGGGGTGCAGAAGAAGATAGATAGAGAGAGAGAGATTCGGAAGGAAATTGCTTTTTCTTTTTATACGCTGTGGTTTACTGCATTAAAATAGCTAATTCTAGAGAAATGGCTTTTAGATTGACTTTTTAAATTAAGATTTTTAAAAACTATATATATATAATTCTACATTCTGAACGTACTGTAGTTTTTACTGCTTTGTTAAAGCTTATATAAGCATGTTTGCTGTACATATTTCTTTGGTCTAAGCATAAAACATATATTTCTGGTTCAGAGATAAAGTATACTGGGAGACCACTGTGTCCAAGACTGCACTAATTAATATAAAACACTGGTTGACACAGCTGCTGGACCAGAGAACAGTCCACCAACCAAAAGTATCCAGACAGCAGTGTCCTGTGGGCGGCGTCCTGTGTCCACTGATGAAGAACTAGAGGAACACAAACTGTGCAGCAGCAGATGAGCTACTGTCTCTGACTTTACATCTACAAGGTGGACCAGCAAGTAGTAGGAGTGTCTAATAGAGTGGACAGTGAGTGGACACACTGGTTAAACACCGTTTAAGCTCTGAAGCTATGTTAAGCCACATTTGTGGAACTTCTATACGTGATGGAACTATATTAATGATGAACAGAATCAAAATTTGGTTGCAAGAGTGGAACTTGGTGTTCTTGTTAGAGAACCGTGCTTGCTGTGAAACGTTCAGCAGCCGTTTGCTAGAATAAATGTTGCAAATTATCTTCAGGGTTTTGTTCATATTCAATACAAATTTCAGTCCAATCTAGGAAACAATGAGCAGCTGATGAGGCTCCGAGTGCACATACAGAGCAGCGCAAACTGATGAAAAGAGCCAGACTTTCGAAATTCATAACAGAAACTGTAGTTTTCAATTTAATAGAAGTTTACACATGATGGCATGAGCTAAGGGTGGTTCTGTACCAACTCACCTACTCCTCCCAGTTCTACACACCACAGAGCTGGTGAAATTCTGTGTTTTTGCCACTACAGCTCCAGTTACTTGACTTCACTCCGTCACTGACTCAGATTTGAGTCTTTTCCTGTAAACTCATATATATCAGACCTGTTTTGTGGTTTGTCGATTAGTGTACTTGTTGAACTAGTCTTTTTGTTCCGGAAGTTCAGTGAAGCATGGAGTTGGAGCAGTGTTGTGGTTTCTGAAGCTGTTTTAGCCTGTTTGCTAAGCGAATGCTAGCCTAAACTAATGCTATTAGTATCCCCTCCTAACTTATCAGTGTAATGGGGAAGGAGTAGCTTGGACAAATCTGGGTTTGGCGGTTGCCAGGAGAGCGGTTCTTGTCTGATTGCATTGTGGAATGTGGTTACGGTTAGGGCTGTGTATTGACAAGAACCTGATGATACAATAGGTATCATGTTACGGGGATCACGATAATATATATTTACGATATATTGCGATACTGCAAGTAAAGTGATATATTGCGATTTTTCAAATCCTACTATTAAAACACACCACTGTATGAACAGGTTTGTCAATGCTTACAATAGCATTGCGCCCTTGTGCTGCTTGTTAATGTTGGAGTGGAGCTGAAAATGGATTACAACACTGCCATCTAGTGGTCAGAGGTTTAAACTCAACACACAATGATTCACTGTCTGCCAGGAATCTGTGTATTGATACTGTTTTTGAGAATTGATACAGTATCACCAAACATAATATCCCAAGATATTTCAATGTTTTTTAAGAGTTGGGCTCGGCCCCTTAGTTCCAGTGAAAGGAACTCCTAATGCTTCAGCAGACCAAGACATTTTAGACAATTTCATGCTCCCCACCTTGTGGGTACAGCTTGGGGACGGCCCCTTCCTGTTCCAACATTACAGTGGAAAAACGTGACTGGCCTGCACAGAGTCCTGATCTCAACCTGCTAGAACACCTTTGGGATGAATTAGAGATTAACCTTCTCGTCCAACATCAGTGTCTGACCTCACACATGGTCTTCTGGAAGAATAAAAGTCAAACATTCCCATAACCCCACTCCTAAACCGTGTGGAGAGCCTTTCCAGAAGAGCTGAAGCTGTTATAGCTGCAAAGGTTGGGCCGACATCATATTAAACCCTATGGATTAAGAACGGGACAACACTCAACTTCATATGCGTGTGAAGGGAGACGAGCGAATACTATATATAGTGTAATATAGTGTATATCACAGTAAACTATGCAAGAGGAGTGAACCACTCTGCTGTCTGTCCTGCTTCGCTCTGTTGCACCTCAGTGCTGGATCCTGTGCAGCTGTAGCCTGGCTAACAGCGGAGGGGTTTCTGACCAAGTTCTGCTCTCCTTCCTTTGAAAACTTCAAGCGTGGCTGTCAGCTGCTGTTAGGCCAAAGCTGCAGGCCAGGCTGCCTCGCTCTGTTGGGCAGCCGAGCTGCTGAGCTGACCTGGCCGTGTGTTTTCATGCTTTGCTATCTTGAGCTGCGCCATGACCAGGACGGCTCGTGAAGAACAGAGTCTTCTTCTGGACCTCTGTCAGTGACCAAGCAGCACGGTTCTGTAGGCGTACTTGAATAAACTCTTCAGCAAGCCAAGACGCCTTTCTGTGAGTGATTAGGGACGCGGCATTCTCCAGAGTTGTTGTTACTGCTATGATGCTGTTGTTATTTAATAAATGATTCAGTATCATATAAGCTCAAGATTTACAATGATGCATTGAACATACATTGAATTGACTCAATGCATTGTTTTATATATATATATATATATATATATATATATATATATATATATATATATATATATATATATATATATATATATATATAAACGTTAAATGGAAGTGGAATATAGAGAAACACTACAATTCTTTTTCTTGGAAATAGCTCAGGGGGATCATTTATGGAGGCTTGTAATTCACCACAGTTGTTGAAAAGCAAAACAGAGTGCATACAGTATTGAATATAATTCTAATCGATGCAGGTCAGACCAGTGTTACATCGCCTCTGTGCTGTGGCGTCGTGTTTATTGTAAAAGCTAATTTCATTGTCATGGAGATGAAGTTTGATGAATCTGAGTCGTTAGTCATGAACAGCTTGGATCTCTTGTCAGCACACCCACTCAAATCATGCTCACACAAGCAAATGGGTTAAATCACCTGTACAGAAATAACTAGTTTGCTTTCCCTCATAAAGTCTCATTCACAGTTCTTCTGAGATTTAGTGTATAGTATGTGTGAAGCGTAGATATGGGTGGAGTGTGTTTATGTACTGTATATGTAGTACAGTTTGTACAGGTCAAGTCAAGTGGGTCAAGTCAAGTGGGTTTTTATTGTCATTTCAACTACATACAGAGTACACAGTGAAACGAAACAACGTTCCTCCAGGACCATGGTGCAACATAGACAGTGCATACAGACACAAGTGCAACACAACAAACAAGTACGGACAGACAACACAACACAGTACAGACAGAGAATAATAAATAATTGCTGGTTGTGTGCAAATTGTGCAATGTGTAATAAATAGAGTCCAGTGAGGTAGTAAAGTTATTAGTGCAATGCTTTGTGCAAAAAATGCTTCCCTTTTTTTTTTATCTGGGGTAAATGGTTGGAGAAAGATATCAGTTCAGACGTTGAGTTGTGTTGAGAAGTCTGAAGTCTTGGGGGAAGAAGCTGTTGCAGAGTCTGGTCGTGTTGGACCGGACGCTGCGGTACCTTCTTCCTGATGGCAGGAGGGAGAACAGTCTGTGTGAAGGGTGGGTGGGGTCATCCACAATGCTGGTTGCTTTGCGGATGCAGCGGGTGGTGTAAATGTCCAAGACGGAGGGGAGAGAGACTCCGATGATCCTCTCAGCTGTCCTCACAATGCGTTGGAGGGACTTGCGGTCAGAGACTGTGCAGGTCCCAAACCAAGCAGTGATGCAGCTGCTTAGGATGCTCTCTATGGTTCCCCTATAGAAGAGGGTGAGGATGGGTGGAGGGAGACGGGCCTTTCTCAGCTTCCGGAGGAAGTAGAGACGCTGCTGGGCTTTCTTGGCTGTAGAGCTGGTGTTCAGGGACCAGGTGAGGTTCTCCGCTAGGTGGACACCAAGGAACTTGGTGCTCTTAACGATCTCCACAGAGGAGCCGTTGATGTTAAGGGGAGAGTGGTCCGGTCTTGATTTCCTGAAGTCAACAACCATTTCCTTGGTCTTCTCTACATTCCAGTGAAGGTTGTTGACTGTACACCAGTCTGTCAGCTGCTGTACCTCCTCCCTGTATGCTGACTCGTCGCCTTTGCTGATGAGACCCAGCACAGTTGTATCATCGGCGAACTTTATGATGCTGTTAGAACTGTGTTTCGCAACACAGTCATGAGTCAGCAGGGTGAACAACAGAGGACTCAGTACACTGCCCTGGGGTGCCCCAGTGTTCATGGTGATGGTGCTGGAGCTGCTGTTCCCGAACCGGACTAACTGGGGCCTCCCTGTCAGGAAGTCCAGGATCCAGTTGCACAGGGGGGTGTTGAGGCCCAGCAGGCTTAACTTCCTGGTGAGATTCTGCGGGATGATGGTGTTGAATGCTGAACTGAAGTCTATGAACAGCATTCTGACGTAGGTGTCCTTCTTCTCCAGGTGGGTAAGGGAGAGGTGAAGGGTGGTGGTGATGGCATCGTCCGTGGAGCGGTTGGGACGATATGCAAATTGCAAGGGGTCCAATGAAGAGGGCAGTTGGGTTTTGATGTTCCTCTTGACTAGCCTCTCGAAGCACTTCATGATGATGGGCGTGAGAGCTACGGGACGGTAGTCATTGAGGCAGGACACCGTGGACTACTTCGGCACGGGGATGATGGTGGTGGTCTTGAGGCACGTTGGGACAGTGGAGCTGCGCAGGGAGACGTTGAAGATGTCCGTGAGAACATCTGTCAACTGGTCTGCACACTCTCTGAGCACTCTGCCAGGGATGTTGTCTGGTCCTGCAGCTTTCCGTGGGTTGACTCTGCGCAGAGTTTTCCTCACGTCCACTGCAGTCAGGCACAGCGCCTGCTCGTCTGGCTTGGGTGTGATCTTGCTCACCAACGTGTTGTTCTGTGCCTCAAACCGTGCATAAAAGTCGTTAAGGGCATCGGGGAGGAAGGCATCACTGTCACAGGACGGTGGCATTGTCCTGTAGTGTGTGATTTCCTGGATGCCCTGCCACATGCGCCGCGTGTCACCCGTGTCCTGGAAGTGGTTGTGGATCCTCTGGGCGTGAGCGCGCTTTGCCTCTCGGATGGCTCGTGACAATTTGGCTCTTGCTCTCCTTAGGGCCGCCTTGTCACCCACTCTGAAGGCCGAGTCGCGGGTCCTCAGTAGCGCACGCACCTCAGGAGTCATCCACGGCTTCTGGTTTGGGCATGTGGTGATGGTCTTGGAGACAGTGACATCATCAATACACTTGCTGATGTAGCCAGTGACTGACGCTGTGTACTCCTCCAAGTTAACAGAGTCGCCTTCAGTCGCAGCCTCCCTGAACACGTCCCATGCAGTGCACTCAAAACAGTCCTGAAGGGCAGAGATGGCTCCTGCCGGCCAGGTTTTCACCTGCTTCTGAACTGGTCTGGAGCGTCTTGATGAGGGGTGTAGGTATGTATAGGCTGTGCAGAGCATTTGTG